>JACYXH010000376.1:1247252-1524752 GCA_026745465.1 Lota lota | reverse complement strand
CCGTTAAAGCTTGACCTTGCTAAAAATGTAGCAAGAGTTAAGTCTGTAGGTAGCTAGAGATAGGCTTTAGTAGCTCGAGTTATGCCTGTTGTAGTTAAAGCCAAGCTGTATTAGCCACTACAGTTAAGTCTGTACTAGCTAGAGGTAAACCAGTCCGTAGGCCAGAGTGAAGGAAAAGCCGGGACTCTCCGGAAAGAGAAACTGAAAGTTATCAGAATGGTACGATTTTTGCTGTTCCTTGAAAGAGCGAGAGGGGAAGTTTCAGAGATGTGTGGATTCAGAAGTAACAAGCAGTGTAAATGAGACTGAAAGCAAACATCCCGGCGAAGACGGAGCTTGTTGTTTCTTTTTCCACGCAAACCCCACAGAAGCAACTGTGACTTTAATCTCCCTGAGATAGCAGGAGAGTGCAGTTCTTATTAGCGCTATTTACACATGGATTACTGCCGTTAATTCCCTCAAGAGTATGGAAAATATTCAGTCATGGGGCAAGCCTTCATCTCAGTTGTTACCGGCCCACCACCCTCTCCCCCATCCTCTCCCCTGTCGCCACTGCCTCCATCGACACACACAGAAACACATACACACTGTATTGCCATTTATCACACCCCTTCAAAGGCACTCTCTGTCTTGCACTCTAACACACTAGCATCGTTTCGCTCTATTTCAGGTTAGGTTTCTGGTGAGAAATGAGAGGCTGGGAATATGATACAGCACCGTTTCATTTTCTCCTGATAAATAAAACATTATATCACTCCTGATCTGACAGAAAATGTCCTCATTATTAAGGCATTCTGTTTACTCTCCTTCTGATGGCAAATTGTCTATTCCATTTGGTTTTGTTACGGATACCTCACTAGCTGCATATGTAGATACGGTGAAAGCTTAATGATCAGGCATTTTGCCATCGCAAAATTGATATTAAACTGCAACAAAGACTGCATTTGTGTGAAAACATTAACAACTGTCCAAATGCAGATAGATTGTTGTTTTGGTTGGATTAGTTAGTTGTCAGGTGGAAGATGAGGTACCTGTCAAGTGGTCGGATGTGTGGTGATGAAAATTCAGCCGTCTGCATACAAACCCATCTTCTATGTATCTCAATCCATCAGCTAATATTCATACTACAGGCTTGACAGTTAACAAATCGACTCCAGGGTTTTACAACACACCGAATGTTCAGCCTCTGAGGAGCATGAAGAATGTTTCCCCTGAAGGAGTAACCTGACAGGCATCGCCATCAATGTGCCCACACTAAAACACAGAGCGAGGGTACCAAGCCTGCTGCTATAACAGGAAGGCATGGAGACCATAGTGGAAAAAGAGCATTTGGAGAGATTGGAAGAGGGTGAGTGGGACGATTGGTAAACTGAGTGGGTATCAAGCTGAGGAACATCGATAAATATGGAACAACACACACGCCCCTGCATGGACATGTGCACATGACTAAACAAACACACACACGCGCGCACACACACATAGAAGATCTCAATGATTCCCTGCCCACTCTATTACAACTCACCTGCTAGCTCTCGCGAAATGAACACAAAATTGTTCACATGTTTGGAAACACCTGGCCGTGAATCCTGTTCAAACCAAGTGGGGTTGAAATGGGACTAACAAAGGGTCTGCCGTAAAATACAAGAATAATGGCCGTCTGAAAGTCTTCGGGGAGTCAACGCACTGTTTTTATAGCGACAACAAAGTATATCGCGAAGACGATGGAAAGTCTGTCTTCACAGCCGTCACTTATTTGGCCTTACTTGCATGCGTAATCGCTGTGATTGGCTTGAGTGTTGAGAGCACAACAAGCCCCCATTCCTACCAGCTGTACTCCAATTAGGAGGAAGGCGGGGAAGGCGGGGAGGGCAGGGAGGGTAGGGGGCCCGGGGGAGGTGAGATGACTAAGATGTGTTCCGCTGAGCTGTGGATGACACAAGACGATCACAGCATCACCTATTAATTACCAAGATAATCCGTTACATCAGAATTTTGGTAGGATCCCCTTATCTTTTCTGTCCAGCCACTAGAGGGGCTGTACGCTGTGGCACTCAAGCCCCATTTACACAGCCTGTTCAAGGCGGGAATGTTGCAGTGTTATTTCGTCTCAGCTTGTGTATAAAACGTAAAATCCCGTAATGGGGGGGGGGGGGGGGGGGGGGGGTTGTTGTTCAGCCTTCAAGCAGCTGAGGTAGTAACGGATCCGATTCGATGTCTGTGTTAAAAGGCCTCGCGGGACAGGGTGTGACATTTTGATGACGTTACATGTGCGACCCGCAACTGGGGGATTTCAAACATCTCTGAGGTAGCAATGGAAAAGTCTACAGCGTCTAAGGTCTGCGCACCTTCCTGCCTCAGACCGCGCCCTGCTTCTCTTCAATTTGTCCTCCAACGCCTTTCTGATCGCACAAAACACGTTGCTCGCACAAATCCGCCATTTGTAGTGTTACGCATCGACGTCTTGTTTATGATGCACAGCAACTTTGCTTCAATCCATGAGCGGTCTAAATGTGCACGGCCAGCAAAAGCACCTCTACACTCAGTTTATAAAGCATTGTTGCGGCTCCAAGAGTGTGTTATACGCCGCAATAGACTTGTGTCAGACGTCGCGCCTCTGATTCCAGAAAGCTGGCATGCTACGTCAAAGCACACAGGGCTTTGGCGGCTTTTGACGGCGGCTTTGTTTGGTTCTGTGTAAATAAGCTGAGCCAGCAGAATGACGGCTCTTCTCTACGGCAAAAATGGCGGGATCTCTGTGTAAAAGGGGCTATAGAGAGTCACACCCCCTCATGCCCACCTCATGTGTCACACCTAGACCATAGATACTGAAAATGGAGTCTATCTACATCCGAATGTCGATTAAATGTTCCTGGCAGGGTTTGTCTAATTAAAATAGAATGTTCTGCATCAAGAAACGTGTTATTTGCTTAAGAAATGTCAGGGGTACAAGACGCCCGTCATCATAAGTTAACTGCCGTCAAGTATGGCTCAGAGAGAAAGTAGCAGACTTTGTAACTTTGATGACAGTGTCTAAGCGACTTTGTGTTTTCATATGTATGGGTACTAGCCTTCTACAATCCATTTGAGTCTCTTTGGCTTTCTGTACGTACACAGTTGTGCCCATTAAAAAAAATGTAAACAAACGAGATATTTTTTTATGTGGAAAATTATATTTAGACCAATATAATTTGGAGATTCAGAATGAAATCAAACCGTTTCAAATTTAGTTCCGTTAACTCCCACACTACTTTTTCAGTTTCTAAAGTCAAGGCGTGACGCATAAAGTGGGCGGGACTTAACCATTATATTGCAAATCCATACAACCTGCAACTACTACTACTCACAATGACCAGCCTGCAGAGTAAGCCCCTGGAACACACGAGGCATGCAGAGAGTCCTCTAGGAGCACCAGGAGAGCCAGGATACACGTCTAACGCAAGTCAAGCCAGCGAGATCAAAGCCTGCGTTTACTTCAGGTAGCCACCCAAGCTCAAGCAATGACTTTTGAATCTAAACAAAAATCGGACCTTAAAGAGTCTTTAATGAATTGCTGCAAGGTGCAGCACATGCCAAGTTAGGTAAGTTAGAGAATTACCCGGGAGCCTCACATCGCAAGATGTTTTTTTTTTTAAGTTTAAATCTTTGTGTACAGTTGCCACGACTAAGGGAGTGTGACTACTATAGAATGAGTCCGTCAGCCAAATAATAGGCTACATGCATCTTGTCCGTCTTAATTTTTTAACATGCAATATAAATGGTCACTTTGCTCTCCAAAAGTGAATAACCTAATATATATCACAAGTAAAGCAACTGACATAATAACAAGCTTTAATCTCTTCAAAGCACATTGCTGTTCATACATTTCTAAATGGCACTGCTGTCCATGGAGCTGAAATACAGCTGCGCTCTACAGACACAACAAAACTCCTTTGAACACATCCATTCACCATAAACCCAGGTAAAACGTAGGATATTCTTTGGAGCACAACAGCACTCAGATTGCCCTCTGACACAGGCTTTCAGCAAAAATCGAATCAAATTCAGAGCACTGGTGCAGAGCTCTGATCTGAGAGCCCTGCATAGAATGGATACAACCTGGAACTCACCTTCCTTGGTGAGTGTGTGGTGTGTCCCTGGGGAAACAGATGTGACACGTTGCAGGCGTAATCTTACCTCGACAAGGTGTGGGGTGGGGTTGAATCCACACTTGTTGCACACCTGGGAATGGCACTGGGTGCAATCGTTGTAATTGGGTTGTTGTGCGGTGTTGCCAACGTTGAGGCTGGTCTTACAGAGAGGGCAACACGCTTTGGGTTTGGAGGCAGAGTCGTGGTGGGCCTGTTGCTGTGGTAGCCGCTGCTGCTGCTGCTGTTGTGGTTGTTGTTGTTGTTGTTGTTGTTGTTGTTGTTGTTGTTGTTGTTGTTGTTGTTGTTGTTGTGGTGGTGGTGGTAGCGGTTGGGGGGGAGCATGGGGCCCTTGTTGAGCATGGGGAGGCCCCGGGGGTTTGCCAGCTCCAGGAGGCAGACCTTGTGGTCCAACGGGTTTAGGAGCTGTTTTTGGCGGTTGTTGTGGGGGCTGAGCGGTCTCTGTTATGAGCGTGCTGGCCTGGTTGAGCAGAGAGGCACCGAAGCCAAACAGCTTGCCAAAAGTCTGCTCTGGAGGCGGGGGCTGTCGGGATGGGGAGCTCCCTGCACTGCGGGTCTGGTCCTGCCGAGGGCTGTGGCCCAGGTGTGCTGGGGGGTTACGGGACAGGTCAGGCTGGGATGGGGCCTTGGCCATGCCGGGAAGAGGGACTGCCCCTGGCGGCAGTTTCGCCTTTTGCTGCTGCTGTTGGCCGGGCGCCCCCGGACCAGTCTGTCTGTTGGGGCCCGGAGTTTGAGGGGCTTGTGGGGAAGGTTGTGGCTGAGAAGGAGTTTGGGTCTTAGGTTGGGCTTGGGCCTGTGTAGACTGGGGCGCAGGCTGAGGAGGAGCGTCCGAGGTCAGCTGTGGTTTGGCTGGCTGGGAGGGAGACGGGATCTGCTGCTGACTCTTGGAACGAGGTGTTGTCATGTCCATCCCCAAGGCTCTCTGCATCTGACAGTTGAGACACAGCCACTCCTGGACCTACAGTTAATGGAGATAAACACAACGATTACCAGGAGCACCATCTATAACCTATAACTAACTATTTTCATCAACCAATTCTTCCACCGCAGTGTAAGATGAAAAATGCTAGATACAGCAAGGTGATTAATATTTGTGTAGAGAAACAATGTTTAACATGTACACTGGGCCTGCATTCTTCATGCATTGGTCACTGCTCTAATTTTCCTTCCATGCCCCCTTCGCTCCCACACTCTCCTCCTAATAAACATATTTCACTCTCTCTGCGGTTCTCTGTCCCCTAGTTCTATTCTATCCCTCCCTCCCTCCCTCCCTCCCTCCCTCCCTCCCTCCCTCCCTCCCTCCCTCCCTTGTTTCCCTCGTCCCTTGTCATTCGTGGTGTCTTTACTCCCTTTGCGAACACATAAGAAGGTGGAAGGAGATGAAGGCCCAGTGGTGGTCCTGGGCCATATGTAGTAATTGGACTCCCAGTGCGGTGGCAGCTGCCACATTGCCACGGCTGCCTGAGTCTATAGGCCATTACATAAGTCTATAAATAGCTGCTATTGTAGATTGCATGGGGGCTGGGAAGGGGGGGGGGGGTTCTTGAGGATCGGGGGTCAAAGATGCAAGGCAAATACGGATGTTAGAGATTGCAGAAGCCCCTTTTATACCCGTGGCCTTCTTACAGCTGCCTGCATGGTTCAAACCCCTGAGAGCTTTGGAGGATTCATTAACATACAGTATGGAATGCATGATGTGGCCTCATGCTAAACGCCCGGTATTGGGTGTAGATAACAGCTTATTGATTCACGGGGTGGTAAATCTGCATGATGCCTTTCATTTGAGCTCGGGAGTTGCGTCCCAGTGGGGATAGTAAATTGAAACAAAAGCACGCTGTCAAGCCATCACTAACTCATGCACTAACAAACCCGGAGGGCAAGAGGTGGGAGAAATGGAGAGAGGGTTATGTCCCTCCTATTTGCATATATAGCGAGTGTGTTTAGATTGATGACTAAATTGTCTTATTTACAATGTTGTATAACATTAGAAAATGATGCATTTTATTCACACACACACAATTCACACATGCTAGGCATCTGCGTATGTCTGATTAGTCTAACCTACATGTACTTGGCGATGGAAGTAAACCAGGGTACCCAGAGGAATCACACATGAAACCATGCAAGCTCCACACAGCCAGTATTTGCTTAAACACATACACACACACACACACACACACACACACACACACACACACACGCACACACACACACACACACAAACATCCTATAGCACACACATTGTACAGCTCTTTGAGAATCAGTCAATGTGTCAGTGATTCTGTTGGATTCTGTCATGTTCTCGTCAGACTGCCAGCCAGTGGTTTAGACTCAGTGGTCTCTCAGCCGACCAGTAATCAGCAGTGACCAGGCTGTGGCCTGCGCTGTCCATCAAGGGAGCGCCCAGGCTGACGAGTGGGACCCTCGTTCATGTCACACGTTACCTCCTATCTCCAATGGGGTTTTGTCTCCATTAGAGAGTGCAGGCTGGATCACTTCTCCCTTCTCTGTGTTACTGGGATCAGATACTGTAGAATGCTTCATATCAGAGACTGCAGGAGGCAGACTGTAGCATGCTAGGGATCAAGGACTGTAGCATGCTAGGGATCAAGGACTGTAGCATGCTAGGGATCAAGGACTGTAGCATGCTAGGGATCAGAGACTAGGATGCTAGGGATCAGAGACTGTAGGATGCTAATGATCAAGGACTGTAGGAGGCTAGTGATTAGAGACTGTAGGATGCTAGTGATCAGGGACTGTAGGATGCTAGGGATCAGAGACTGTAGGATGCTAGTGATCAAGGACTGTATGAGGCTAGTGATTAGAGACTGTAGGATGCTAGGGATCAAGGACTGTAGGAGGCTAGTGATCAGGGACTGTATGATGCTAGGGATCAGGGACTGTAGGATGCTAGGGATCAGGGACTGTAGGAGGCTAGGGATCAATGACTGTAGGAGGCTAGTGATCAGGTATGATGCTAGTGATTAGAGACTGTAGGATGCCAGTGATCAGGGACTGTAGGATGCTAGTGATCAAGGACTGTAGGATGCTAGTGATCAAGGACTGTAGGAGGCTAGTGATTAGAGACTGTAGGATGCTAGGGATCAAGGACTGTAGGAGGCTAGTGGTCAGGGACTGTAGGATGCTAGGGATCAGGGACTGTAGGATGCTAGGGATGAGGGACAGGATATGTGATACCATTACTGGAATGGAACATTGCTCTGATACCATGTGCAGGAAATAAATGAAATGGTATTGAAGACTGTCACTTATGTGACAACTAGGTTGTCACATAAGTGACAAGTGGCATGTTAGATGATTGTGATGTAATAAATGCTGTAAATGTATAAATACCTTTTTAC
Organism: Lota lota; assembly: GCA_026745465.1. Classification (NCBI taxonomy): domain Eukaryota; kingdom Metazoa; phylum Chordata; class Actinopteri; order Gadiformes; family Lotidae; genus Lota; species Lota lota. The sequence goes on along the minus strand of JACYXH010000376.1, from coordinate 1,517,245 downwards.
ACCTTTTCATAAAACAAATCGGCATGGGCGGTAATAAATGTGGTATTGGATAATGTTGAGTATTTTCTTCAGGTTTGCAAAACATTGGTCCCCTGAAAGCCAGGATAGCAGCTGGCTGGTAGAAGGTGCTGCTTACGTAGCCAACTCCACTGTTTACCTTGCACTCCTGTCTCTCTTCATCGTATCTCTCTGGGCCCTGCCCTTGTTATGAGAGAATCATGTAGCCTATGAAATCTGATCTGCATTCCCATTTCCCTCTCCCATCTCCCATCTCCCATCTCCCATCTCCCATCTCCCATCTCCCATCTCCCATCTCCCATCTCCCATCTCCATCTTCCATCTTCCATCTTCCTCTCCCATCTCCCATCTCCCTCTCCCATCTCCCTCTCCCATCTCCCTCTCCCATCTCCCTCTCCTTCTCCCTCTCTCTCTGTACTTCTCTGTAAGTCTGCACTTAGTCAAGGATTTTCTTAGTTTTAAGTCACATTGGTCAGGGTAGTAGCATGCCAATTTGCTCCGACTTTTGGTTGCTTCGTTCCGTTGTGCCAAATAGTTGTATTTTTGTTGCCTGATTGGGTGGTGGTTGCGTTGTGGACCTGGTCCTGGCTAAGGGGACTTTTTTCTGGATGTAATTCTCCGTGGGCGAGGGCTTTGTTGTGGAGTGTCTCTCTCTTTCTCTCGTGCTCTCGCTTTCTCTCTCTCTCTCTCACGCCCACCATTTTAGTTGATTTTTCCGTCTTTATCTCTCCCTTTTCAGCTTCCCTCCTCATCCTCAACAAGATAAATGTGTATATCACATCTAATCTGTAGGTGTATTGATCATATGTCATCTGTCGATGTATTGATGGCATCTCATCTGTAGATGAGGTTCTTTAATTTTCAATCTCCGCAGCCTCCATGCTCTCCTCTCTCCACACAACTGCAGACTGAATTCCATTCTGAGCGGACCGATAGCATAGACAACATGACATTGTGAGTTTGTGTGTGTTTGTATGTATGTGTGTGTGCACATGTAAGCTATGTGTTTGTGGATGTGTTTGTTTGTGTGCACATGTAAGGTTTTGTCCCACAGCTTGACATATACATATATCTATTGTTTTCAGGTCATGCATTTATGCTTAAATCGGTCATCTGCAGCTATGGGTGAGAGAAAATATGCGAACAAGAAAAGTGAAAAAGGTCACAGGCCCCACAGACACAAGCAAACCACACTGCTGGGATAACGCAGAGCCAAGCATCGAGACTGGTGAGATAACACAGGCGGAGAGCCCGGAATAGAACCCTTAGATAACAGACACACATGCAATGCAACACAGGCAAGGTCTGTATGTATCCAAAATGTACATATTTAAACAAATTGCACATGACTATATCATACGTTTAATTTGCAAAGCGAACAGCCTTTGAGTTTGCTCTATCCTTCTCCTTTCCCGAGTACGTTTACAAAGGGAGGGCCGACCATCGCGGGAGACGCCGCGGCCATCATGCCATAATGATCGCGCTGCTGGCACTAAAATACACATTGTCGCTTTGTTCCCTCTGTCGATCAGCACCACGCCCCGCAGTGTGGAGCGCATGTCTATACGCGCCTCATGTGAGATCTCCAAGATCAATTATTTAATCGCTATAAATAACCCCTCTGCTTCTCACCAGTGGCAGATCCTTCGTACCTACAAACGGACCTGCTACCGCCGTGCTTACGGACTCCATTTGGTCATTTCTCAATGGACAATGTTTGTCTGTTAGACTTTTGTCTCTTTGTATTTATGAGATTCGTAGTTATCATTCACTTTAAGTTAGGTTATGAACCTTGAAGCTTCTAGTGTTTATTACTTTGGCCTGCTGCCGGTTGGGTGATAAAATACTTTCTCTCTGTGCGTGGGTGCTAGCACATCAACAATTCCAAACGTTACAGGAGAATTTGCCAGAAATAGACCCAACAGAGTAAAAACAGATCCTCTCTGCATTCGCTTGTCTTGGCGAGATCCCAAATAAACTCTCCCAGCAAGAGAGAATAGCTGCATTGTCTCCGGCTGCCGAAGAACTGGCAGCTGATGGTCCGGCCTCCTAGAGATTTGAGCAACAAGTCCCTGCCTTATCCAGCTCCATCCAGCAGTTACAAGCGCAGCAGAGACGCTGCTCATCAGTGGGGGGGGTCAGGTAGCAGTACTTACCTCAATGGTTCAGCAACTCCTGCTGGGAGCCTATTCATCCATCGTTCCGCGCCCATTTCCTCAACAACCGGCTGACCCTCTGTCGCTCCGAGGAGCTGAGCCCAGCATCCTATCTCCGGAGAAATACGGGGGGGGTGGGGGGGGGGGGGTGGGGGGGGGGGGGGGGGGGGACCCCGAGACCTGCTACAGTTTTCTGGTGCAGTGTGGACCAGCGTTCTAGTCCCAGCCCATCAGGTACACCTCTGAGGGAGTCAAGATAACTTTTGTTTTCTCCCTCCCCGGTTGGACGACCTCTGACACGGGGGGCGATGGCACATCACAAACAGCCAATCAGTCACCCCATTTGCAACTGCGTTCCGCCGCTGGGCGACTCCACTCCCTCCATCAGGGTCGTGGAACCGCGGCGGAGAGTACGTTATGGTTCCGCACCTTGGCAGCCGAAAGTGTCTGGAACGCTGCTTTGTTGACTTGTTTCCAACAGGGTCTCTCGGACGACATTAAAGATGAACTGTCCTCACGGGAGGAGCAAGAGGACTTGGAGGGGCTTACAGAGTTAGCCATTCGAGTCGACAGCAGAGTCCGTGAACATCATAGCGAGAGGCTGGCTTGACCTGCTTCTACCTCTCTAGTTCCGCTGCAGCTTCACCAGTTTTTCTACCTCCCTTCCAACACCGCCCAGTTTTCCAGCGCATCCGGAGGAGCCCGTGCAGATTGGAGGAACCCGTCTGACCCAGAAGGAATGTCTTCGGCGGGTGCGTGAGCGATGCTGCCTGTACTGTGGGGTCCCGGACCACTTCCTGGCCACCTGTCCTAAGCGGCCAGCAAAAGAGGAGGCCTGTCAGTAAGGTAACTCCTGATGGGTCCGATCTAAACAAAAAAGTGATCTCTTTCCCGAGTGTTGCTGTCGGCCTCTCTTTCCTGGGGAGCCTCCACCCACCACTTTCTGCGTTTATTGACTCCGGCAAGGTCAGTCATTGCACTACTCCACTACGTTTAGCTCTGGAGGGGAATCACAGAGAGAGACTTTCATTTCAAATCATACACTCACCTGAATTTCCGCTGGTTTTGGGGTTCCCCTGGCTAGCAGATCACAATCCCTGTACTGATTTGATCAAGCAGAAATTGGAGGAATGGGGTACATCATGTTCTCTCCTTTGTCCAAAGCCTTTCCAGGAGATTACATGGGTTTCTCCACTTCCAGGGGATGTTCTCAATTTGTCCAAAGTACCTTTGGACTATGCTGACCTGCCTGAGGTCTTCAGCTAGAGAAGGGCCATCACTCTGCCACCCCACCGCCCATACGACTGTACGATGAACCTCCAACCCGGTTCCTGCCCTCCTCGGGGTTGTCTCTGCTACCTGTCCCATCCTGAAACAGCAGCCATGGGGACCTACACTAAGGAGGCTTTAGTGATGGGCTTCATCCGCCCATCTACTTCTCCTGCTGGAGCGGGTTTCTTCTTTGTTGGGAAGAAGGAAGGGACCCTCCGTGTCAGCTCCTCTGTTTTGGGACTCAGTGACTGCTGGTTATTTTGTGTATTGGTCCACCATGTGCCTACTTCTGTTGTGCCCCTGTCTCCGTCCCTCACCTGTACACCCTGCCATTGTCTGTTTCCCGCCCTTTTTCCTGCTCACCTGTTTTTCATTGTGCTAATTACTCAGCCTATTTATGTCACGTTGTCCGATTGTTCTCATGTTTGGTCTTTGCTTACCTGTATTCTGCCTGCCTGCCTGCCTGATTGTCTGCCTGTTTGATTCCTGCCTGTGTTTTGGATTTGCCTACGGTTTTTACCTTTGCCAGCCCCTGGACTGCTCTACTGACGGTGACCTGCCTCTTTTCTCTGTTTGGATTTTTTCCACATTCTTATCAACAACCTTATGCCCTTTTGTGTTTTGGATTCCTCCTGAGAAACAGGAGTTAATTTTTGTTATTGACTGAGCTGAAGCCTTGCTCTGCCTCAAATAAATATTTTGCACTAAATCTTGCTTTTTGGGTTCGTATCTCACTCTCTCTACAATCGGACCACAACATGAACCCAGCAGATTTTGACCAACTGAAGACTATCCTCGACGTGCATGGGGCAACGTTGGGAGGACACCAGTCACAGATAGACTCTGTCTCCAAGACTGTGGAGGCAATTGCAGCTAGCGTGACAGACCTAGCAGCTAGGGTTCAACAGCCCCAGCTGGCTCTTCAAGGAGCTCCTCAACCTGGCTCCTCCGTCTCTGCACCCTCTGTCCTTCCTGCCCGGGAACCACATCTTCCACCACCGGAGACTTATTCAGGAGACCCTGGGGCCTGCCAGTCATTCCTAGCTCAGTGTGAACTGAGTTTTGGACTGCAACCGGCGACTTTTCCATCTGACCGCTCCAAGGTCATATACGTCATTACCAAGTGGTCCGGGCGGGCAATACAGGACAATTTTGTGGCATTTTCCTCAGAGATGAGGAAAGTCTTTGATCGCTCCAAGCAAGGTAGAGAGGCAGCACGGGAGATCTTACACTTCCGTCAAGAGCACAGGTCAGTCTCGGATTTCCCAATAGAATTCCGAACCCTTGCCTCGTCTTACTGGCTGGAACCTAGATGCTCTCTTCGACGTCTTTTTCAACGGCTTTTCTGAGAAGATTAAAGACCAGCTTATTCCCCGTGACCTGCTGACTTCGTTTGACAGCTTGGTGGATGTGGTTGTCCGTGTCGACACCCGGCTGAGTCAGCAGAGCAGACTGAGGACATCACTCAACACCCAGCGAGCTGATTCTGGGACCTTCCTTTCTCCCCTGGCCCCCACCATGGCTTCACCAGCCCAACCTGAACCGATGCAGATCCACCGGACCCGCCTCTCGCCAGCCGAGAAAGAGGACGTTGGACTCCAAGGCCTGTCTCTACTGTGGTCATCTAGGTCACCTTGTTTCCACCTGTCCAGTAAAAGACAGTGCTCACCAGTGAGAAGGAGAGTCCTGGTGAGCTCAATTCCTTCAAATGTCTCCCCATCCCTCCGGACCGTTCTGAGAGCTACCGTGATATGGCGAGGCCATCAGCACACCACATCTGTACTCATTGACACTGGTGCGGAGGAGAGTTTCATCGATGCTACCCTGGCCACCAAGTGGGGAGTGCCGGACGAATACATGGACCTGAAACTAGTCTTCAGCAAGTCCAGGGCCACTTCTTTGCCACCTCACCGACCCTATGATTGCGCCATAGACCTGCTACCAGGATCTTCACCTCCTCGTGGTCGTCTTTATTCTCTGGCACCCCCGAACGGAAGGCTATGGAGGAATACATTGGTGAATCCCTGGCCCCAGACATCATCCGCCCTTCTTCCTCTCCAGCCGGCGCTGGATTCTTTTTCGTGAGTAAGAAGGATGGATCGCTGCGACCTAATTACCGGGGTCTCAATTACATCATCGTCAAGAACAAGTACCCCCTGCCCTTAATGTCCTCAGCTTTTGAACTGCTACAAGGGGCTACAGTGTTTTCCATTTTGGATATTCGTAACGCATATCACTTGGTGCAAATCAGGGAGGGGGATGAGTGGAAGACGGCGTTCAACACACCCACGGGTCACTATGAATACCTCGTCCTACCCTTCGGGTTGACCAACGCTCCAGCTGTCTTCCAGTCCCTTGTTAATGACGTTCTGCGCGACTTGGTGAGCAAGTTCGTTTTTGTTTACCTTGATATTTGAATTTCACGAAGTCCCTTCGTGATCATTTACAACATGTCAGAATAGTCCTCCAGAGGTTGCTAGAGAACCAACTCTTCGTAAAGGCAGAGAAGTGTGAGTTTCATCGTAGCTCTTCATCTTTTCTGGGCTTCGTCATCTCTGAGGGCGGTGTAGAGATGGACTCAGCCAAGATCAAAGCTGTAGTCGAGTGGCCTACCCCTTAGTCTCACATGGCTCTACAGAGGTTTTTGGGTTTTGCCAATTTGTACCGCAGGTTTATACGCAACTACAGTTCCCTAGCGTCCCCTCTAAAAGCTCTGACTTCTTCTTCTGTCAGGTTTCTCTGGTCGGAAGCAGCAGAGAATGCATTCCAACAGCTGAAGAGGCGATTCACCTCTGCCCCCATTCTGACTATGCCAGATCCCTCACGCCAGTTCATCGTGGAGGTGGATGGCTCTGATGTCGGGGTAGGAGCGGTCCTATCCCAGAGGTCCACTGAGGACAATAAATTGCACCCATGTGCCTTTTACTCACATCGTCTCACGCCCACTGAACAGAACTATGACGTAGGAGACAGGGAACTACTGGCAGTCAAGTTGGCATTAGAGGAGTGGCGTCATTGGCTGGAGGGCTCAGAGGTCCCTTTTCTCATTTGGACTGGCCATAGGAACCGTGAGTACGTCAAGTCAGCTAAACGCCTCAATTTTCCCTGGTCTTTTTGCCCTGGTTCAAAGAATGTGAAACCCGATGTCTTGCCAGTTTAGCGCTCCTGAGCACGCTCCGACCTCTAACACAGTTTTACCCGCTCGATGCCTGGTTGGGGTCATCACCTGGGATATCGAGTCTGTGGTCCGCTCTGCCCAACAACATGAAGACACTTTCTCGCTTTGTTCCCTCCGTCAATCAACACATTACCATGCCCGTATCATGTGAGAACTCCACGATAAATTATTAAATCGCTGTTGGCACTTCCGTGCCACATAAATAACCCCTCTGCTGCTCAGCAGTTGCTGATTATTCTTATTACAAACGGACCTGCTAATGCTGTGCTTTCGAACTCCGTGATCTTTTCTCAATGGAGAATGTTTGTCTGTTAGACTTTTGTCTCTTTGTATTAATGAGATTCTTAGTTATCATTCTTTTATAACTTAGGTTAGGAACCTTGAAGCTTCTAGTGTTTATTACTTTGGCATGTTGCCAGTTGGTAATAAAGACACTTAAAAGGCCTGTCTCTCTCTCTGCACCTGTGTCCTAGCACATCAACAATTCTAAACGTTACAGGGAGAGTTTCTGTCAGCCTCCTCAATTAAATAAAGGTACAGCCGAGAAGAAACACAGAGACACAGTCCAACCGAGTTAATGAATGAAAAGACACCAAAGCAGACTGCTACACACCATGCGGTCTATCAGGGTGCAGACCACCGCAGTTTGTCAACGAGGAGGCTTAGAAAGCACTGGTTCTTTAATTGTTCCCATACTTCTCTCACTAAGCTCTCTCTCTCTCTCTCTCTCTTCTATCTCCATCTCTCGAAATTATTGCTCTTGCACTATCTCAAGTGAGACGAACAGTCAGAGAGCCCAGACATCCTCATTCTCAGTGCGTGCCCGCTAAAGACACTGGTGCATTTAGACAGGCTGCTGGGATGCATTCAGTTTGGTAAACATGGAGGAACGTTGAGAATGAGGGACTTATTTCTAACACAGATCACCAATTGAAGATGATCAGGCAATGTCTCCCATTCCTGAGGGTTGTGGCTACAGGGACAAATAATGGAAAATAGCCTACTGCTTGTTCATAAGCATCCTGTAGAGAGATAGAAGAATCTTTCAAATGTCCTTCTAACACATCTGAGTGATGTGATATATGGCATGAAGTGATATGATTATACTATGGTATATGATCTATGAAATATTATATAGGCCTAATAAAGTAGAATCATAAGTATTTAACGAATTACTTACACCACGTTAAGGAATTCACGCAAAACAGCTCCGAATTTTTGATTATTATATTATTTTGTAAATTAATTTCATTTTTGTAATTTTTCAATTGGTGAACAATATCAAAAAAGTTATTACAGTAATTATTTTCCCCTCGGTGCATATCAAACATACAAATGGGGAGGGAAAACTTCTCAGGCAGCAGAGCATCCTTGATGAAGTGAGTATTACACACTTTGTACAGTTAAAGCCCCAAACTGCATTAAGTCAATGTTGAAATAATGCTTATCCCATATTAACAGGGTCTCTGGGATTCTTACATGTTGTAGCAGGTAACCCAGCCACACGCAACCTAGGTGGCTGTCACACACCTCTTATGCGGCTTTATTGGACTCCTCCGACTGCAAGACACGGGTAGATGATTTATCGCCACAAACCAGTTTATTGGAGTGTTGGCAAGATGTTACAGCCAGAGCAGATGGTAAATGCTGACATGTCAGAGCTCTCTCCTGAGTGTGTGTGGTGAATGCTTGTTTAACATGTGTGCCCTGATGAGTGAATGCACCACATGTGTGCAGCCTCACCCAGCCCCAGAGTCCAAACGACCTGACTGGGCCAGGTGAGGCTGCTGAAAGCAGCCATCAACCAGACACGCTAAACACGTTTATTTTTGAAAATGGTTCCTGTATGATTTTTTTATGAAAAGATGTGTTTCCCCCTTTTGATTATTATTGCTGCCAACTGCATAATAAATATGGAAATGGAAATATTATTAAAAATACCTATCCTCTTGATTTCATGAGATAGTTTTACCAAAGATGTACTTTATCTAATGGGGCGTTCATCCAAGACTCAAGTTAACTGTTGGAACATCTTGTGAGTGCATCAGTGCAACAGAGCTGTTCAAATACACTGTGTTGTTAAGGAGAACACCAAGTACAAACTAGCTCCTAGCAAGCATGTGTACATCATGATGTATCGCTATTATAATTACAATTCAACAGTCCAGTTGAGTTACATGATTAATTAATTATGTTCTTTTTTTCCCTGCTGACAATCTATTTACTCGTTTTTGGGGGATTTTAATTATCCATTGAGTTAGTTTGTTAGCAGTTTTACAATTAGTTTTCTATTCTTTGTCATTTACATCTCAAAAGGAATTACATTAATGAATAATAAATACTGTAAATGTGAAATTTTCCCAAAATGTAACATGGAATTGTGACTGTCAAGAAAGAGCCACCATAATTTATAGGTTAGTAGAGAAACAATACTTGTAAGCAAGAGAAAACCACATTTTCTGTGTTACATAGGGGATTTTGGCAATAAGAAAGATGTATACTACGCTGGCCTTGTCCTCCAAACGTTGCTTACACATTCACAGCTGGAGTTCCTTCCATGGTGTTTTTGCACATTCCACTGTAGTGTTATGTTATACCTAATGTGCTTGCTGTTGGCATATGAGGAGTTTATTTCATGGTATTGTATTGTGTTGGCCTATAAGGTCTTATATAACATGCTGTCCTTTTGTGTAAACATTTTGGTAACGCTTTAGATTACAACCCGCAGCGTTCTGCGTAATTACTCCAGTAGTTACGGTAATGTTTTGGTTTACCAGTGCAGTACATGCCAATAATTATATGTAGTAACTGGGGGATAAGATGTGATTTGAGATCTTACAAATCATTTATACTGTTATACTATTATGCTGTCTGTTGCGGGCTGTATGCAAATTTAATTATGTATCGCTTACAATAACTGCCTGAATGTGTATTAGCGTAGCATAGGTTATCATCATTATAATGATGCTAGCAGCATTGTAGACTGATGATGACATTTCATTCAGAGTGAATTGTCTCCCTCTTCATTCAGCCCCCACTGTCATTTAAATGTTCAATGTCTGACTCTCCCACTCTCTCTCTCTCTTTCTTTCAACTTTGACTTCCCACTGTGAACTAGGCAATTATTACCGAGCGAGAAGAGATAAATTATTAAACAGAGAGAACAGAGAAACTCATAAATATATCGACAAACAAAGCAGACACTGCGTTGGCGGGAGAAAATTCTCGCCTTGCCCATTTATATATCTTTTTATATTTCTCTGCCTTCACATCGTATCCAAATGATGATTTAACAGTGAAAAACACTCACTAGTTTTCTATGTCTATGTAATAGTAATATTTCATAGTAATGTAATAGTAACGCATAAGCTAAAAAGCACTTCAAAGGGGACTAGTCCTTAACCATTTCCAATGAATATTTACCTAGAGGGCATGCCAGTCAAAGGCTAAACAATAATATAATTATTATTATATAATTAATGTAAATATAGTCATAATTTACATTGTAAACGACTGCTTTAATGTAAGTATGCTGTCATGGATCAGGATGATGATGCATGCCAGAAACACATTTTCCCTATTTTAAGTCTTGCTGGAAAACAAATGAAACTCATAAAATAGAGGTAAGTGTCATCATTATTTGCTGTCTACAGTAAAAAAAATTAACAACAATATGTGTAGCATTTGCAGTAGGTCTAGCAGCAGGGCTCCACCTGCCAATGTCAACATGTTACAACAGCAAGACGTGCTACTCTCTGTTTGGGTGGTTTAAACAGATTACAACCTGGACTGGTGGATCAGTAAACTGGGTGTTATGAGTACAGATAACGCTTGGATCTTTAACAGACAGATTATTTGACTTGAGCTGTTGAGCAGCAGGAATGAGTAACCCAATGCTGCTTCAATGTGGTGACATTGAGGTGATGGGGAACCACTCCAGGTTCACAGAGTAAAAGTCCTGTTCTATGTTTTGTCCAAACAAAACATTATGCCAAACAAAAAATAAGAATGATGTTTTAACCAAACAAGCTTATTCCACTCATTAGCTCATACCACTGGGTTTGTGCTTTTAGACTTTCTGAGCTGGTTGACTCAAAATACTCTGAACTCTCTGAAACTGGAAGTTCCACCTCTGCTTGAATGAACACTGTTACAATTTATATCGGAATGCCTGCTCACAAGGGGATAGTACAGTATTTAAATTGGGATAAAGTTAACAAGCCATCTTCCCTGTGCTCATAAAGCGTAACCACTTGGATGAAATCCAAAGGATGAATAGAGAAAAGCAGGGCATGGAGTTTATCAATATGAATTATTATTCATAACTTAAATCGGCATATGGAACAATGGCCAATGAGGTCCTCAAAAGTGGCAGCTGTCCTCTTCACTAAAAGCGCTTGCTCACAAGCTAACACAAGCAGTTTTCCAACCAATAATTTCTAGTATAACAATTATCCTACTTTATCCACCTTAGCATTTTCATCTTTATTACCCCAATCTTCATTATTTCCAACACCGTCCATATGGCCGACGGAAAACAAAGGCTTGTGCTGAGTCCAGGAAGCAGCCAAGTCCATACCAGGTCTGGGGAGAATCCTTTGGTCTCTGGGGACAGTCTACCTCTATGTCTCTCTTTCTCTCTTTCTCTCAATGTCTCTCATTCTCTCTATGTCTCTCTCTCTCTCTCTCTCTCTCTCTCTCTCTCTCTCTCTCTCTCTCTCTCTCTCTCTCTCTCTCTCTCTCTCTCTCTCTCTCTCTCTCTCTCTCTCTCTCTCTCTCTCCCTGCCAGTTTGTGACAAGCTCAAGGCTCAGACGTTAAATACCCATAACATTCACTTCCACTGTTGTCACTCACTGGGATACACACACGCAGATGCACACACATACACACACACACACACACACACACACACACACACACACACACACACACACACACACACACACACACACACACGACGTATGGAAGGCCAAAAGGGTCACAACAACGCTTCATTGTAGACATGTATTGATTTAAATCGACAAAGTTGGCTTTTAAGCTTTTATAGCAGTGCATAAAATGCACCGTTTTAGTGGTTAAAAACGTTGTCTTTAACTGCAATTTTCCTCAACTCTAAAACGGTATAAAAGGCAGACTTTTGTACCACTGAAACGCCGCTATTTACGCAGCTTTGGTGCCAAATAATGCCGTCCGATTCAGCGTTTTCTAATAGGGCTTGTTCGTCGCGACGGCACATCGCAGAGACCGCCTCCACGTTGGAAGCATAGGAGCAATGGAATGCTAGTTATTATGTTAGTAAGGATGTTCGGTCATTGTTAGGTAATTAAAAGTTCTCAGTATTCTAGGTCACGATATGTTTCATGCTACAATTTGTAACAAATTGACTGTACATAATCATAAATTGACCATGATGATTAACTCATGATGTTTTTCAATCCAATGTTTAGAAGAGAGTCTGCAGATACAGGTAAAAAAAGATATTGCTTCAGCTCAACACAAACAGGTTTGGCAACGTTTAAAAAAAAAACAGTAGGCAAATGGGAACGCCGTCGCGCCTCCAGGTTCAGAGGGTAAGGGTTAGGGTTAGGGTTGACCCTTACCACCCTGGCTGGTGGTTGAACCCTCGCAGGGTTCGTTCGGACGCCTGACAACGCGGCAATCGAATCATATTGCAGTTTGAATGCGGTGAGAATCCAATGAATTACGGGCTGCCTCCGCGGACATTTGTGGAAATCTTAGAGGTTGATACAGAAATGACAGCAGAAATCCAATATAGCCTATATATATATATATATATATAAATGCGCCCCGGAGTCGATGTTTTCTCTATATAGAACTGAGTGTATGCCCTATTTATAGTATGTATACTGTAAGCCTACTCTAACAGTGCTACGTCATTTTGTTCATATCGTGAGTAAGAAAATTTTCGATTCACATTTGCTGGGCGAGTCCAGAGACAAAATATGTATTAGAAGGCATTCTGGTACAGGCCTACTCCTTTATATTTCCAGGTAGGATTATAATCATTGAAAACAAGCGACATCGTAAGAAGAGCCCATTCATAAGGGTGGGGCGGGAGTAACCATGGATTTGTATGATTTATTATGGAAATAAAGAATTAATAAATCATATAACTGTAGCCTACTATGCATTATTGTAGGCTACATAGGGCTACGGGGATTTTCTAGACCCATTTGGAAACCACATATTTGGATGCCACCAATTGGACACACATTTTAATGTGCAGTCTTATAGTAGTAGACCGAGACCGCATTCATGTGAACAAAACCTTCTTCAACAATCTTTGGTATTGATTTTATGAGGTAAATGAACATTGCCTCTTGCTATTACAGCAACGCTGAACACCAAGAAGAAGAAGAATGCACATTAAATTCACATCGAACACAGTCATAGAAGGCTGAAACACGGATCTGTACGGTACTTTCTGAGACCTAAACGGAGAAACACGTGGTGATCTAAGTGAAAATAATGTTTAGCCTACAGTTAACTACTGAATTGAACACGGATTAAACACCCGATATAGCCTGCAAAGTGTAGTGAAGGGAATGCACACTGCTGAATGATAGAAAGATCAGCAAGGGACTGGTGTGGTCTGACTTTGGTTACCATTGATTTGTTGAGTAAAGTTTGCAATAACCGACCACTCATTTCCCTATAAGAAAATGCAGAATTGGAGGATGTTATGTTGGCACCAAAATGGCATAAAATGTGCTGTTTCGGTGGACAAAAACACCATATTTTACGCAGTTTTGACTCAACTCCAAAACGGCATCAAAGCTTATGAAAGCGTTATGAAAGCTTAAAAGGCAGATTTTACGTCAAATTAAAATGATGGAGATCTACAATGAGGCGTAGTTGTTACCCTTTCGGCATTCCATACCATCATGCACACATGCACGCACACACACATACACACACACACACACGCACACACGCACACACACACACGCACACACACGCACACACATACACACACATGCACACACACACACACAGATGTGTACAGTATATTCCGAATAAAACTGCCACTTTGTGACTCACAGTGGCTCCCTCCATACATTATTGAGTCTATGGTGGAACTTATAAATAGAGTCACATCGTAACCGTGCTGGAAATGGCATCATGACTCCTCAGAAGATGGGAGACTCCAGCGAGCCTTTATCTTCAGGACAATGAAGCATACTGTGATCCAAGCTAGAGGGAATGGGGAACAGGCTCTCTGCGGTACAGGAGTAGCTAGAATTTCATATCAATTACATGGGCGGACGTGAGGGACACATTTATTATCCTTTGTGTCTTTACTCTTTAAGGCAGCTTTCCAAGAGACGTCTGGCCTTTCATCAAATCAGTTATTACTCAGTCAGAAGGCCAATGCATGTCCTTGTTAGGACTCCACAATAAAAAAGGTTTACCCATCACCTATCATATTTCGCTATGCATGAATCTTTTACACAAAGAAGGCCAATCAGGAGCTGATTTCTCGTTTCACCCCAACATGTTTGTGTGTAGATGATCATGAATGGGGGCTGGTTCTCTCATGTAGAGCAGATAAAGAGGCAGCACGCACACACACACACACACACACACACACACACACGCGCGCGCACACACACGTGCACACACACACACACACACACGTGCACACACACGCGCACACACACACGCGCACACACACACACGCGCGCGCGCACACACACACAGCCCTCACCATCCACAGCACTCATACTGTTTAAAAGCCCCTCTTTGACATAAGGGAAAGGCATTGGCACAGGCCAGTATTCCTGCTGCACGCATCACTTGTATCGCATTAACCTGGAGGTCACATTCTCAGAGCCTCCTCGTGGAGAACAGCTGCCTTTCATCAAGTGTCCCCTAGAGGTACAATAGAGATCACAGTGTCACACAACAACACGACATCTGACAGAACCAGCCCGGCCCTAACCCAAATCTCCTTTGATCTCCTCCCCTGATATACGGCTTGTACATCACACTGACCGGCTCCATTTAGGAAGCGTTGGAGAACAGGAAGTTTAGTGGTTGTAATGGGGTTTTGGTCATTGTTTAGTAATTCATTGGGAATATACTTGTCATTATGGGGAGACATTGTTGTGTTTGAACCTGCCGCAGCATTTCTCTTGCAAGACGTGGCAAAACAGCGTTTTAATTAGCCTAGGTTACGGTATATTTATGATTACTTAGGATTTTACATTACTACAACTCTCATTAGGCACTGAGGACTTCCTGTGTGAGGTGGGAGGGAGGGGGGAGAGGGGGAGAGGGTGCTGAGGACTACCTGTGTGAGGTGGGAGGGAGGGGGGAGAGGGGGAGAGAGGGTGCTGAGGACTACCTGTGTGAGGTGGGAGGGAGGGGGGGAGAGGGGGAGAGGGTGCTGAGGCCTACCTGTGTGAGGTGGGAGGGAGGGGGGAGAGGGGGAGAGAGGGTGCTGAGGCCTACCTGTGTGAGGTGGGAGGGAGGGGGGAGAGGGGGAGAGAGGGTGCTGAGGACTACCTGTGTGAGGTGGGAGGGAGGGGGAGAGGGGAAGAGAGGGTGCTGAGGACTACCTGTGTGAGGTGGGAGTGAGGGGGGAGAGAGGGTGCTGAGGCCTACCTGTGTGAGGTGAGGGGGAGAGGGGAGAGGGGGGAGAGGGCGCTGGGGCCTACCTGTGTGAGGTGAGGGGGGAGAGGGGGGAGAGAGGGGGGGAGAGAGGGGGGGAGAGAGGGGGAGAGGGCGCTGGGGCCTACCTGTGTGAGGTGAGGGGGGAGAGGGGGAGAGAGGGGGGGAGAGAGGGGGGGAGAGGGCGCTGGGGCCTACCTGTGTGAGGTGAGGGGGGAGAGGAGAGAGGGGGAGAGAGGGGGGGAGAGAGGGGGGGAGAGAGGGGGGGAGAGAGGGGGGGAGAGGGCGCTGGGGCCTACCTGTGTGAGGTGAGGGGGGTGAGGGGGAGAGGGGGGAGAGAGGGGGAGAGGGCGCTGGGGCCTACCTGTGTGAGGTGAGGGGGGAGGGGGGTGAGGGGGAGAGGGGGGAGAGTGGGGGAGAGAGGGGGAGAGGGCGCTGGGGCCTACCTGTGTGAGGTGAGGGGGGAGAGGGGGAGAGAGGGGGGGAGAGAGGGGGGGAGAGAGGGGGGGAGAGGGCGCTGGGGCCTACCTGTGTGAGGTGACCGGAGAGGGGGGTGAGGGGGGAGATGGAGAGAGGGGGGGAGAGAGGGGGAGAGGGCGCTGGGGCCTACCTGTGTGAGGTGAGGGTTGGGGTTGAAGCCACACTGGTTGCACACCATGGAGCGACACTGTGTGCAGGTGTTGTGGTTTGGCTGGCCGTCCGTGGAGCCCATGAGGTCGGCGGTGTTGCAGACGGGACAAAGCTTGCTGCTAGGCATGGGTGCTATCTGAGGCACTGAGTACGGGGAGGAGGGGGCGCTGCCGCGGTCCGGGGACGCTGACGGAGACCGTCCGGCTCTGCCGCCGGCGTCCACCTGCAGGCTCATCCTGGAGACGTGACCTTTGCCCTGCTCGCCTGCCTGGGGGCCCGCGGGTTGGTGGCTTTGTTGGGAGGCCAACCGGTCCCCTGTCCCGGGGCCACTCTGGACCCCAGCTTTGGGCCCCGGGTCTGTTTGGGGGGGTCTGCCGGGAAAGCTGTAAGCAGAGGACAGAAGGATGAGGCCACACTTGAAAAAAAAACACGGAATGAACACGGAGTTGTTGAGTGAATGGTCAGGGAATGTTGTGCTACTCTGTTCTACTTGTATCGCAATCCATTCACTCAACAAGAAACAACTTATTTTACATCAATATGTCATCGCCTGTAACTACCAACTGAGCTGTTTCAGTGAGTGTGTCCTACTACTACTACTACTACTACTACTTCACCAGTACTACTACTACTACTACACATACAACATGTCATGCCATCAGAAATGTGCGAACCCAATGAACCATTTCGTTTGACATTTGTATAGATGTACAAATGCATTGGTTCTTCGCTAGACACATTTCGAGTAAAACAAGGACGATTTCTGATCAGTTAGTATCACTTCTGAATGTGCCGGGGAATCTCGGCTTTGTTACATCTACTCCCACAATATCACTCTCACTCTCCCACACTATCACTCTCTCACTCTCCCACACTATCACTCTCACTCTCCCACACTATCACTCTCTCACTCTCTCATACTATCACTCTCTCACTCTCCCACACTATCACTCTCTCACTCTCTCATACTATTACACTGTCTCTCTCCCACACTATCACTCTCTCACTCTCCCACACTATCACTCTCTCACTCTCTCATACTATCACACACTCTCTCTCCCACACTATCACTCTCTCACTCTCCCACACTATCACTATCTCACTCTCCCACACTATTACTCTCTCACGCTCCCACACTATCACTCTCACTCTCCCACACTATCACTCTCTCACTCTCCCACACTATCACTCTCTCATACTATCACTCTCTCACTCTCCCACACTATCACTCTCTAACTTTCTCGCACTATCACTCTCTCTCTCACACATTCTCACTCTCACTCTCTCCCTCACACTAACACTCTATCACTTTCCAACACTATCACTCTCTCACAATGTCACTCTCACTCTCCTACACTATTGCTCCACTCACCTAAAAAAAGTACAGTATATACAGTATACCGTATACAGAGTGAATACTATCTATATACAGCATACACACAGTATATATGCAATCTATATGTTGTATATACAGAATCCACACATCGTTTTATGTTACTTGTAATTGGGCCCATTGCTCTATGCTCCTGCAGTCTCAGTGGCAGAGAGATAATAAGCACAACACATTACACTGTTAAACACCGTAGTAGTGCACTATCTATATCTATACAGGCCTGAGTCAGGTCCTACTAGATGTACAGAGGCATTCTTTAGTCAGGTCCTACATAATTATTATTGAAGTCGATGTTCTAACGTCCCACTACCGGTGTTGGTAACACTTATTATTCATGATCCTCATTTTTCAAGAAAGCCCTCCTGGTTATCTCTATTTTCTGCAGCAGTGCTCTCTGTGCAGCTTCTCTACAGCTTACACGACCATGCCAGACACTAAACGCCGTTGTGAACTTTTGGCCAGACGGCATTTGGCATTTAGCGACGGCATTTACATAAAGCACTTTTTGGTCCATTCCTCATGACAACGAATGAGATGCCGCCATACTGTGCCCGTTGTCTTCAAAGGCAGCCTAGGCAAACCCTTAAAGGAAGACTCAGACAGAGCGAAGAACTCAATATAGAGCGCGTTAGCAGCTGTGAGTCACTGCTAACTGTGGGTCGAGCTGAATCACTTCAGCCCCAGTCTTCTGCTCGCACCAGGAACACTCTGTTCCTTCAGGCCGCGCCACCAGGATCACACCCTTCCCAGATCCCGAAGGATGGATGTTACAGTCCCACCAGAAAAACACCATCCACCCAATGGCCATAGAAGAATACATCCACGCCACCCAAGAACTAAAATGGAAATGAACACTAGTACTCATAATACCAAGTAGAGTTTATATTTCACATGATTGTACTGTATACAACATAGCATTATTTAAAGGACCTTTCCTGTCTCAGACTTTTGGATTTTGGAGACAGAAAAACATCAACATCAAAAAACAATGCTTAACATAATCCAGTTTACAACCATCGTTATTATAGTAGTATTCCTAACCTAAACTATAACACCAATAATCTGGATAGCATGCTTCCATTCATCCACTACCAATTATTATTGGTTTATTATACTCATATATAAGTATTATACTGATACTTATATAAGTAGTACGAGTAGAAGTATGAGGATTGTATGATTGCAGTGGAACAGACAATGTCTCACAAGCAGAAGAACAACCAAGGTTTGTGATCTGTACATGAAGTACAGATCACACTGTACTGCACTATACACTGTACTGCACTATACACTGTACTGCACTATACACTGTACTGCGACTGTTTCAAATTAACCGTGCATTTGTGGTCTCTTTTCGAACAGATCAGGTCAACAGATTGTTTTTAGCATTGCAAAAACCCGATGCAAGTGCAAAGCAAAGACAAATGACAAGCTTTTACAAGCTGATCTGAGGTTTGATGTACTGTTTACCTAGAGTCTGGAGGCTCCCGCCATGGCTCAGAGGATTTAGAAGCATCATAGTCCAGCTCAGCCAGCCGGACTTGGAGTGTACTGTCCAAACGTGTTCAGTATTGGCATACTGTCATGCTAAAGCTGTACTGTTCACTGCGTGTTTTTGTGTTTTAATGCCTGACGGGTTTCATTTGAACATAGAACATAAACATAAATGTGTTTCTAGATTGACGCTTAAAGAAATCTTTACACAGCACAGGCCGTCTGGATCATCCGTGCTACCGAACGAAGGCTGACGCTGACCACATATTTAGTTGCGCTTTGAAAATATTTACTTGGTTAAAACATGGTTTACATAATATTCCCCTGGCATCTGTTGACGAGAATACTTTTCCATTGTTCCTTTGTGAACAAAAGACTTGGGCTTGTCCGGTAGCAACTATTACTAGGCTATTCAGAAAGGAAAAGACAACATAAAAAAGGGAATACAAAAATGGAAATAAAATAAAAAGCACACACTATTTTTGGCCTATTGCAAGCTCTCAACACGAACGGCCTTTGGTGGTCATAACTATCTGTCTTGCTGCAGACACTGGATAAGCACAGTGATCCTTAATGTGATTCACATTGTTACAAATGTGAATTATGAAATGTGAAATGGCTGATAATAGGGAAGTATAAAGTAATTTCAATCCTATTGTGGTTGGACCACTTATAATGATTGTGGCTGAAAAATACTGAGCCCAAAGTGAAAGCTACAGCATTGAATTTTTCCCCTTATAAAGTATAGATAGAATATCTGTATGCAATGTGTGTGTATGCGCTGTATGAAAGCACTGTGTGTATAGTGCCTCAAGTAGAGTGACGTACTGTGTGTGCATTCAATGAGAGGAGACAAAGGGGTTACATCAGTCAACGGTTCTGCGATAGTGTCTTGGTCAAAGTTAAACAGCAGCATGCATGGGCTTTACATAACGATGTATGATCGAACGTGAGGCTCATTTGAGAGTCTGACTTTTTATTAATTGTATTTATTTATTCAATAGGTAACACTTAACAAAGAAGGGTACATTAATTAACCATTCATAAACAATGGTTTAACCGTTCGGGGTTATTGTAGAAACACGATGAAGTCATGACTCTGTTAACCTGGTCTCTATTAGAAATAAACCAGCAGTGACATGAGGACAGTTTGATCGTTTACTTGTACAGAGGAACCAATGTCTACATGGTGTCAGAAGACCGTACCAACGTTTTGCCTTGGAGTCATTTGTTTTAGACAAACTTGCTACGTACAAACTGTGCTACCTAGCTGGCTAACGCTAGCGGCGGATGGCGGATGGAGTTCGCAGACCCGACCCGGTTGTTTATGACGGAAGGGTTTCCGAGGATAGGCCGATTTCTGAGCGGGAGTACGACAATTGTATCGCCGCGCCACACTTTGGCAAGCCCACTAGGACAAAGGCTTGTATCTTCCTCAATCTCGCTGGACAAGCGTTCGTTTTTTGTGTACGCAAGCTGAAGTGATCGCCCCTGCGGAGTCCAGAGAGGACCTGGACTGCCTGAAAAGAAAGTTCAGCGAAACATCCCCAAATCAACAGAAAGCCACAAGTTCCATTGAAGAAATCAGGAAAAAGTTGAGAGTGTTGAGTCATTCATCAGTGATTTGAGGATCAACGGTGCAGATTTGGAGATTTGGCTGACAAGCTTATCTGTGACCGGATGGTGTGTGGCATTACCAGTGACTCTTTGAGTAAATCTCTGTTGAGAGACAGCGAATTATCACTAACCAAAGCAATTTCAGTCTGTCGCATTCATGAAATGACGGAGGAAATTAGCAAGAAGCTAGCCACTCAAGCGACCAGTGTTGAGGCAGTAAGGCCAGCTTCAAATATCCTACAAATTGGGCCTTAACTCTGCGTGAGAGGTGTTTCAGCTGAACGCGGGTTATCCATCGTCGATGACATCATCATCAGGGGCCATGCAGAAGCTGAGCACGATGCCAACTTAAAGAGAGCGCTCGAACGAGCAAGAGGAGCAAACCTCGGACTAAATCCAGCTAAATGCACATTTTGCTTGGGCCAGGTACGCTATGTAGGCCACATCTTCACAAGCCGGGGGCTGAAAGCTGACCCTTCTAAAACTGCAGCCATCACCGACATGCGGGTCCCCACAGACACCCCCTCACCCCAGCGCTTCCTTGGCATGGATCTAACTAGCGTGGCAAGTTCACCCCGAACCTCGGCAACATCGCTGCAGCACCGCTGAAAAAACGGACCCACGAGGAGAACGGCGTGGTGCCTGGTTCCTGCTCGACAATCACCCCACCGGTGGTGTCGTACTACGCTTGTCAAAAGGCCGGTCCCCGCTCACCCGTGACACGGCATGCTGTGGCCTTTGAGCTGCGCGCACTGCAAAGACGGCAGGCCAGTAAGCGTTGGCGTGGCGCCACGGACTCACGGACACGGAAACGCGACGGGCCCAAACAGAGAAGGAGATACCGGCTGTCGCTGTTTGCCTGCACAACGTTGAAGGACTACGTCTACGGAAGGCCCAAAGTCGTGGGAACTGACCGCCAACTACCATGGTCTTGTGGTAACCATGTGGTAACCATGGTAACCGTGGTTACCATGGTAACGATCAACAACCGTTAGCTGTGCTGAAGAACGCCCATTGACACCGCGCCCGCCCGGCTCCAGAGAATGATGCTCGAGCTGCAGAGCTACCACGTCCACTCGGGGTTTAACGAAAAGGCCAACCGCTACGTATCTGGCGGACACTCTCGCAACCGGCTCCAAACACACAAGTCTCCCAGAGCCCCGCTGAAATCGAGGCCGTCGAAGTCACGCCGGGGAGCTACATCTCTCCACAAGCCCACCTGGAGGAACCCGGAAAGCACACACACACACAGAGGATGAGGTGCTGCGAAACCATCAAGTGCAGTTACTCAACGAGGACCGGTCTTCCTACAGAGACAAATGGCCAGTGGAGGGTGGGATCGTCATGAAAGGCCACAGAACAGTCATCGTCCAGTCCCTGCACAGGGGGACTGGATCAGCACTGTGCACAAAGGCCACCCAGGTGCTGAGGCGACCAAGAGCAAAGAGCTAGAAGCGTCATCTTTTGGCCAACCCTGGTCTACCGCGGCCACAGACGTGTTCAACTGGCACAGCAAACGTTACCAAGTCCTTGTGGACTCATATTCCAGATGGTTTGAAATCGACCTTCTCCGAGACATGACTTCACCTGCTGTGATCACATAATGAAAGAGATCCTTCACAGTCCACGGCACAGCACACACACCCTCTTCTCTGACAATGCTAGACAGTCAAGGTTTCAAGGACTTTGCCAAACAATTGGATTTCATTCATGTCCCCAGCAGTCCTCTGAGTTCCCCCAGTCGAACGGTGTTCCTCGTTCTCTGGAAATTCCGAAACATTCCCGGTGACCCAACACCAGGCTCTCCTGCTGAGCGTCTGATGTCACTGCAGACAACACGCAGCCATTCCTGGGAGCGCCGAACGGTTGGAACCAACCCCAAAGGATGCCCCGCAAATCAACGCTCAACTCCTCAGCAAAGGTCTCTCTCTGAAGCCCCACTGCAACACGTTGAGGCGGGCTCCGCAACCCTTGGCGGGAGGACAAGTGGTCCGAATGCAGACCCCATAAAGGGAACGACCAATGTGGTTTCAACGTGTGTTCAACGGGGTTTGAGGAAGTAGCTACCAGAATAGCTGAATACAATGTCTACTGGATATTTGCACGTTGCAAGTTCGCTCACTTATGCGCTTAAGATATGTTTATTCACTTCGATTTGCTGTTGAAGATTATTCCGTTTACGATTGTTGGGTAGTTTACCGAAAAAGCGTGGAACAACATAGTAAGGAAAGACATTTTCTGTAATATCGATGTTCACTAAGTGCTATTTTGCTTCGTGTAAGAGATGCAAGCTAAAGGGAAGGGATGCGGATCATTTGGCTGAACGACTGTCCTGCTCCGTTCCTTATGGGCCACCACGTGTTGTGTGCGCATTCACGACAGCGCCAGTGCCAGCATGCTCAGTTCTGTCCCGTACTGAATGAAGACCCTCTCTATTATAAATAAACCAGCGGCGACTTAAAGACAGTGTGATCATTCACCTGTACGGAGGAACCCATTTCTGCAAAGTCGTTCCGCAAGATGCAACTAAAGTCTTCACACTGCGCCTTTAACCCACACCCTTTTAAATAATGTAGAAATGAATACCTTAGTTTAAATGAACACCATTACCTTAGTTTACAACACTATTAGTCAACACAAACTCCAGTAGTACTGGATGTTGTCTAGACCATAAGTTAACTGTTAATTAACTGTTAGTTAATGCTTATTACTGCATTAGCTAATCATAATACACTATTCATTAATGTACCCTTATCGTAACGTGTTACCAGGTACATGTATATTACATTTATATTTAGGGAACAAGACTACACTTAACTGAACGTCTCAATCCAGTAATTGCTAGCTTCCCTTTACCAATACAGCAATACATTGCATGGCTAATGTGACACATTTCAGCCACTCCCATGGGTTCAAAATGTGGTTCAACGTACACAGAGAACTACAGACAGGACGCCAGACTACACCACTATTAATGCAGATCAGCTACAACATCTAGAATCTATAATGGTCCTTGCAACCTTGATATAGAAAGCCCTCAAATATAGCTTAATAATAATAATCATAATATAATTGTAATACTAGTAATTATAATTACTAGTATTGTTATTAAGCCATTACTGTAAGCATGGTTTGTGCAGAAACGGGATACATGCTACTAATGCAGAAAAAACATTGTAGACAAAAAACAAAAAGCAGGCTACATAGTGAGGAAAATAAGGGCCAGACCGCGTCACAACCTTAAGGTGCGCGGCGTGGATCGATGGGACGCTGTCACAAGTTTAGGGGGCGCGCTTAAAGATAGCCCGTTTAGTCTCCGATCGGACGCAGGAGACCGACAGGTGCAGTCGTTCATCAAACGCTGCAACCACCCGTGTTCTTCCTCCGGGGATGTGGCGTCATCCTGGAAGGGAACACTCCCGTCCGGTTTACAAGTGCTTCATCAACAGGGGCGACGGCGGCTCTCACAAACGGCCGTCGTTGCGTTTGGTTTGTGCTATCATTAGGCCGGTGACGGTCAGACGGCGGCGTTCCCCGTTCTCGGAAAATGGACCCCGCGTAGTATCGCCCCCACAAGCCATGCAACGCGAACACAGTATAGGGCTTAGTCCCGAGCGATCCCCATGGGCCACATTAAGCAGTCGTTGATAACAAGCGGCGGTCCGCTACGACAGTTAGCCCACGGGAATGCTCCTGGACGCGGGACTCCACATCCGCGTTATTCACGGGCGGCGCAAGAAGCACGGGCGCGGGCGTGTGCATTCCCTTTTCGGCCCGTTGGACCGTTTTAAAGGCTACATCCACGCATCGTAGACGCCGAACTTGTAGGCTTACATTTTCGTGGTCTACGACAAATGTACGTTCAGTTGTCGGCGTCATCGCGGCATCGACGTTAGAATGAGAGATCGAGCGTTAAACTGGCGAGTGGATTTTGTTGACAAGGATATTGGAATAAATAATTAAGCGCACATTGAAGTCTTATCTCATACACCGAATTCCCCCCCCCCCCCCCCCCCCCCCCCCCCCAACGTGCGAATTTGTGAGTCGTAACCGATAATCGCAACGTGACACCGGGCTCCTGTTGTCGGTTTTCTGAAATGTCCCCACATTGTGACTACCTGTTAATCCCCGGCCCGGGTCCAGCCCCTGTTCCTCCGGCTGGCGCACCATTGCTGGGCTTGATGAGCTGTCCAGAGTCCGGTGGTGCTGAAACGGAAGTCGGAGCCCCTGCTGCAGGGACAGCCGAGCCAGCGTGTCCCGGTTGTCCCTCTCCCTCGAGACTGGCTTCGTTCCCCATTGTTTAGCGGTGCGTTTCGATGGACAGGAACGCTGGTGTGGATGGTTCTTCAGCCGTAACAAGAACTCGGATCAAACTCGACGCTGTTCCCCTTCCGCCATCATCACCTACAAATTCAGCATCCCATACGGAGCAGGCGCGCTGACGGAAGGGAGAGCGCGCTGACGCAAACGGGTGAAGAGCGCCTGATTACGCGCGCGTTCACCGACAGGCATTGCACTGTATTGGATTTTTTTTGCGTGTTCATGTTACGAGTTATGGATTATACATTATATCGAGTATTTACGTACTTTAAACATGTTAAATATAGATCCTATGAACAAATAGCATACCTAACCAAAACACAAATAAATATGCGCTGTGGCTTAACTATCATAGCCTAGAATGTTGTATGCTTTTTCAAGGCTCAGTATTAAAAGGACCAACCAAATGTAATGTTCTGGCACTACAGAAAAATAGCTTTTTTTAAATAATTGTACTAGTTTACTCCTTAGAATTGTAAACATACTTTAAGATTGCGTTTTAAATTCAACTAGTTCATACAAATAAATACAAATAATTACATAATTAAAATGGAACAATGAGCACATTTTCATTCAGTTTATTGTAGTATGAATTGGTAAGGACAAAATCAACCTTGCCCACTGTGCAAGTGATGCTGAGCTGGCTTACAGATACATATGTACAAAACACACAAATGAACCACCACTCAATAGGGAGAGGGCTGTCAGGTACAAAAATAAGATGATGGTTCATCATTCATTTACAGGACCCAAATGGGAAATATACACCGTCTAGTCAAAAAGACCCGGTTCAGGCAAAGATCTGAGGTTCCAATGACTTGGTTATAAACTATACTGTGAGAACATGATTACAAAATACTAAATGACCTTCAGAACAATTAATTCACTCTCTTCTCTCTGTAAAGGAAATATAGAAGGCATTTTTGCAATTCAATATTCGCCTTGTACAATTAATAGCCTCTTAATTGAAGTGGCAGATCTCAAAAAGGTATGACATGATGCCTAAAATTGTAACGCATTATATACACATACATATAAAAAGAAATGGCGGCATAATTCAGTTTTGTTACGAATAGGAAGCCATCTTAAAATATAACAAATAGCCTTTACAGAAGTACACCAATTTCCTTTCCGGGCTTTTTTTCCTTCTTCTCTGCTGTGATTGCTTGATGCTTCATGATCTATAAGAGATGATTAACAGTGTGTGTGTGTGTGTGTGTGTGTGTGTGGAGCTCCGTCTGAACCCACGGTTGATTTTGATGTCCATGTTGGTTAAGTTACTCGGACATGTATAATGCCTGTGTGTGTGTGTGTGTGTGTGTGTGTGTGTGTGTGTGTGTGTGTGTGTGTGTGTGTGTGTGTGTGTGTGTGTGTGTGTGTGTGTGTGTGTGTGTGTGTGTGTGTGTGTGTGTGTGTGTGTATATATATATATATTACTGCCGCTTAGCCTTGTACGGTCGTGAGCGTTTCCTGCGGTCCGGCTTCCTCTGTTTGTGCAGCCGGCCGATGCTGACGCCCTGCCGCCGACGCACCGAGATGTTCTGCTCCACCAGGCTGGCCAGCATGCCTGCGGACCGCACGCCACCCGTGTAAAGCCCCCGGACACATTCCCCGACCCTCCCGCTCAACAGCAGAGCGGAGCCCTTGTGCAATACAAAGTAACCGCCCCCGCGGGTGGAAAACAGAGGACAACCCACGCGCTGAAGGACACTTCAGCGTTCTTACTGTCAGCCATGCAGGGGGGCCTACCCAAACGCTACCCAGAGCACGGATACAGCGCATGTCTAAGCGCAACGGTGTATTCAGACTTACCTTCTTGCGCCAACATGGATATGAAGGTACATATGAACTCATCATAATTGTGGGTCCTCCTCTGGTCGTCGATCTAAGTTAATAAATGGAATACACCAGCGTTTAGATCATCGAAGATTGACACTTTGATTGGTCAACATATTCGGGAAGAAATGTCTACCAAATGAATGCTTTTCACGCCGTTGCCCAGAAAGGATTCTTGCCTTGTATTTCTTTCGTTTTTCTACCTCCTCCTTCAGGAAAACTTCGTAGTTAGCAATATCCGCTTCCACACACTTCAGCAGAGCCAGCAGCTCCTGTAAAAGAGGACAAGAACAGCAGCTCTATTTTCATCCTTTCACAACAGATGATTTAACAACAACAACAGTGATGATATATTGGTAGCGTGACTGCAGGAGGCTTTCTTAATGGGGGCAGTAAAAGTTCCGAACCAATGTTGACCGGCCGACCCCCAGATGAGCGTAAACCCTTGCAAAGTACCTTGGGAGAATATTTATCCCCGGGTGGTTTCTGGACTCCAACGGCATCCACAGGGTTCAACTTTTCCTTGCTAGGTTTGCCCTCCGCTCCTTCCTTGCGGTCCTCCTCCTCCTCCTCCTCTTTCACCTCTGCAGAGGGCCCCTCAGCACTGCCCTCCGCCTCCTCCTCCTCCTCCTCCTCCTCCTCCTCCGCCTTTCCCCCCAGGTCTTTCATCTTCTTCTTGATGAGTGTGTGGGGCCGCTTGGGCCCATTGGCAGAGGAGTCCACTGTAAAGAAAAGAAAGAAAACAGATCAGCTGCCACGGTGACATCCAATGAGGTGTCGCGTCGACCGCGTGATTCAGGGCCCCATCCCGAGCGGCAGTGGGCATTTTGGGGGGGGGACGGGGGGGGACGGGGGACAGACCGATGGCTGACTGTTGCTACTGCACCTGCGGACTCTGCGCGCGCACCGGGCGCCGGGAGCGAACAGATGGCCCCGTCTTCCTGCAAGTGCAGCAGCGCTGCGCAGATGGAGGGGCCCAGCTCGCGCACGGCGCGGTTGTGTCTGGGGTCCAGCCGGAGCAGGTCGTCCTCGCCGAACAGCACGCGGGAGAGGTGGGACGCCACGGGGCTGGACGGGCGCGTGGCCGCCTGGGAGCGCGCCGGCGAGCGCAGCGGCGAGTTGAAGGCGCTGCCGATCTCCGACGCCGTGTCCGTGCTCTCGTTGCTGGGCGTGGGCGACGGCCGCGACGCCGCCGTGATGCCGCCGCCGCCGCCGCCGCCGCCGCCGCCGCCGCCGCGGCCCTCCGTGCGCACCGACAGCGGCGTGCTCAGGGCGTCCTTCCGCTGGGCCTCCTTCTTCAGCTTCTCCGCCAAGACGCTGAGCGCGATCTGACTCTCCGTCCCGGCGGCCGCGCGGCCCGATCGCGTCCGCAGGCTGGCCTTCCTCCGAAACCTTCAAACGGGCGAGCAACCGCTGGAATCACTCTGCTTACAATGAGGGGGGGTCCCACGCCGTAGTAGGACCCCCTTACAGTATCGCTGCTCATGATGAAACACACGTTTATGTATCTGACTTACTGAAAATGTCTACCAGGTGGTGATGCTGATAATGCAAACTAATGGAGCGCGATTACTTGGCACACTTTTCTATTCTTTTTTTTTTTTTTTGAAAATCAGTGCTGGGCCTGTCGATTCGTTTGGGTAGTCCATGCGAAAAACGAATTGCTCAGTTATTTCCCAGTAGGAGACCGGAGCTCTTTGGCCAAATCAAATCGTGCACAGCTAACCTGCTGGATTTTCCTGCAGCACCGGTAACCTCCTCTTCTTCTTCGTCTTCGTAGTCCTCGTCGTCAGAGTACGGTGGCTTCGCCGCGCTGGCTATCCTGGTGCGGCCCACTCCGGCAGCGAGATCCTCTTCTTCCTGTCCATCACAGGAACTCACAGATTAGACTAAGAACCAAAGTGTGCACCCGGTAGAGATGCTATTCTCCATAGCCATACCTGCATGGGGGACTTGGCGTAGTTGTGGTTATCAAGGAAAGCAGGCAGGCGTTGGACGATGGGGCTGGGACTGGTGACTACCCGGGTACCTCCTCCTGGTTTACCCACAGATTTAGCACTGCCTGAGGGATTAGAGGTAGCCTGGGTTTGATCGCCTGCAACATGAGGCAAGACATGATTTAGATGTTAATATATATGTAAAGGTGACATCTTCACTTGGTAAGGACTCTGCTAAACAAGTCCTTCTCAGGGGGATGATTCACATCACATTCAAATGAACAATGATAGGCTGCCTAGATCATTAGCCTGCCCTTAATGATCCTTACTCTAACCCTAATGCTCTCTACCCTGACCTTAATGATCCTTACCCTGACCTTGATTATCCTTACTTTAATGATCCTTACCCTGACTTTGATTATCCTTACACTGACCTTGATTATCCTTACACTGACCTTGATTATCCTTACACTGACCTTAATTATCCTTACCCTGACCTTGATTATCTTTACCCTGACTTTGATTATCCTTACACTGACCTTAACCACAATAAACCTGATCTCACAATACTAAATAGTCCCACACTTTTAGTTATGCTGATGAGGGGCATTAACTTGACAGCAAGGTCAGAGCAACTTATCATCACAGAACGTAGAACCTATTCCATCTCCTCCACTGCCCATGCATCAAATTACGACATAACAAGATTTAAAATGTAAATAACTTTGCTCTAAAATAACCTATTTGAATTCCTCCCTTTCATCAGCCAGCTACTAGGGAAGGGAGCACCTGCGGCAGTCTGCTGGGCTCCCTGGGGGGCCCCTGGCTCGGTGTCTCCCTCCTTCTTGATGTCCTCAGCAGAGGACTCCTGCTGCTTCTTGTCCTGGACCAGCTCGGGCTGAGTGAGCCGGATTAACTGGAGAAGAAGAAGCGTCATTAAGGGATAGACGGGATAAAAACAGTCACTTCTTGTGTGAAGATGTGTCGATTGAATCACTTTACTTGGGGAATTGTATTTGATCGAATCATTGGTTAATTTAATCAAGCAGCATATCCCATGGGCTACACCTTCACTTTAAAAAAAAGAACATAGCTGCTTCTTGCCTTTTCTTCCATTCCAAGTTGTGTTTCACTGTTATTTGGCTGAGATGCCTCATTTATTTATTTTTAATTTAAACTATGGAATTACTTCGTGCTGAGCATGAGATGTTCACATCCCCTGTGAAGTAACACAGGTAGCCTGTCGATTTTGATTCACTTAAAAAGTAGTCATTCAAGCACTAGAATTACAAGGCGGCAGTAGATCAGGAGGTGGAGTGGGTTGACTTGTAACCGGAAGGTTGCTAGTTCGATCCCCGGCTCCTCCTAGCTGAGTGTCGAGGTGTCCGCAAAAATGCCCTAAAAAAAAAAAAGCACTAGAAGTCGACCTGTGTCTGTGGTTTTTCGGGTGTTGAATAGTCTCGAGTAGAAGTAGTTATATTATGAAAGCGAGTGCGGTGTGAAATGGTAGGCAAACCCTGCTTTGTTTCGTGTTTGTATATATCCAGTCTGAGGTCTCCCTCAGACTGTGGATATATACAAACCCTGCTTTGTTTCGTGTTTGTATATATCCACAGTCTGAGGTCTCCCTTCGTGTTTGTATACATCCACAGTCTGAGGTCTCCCTCAGACTGTGAAAAAAGGTGTCCCTTTTTGAAAGACGAATACAGACTACTGCCACCTGCTGGTAGTGTGAGTTAATTCCCCTCACGCAGGCACAGAACGTACGCGCTAGTTGGCTGTAGTCTAGTTGCAGTGTGTTGAAGTGCAACTTTTTGGTCAAAACACAGGCGACGCAACAGTCGGCCTTCATGGCGGCTAGTTATTTGACGTCGGTTTGGTGTGCTTTTGCGCCTGTAGGATTGGATTCATCTGTCATTTTTTCAAAAGGCAACACACCTCAACAGGGCATCGGAAACACTGACTATACAACGTTGGCAAAGACTCATGGAAGCGGTCTTGATTGGTGCAAACCTGTTGTAGTCCTTCCAGGACAGTCTGTCGATTTCTCTTGAGGATTTCCAGTTTTGATTCATACTTTATCTACGGTCCGGTACCACAGCCATGAGGTTGAAGCGGATGTCGTGGTATGGCTCACTGGAATTGAACAAAACAGTTATCACTGTGAACGTGGGAGTCATCATCGTTTACACTAACTGTGGATATCGAACCAGGATTCTTTTTTGAAATGCTGATCTGTTCTTACCCAGCAGTGGCCAGCCCAATCCTTTCCATGATAACCCTTCGAGCCTTGTCCGTCCATTCCTCCTCCTCACCCCAAGGCCCTGTTTGAGACGGTTTCTAAATGATCTCACAGGCTCTTTGTACAAACTTGTCGGTCCTTTCAACTTACTGAACATTATGTTTTGTGACAGCTCAGTTGTTGCATTGACTGACGGGTATGGAGTCTCACCATGATCAATGGGGTAGGCTTTCAGTCCGTCAAGCTCAAAGAGGCGGTCCTTGATGGGCACATAGCTAACAAAGTGGAACGCCTCCATCGTCCGCACAGCGCTGATTCCATTCTGCTTTTCTGGCAAGTGCCTTGGCTCCGGTCTCCATGGAAACAAGATAACCAGATTTGTCAAAGAGCTGCCTGCACAATGCTTAGGGCCTGGCAAAGCAAAAATAATCTGGTTTTCTTGCAGCTACGTATATCACATAACTTTGCAGCCACTAACTACTACCTACCTTGCATGGCTGTTGTGTGCTTTGGCAAGCTCTGGAGCATTTCCTATAGCATAGCCTTTACTCTAAAGGAAAACAAAAAGGGGATAAAAATCATTATTAATGAATTCAACTCTGAACATTGTAGCACACCAGTTAATAAGCTTGTCCTTTATATGCCTTGTTTGTTAGCAAACAAGTGAAGCTTGTTGAAAGGCTTTAGTTGTTGGATGTTCAGGACATCTTGTATCAATGTCACAATGACATTTCAGTTACATTTTCATTGCTACCCCAATCTGCTACTTGGACTTTTTTTTTATGTCCAAGTAGCAGCAGTATGGTGTAGGGCAACGGACCACTTCCTGGAGCCAAATATCATTAGCAGGACCTCATCAGATCGGATGTGACTCTGTCCACAGACATAAGTAAGAACGTGTGCTAGGGGGAGATCAGGTCTTACCTCTGGACCAAAGCCCTTTGTGAAAGCCTTCATCCGACTGAGTGTGATGCCCAGCTCCACACCACTGCAGTTGAGAAGCACGCTCAGCAATGCATGGGTAGCGCAGGAGTTTGGTATCAGCTGAACAATTAAAACAGCATGAACACCAAGCCGTTCCAAATTCTTTACTAATAACTGTGAATACTGCACACGACAACCTTTTTTTTTTTGTTACACTGCATTTTCCTTCTTGTGTTTGTTGACATTGAAAACATTCCCACCACTCCTAGCTCTGCCTAGTTTTCAATACAAAACAACTACAGCTAATCGACTGAAAGTCTGCAGACTGCCATCATTTGATACACTATGTTCCATTCACCATTTTATTTATTTTAAGACATGAATTGATGCAACCAGGGGCGGACCGGTCCATCTGTCAGTTCTGGAGAATTACAGAATGGCAGGTAGTTCCAGGATGTTTGTGTCTGCCACCGGCCTGGCCTGTTCCGAAGCTATTTGAATTTAATCTAATTGATAAATGAACTAATACCTAAGGAAATTGTCAAGCGCTGGGCACGCAGACATTAGCAATCAATCAAACTGCCTCCCAGGGCTGTTTTTTAGGCCCAGTCCATCCCTGGATACAATTCATTGACAGAACCCCTTCTGTTTAACCCTTGCTCTCAGATTAGTCAGGGCTATCACACCAATATTCAAGATATTATAAGTATTACAATAGTACTATATAAAAATAATTACAGTATTACGGTATTATAACAATTACAATAGAATCATACTATTCTCTTATTTGTAGACCATTATCTATCGATATATATGTGCTTTCTTACCTGATGTGCAAAAAACATGTCATTAACAATTTCCTCATCAATGACAGAGGTTTCGTCAACTAAGGTGGAAACTTTCCTCCGGGATCGACGTTCCTCAATCCATTTAAACAGGAAGATGAAGCCATACACAGGACTGAAAAAAAAAATGGCGATATTCTGAGCTGACCAACTTATAAAAGCTATAGCAGTAGTACAATTATGAGCGATTTGCCAGTATGCAGTTGTCAAACTACTATCCAATGCACTCCTATTCCTTACTTGTAATTGTATTCTAACTTTAGCCTTTTCCTACAGCAGAAAATCAGTAAATTGACATATATAACATTTTAAGATCAAATAAAGATATTAAAAAAGATTTAATATATAATAATTTGATCAAAACAACATAACGTTACCTTTGACACTTGCTTTGAAGATCATATATTTCTTCTACTTGGACGCCTTTGACCCCTGCATAAGATCACATTTGTCCATTGTCTTATTGCTCTCCACTTAATAATCCATATATGTATGTATTGTATGCATCGGTATGTATGCTTAAACATTCTAAATCTGACACTCACCAAAATCTTCCACCAGCAAAGTAAACAGTCCTGTAGTACAGCAAATAATCGTCACACATTTAAATTGTAAGCTTTCCTTTCCACACTAAAATGAACAATATGTGCTCGTTAGTATCACTCCGTATGTGCCCAATACATTTCCACAAATAAATCTTAACATAACTGTATTAAAGCTCTCTTTATTGGGTGTTGCGTTGATCGCTAAGCAGAAAATAGCAATAAACTTATAACAGTTATTTGCGATGACTGCTAGTTTGAATGAATGCATGTAAACAAACATATGTGCTATCATTTCTGCTCTGTTGTTGCGTTGTGATAACGGTGGATTTCGGCAATAGCGTTCTAAGCGAACCCCAAATGGGTCTCCATAGCTAGCTGGGCGCTAACCGTAGTTAGCTATCTCCACTGATATATATGTACCGTCAAGATGTCTTACCCGGGTCGCTCTCGAGTTCCAGCCAACCTTTGTTCATCTTTGCATTCTTGCACACTACAGCTAAAAAAACGACCTCTGCAAACCCATACTCACAAGATGCATTTGAATCATTAATGTTAGCATAAGCTGGTGAGAACTGAAAAATAAACACAAAAGAGAGCACGGGCGACTACATTCTACGTCATCACTGGAAGGCCGACGACGGTGCCATGGTAATAACAGCCTCTCTCTCTCTCTCTCTCTCTCTCTCTCTCTCTCTCTCTCTCTCTCTCTCTCTCTCTCTCTCTCTCTCTCTCTCTCTCTCTCTCTCTCTCTCTCAATTCGACTAAAAAAGCTTTATTGGCATGGGAACAAACGCTTGCATTGCCAAAGTAGGTGAAAAGAGGAGGCAAAGAAAAATATGCAAAAAAAGTGTAATATTAAATACTACAAATATTAAAGGTAAACTATGAGATATAAAAAATATATAAAAAGTCCTGTATAAAATATCTCCTATAAACAGATAAAGTGAAGATATTATGGTATGCACAGTGTGGAGGATATGTGCAACTGTACAATTATTGTGAAATAATTGAAAAGTGAAAAGTGCAGGTTCATGGTTACAAAACTGTGCTGATGATTAAAGTCCAGTGTGATGGTTCTGTTTATGTTGAACAGATATGGCAGTTTTTTAGCATCCAGAATGTATTCAAAGTCCTTGCATGTCTGTGTAATCCGTGGTAAGTGTGTTGTTGGTGTCTTGGTATGTGCAGTGGGAGCACAGTTTGTCTTCTCTTGGGAGCCAGGTCTGTCTGTGGCGTCCCTCCTCGATGACCAGGCTGTGTTCACTGAGTCTGTACTTGGTCAAGGATTTTCTTGGTTTTGGGTCAGTCACGTTGGTCAGGTATTCTGCAACTGTGTATTCTCTGTTTAGGGACAAGTAGCATGCCAATTTGCTCCGATTTGTGCTTTTTCTGTTTGCTTTCTTGTCATTTGGTGGTGCCTGATGGTGGTGGGGGATGCGTTGTGGACCTGGTCCAGGCTAACAGGACTTGATTTCTGGATGTAACTCTCTGTGGCTGAGGGCCTTGTTGTGGAGCGTCTCTCTCTCTCTCTCTCTCTCTCTCTCTCTCACTCTCTCTCTCTCTCTCTCTCTCTCTCTCTCTCTCTTCTCTCTCTCTCTCTCTCTCTCTCTCTCGCTCTCTCTCTGACTGACACACACACACACACACACACACACACACACACACACACACACACACACACACCCGCACACACATATATTACAGATTATTATTCGATAAGTGGTAATTTAAAAAGAAGTAATAAGCATTATAAAGACTAGTATGTTTGTAACCTCAGAGTACGTTGCAGTTGAGTCTTGGCGGAGTTCATTCCCCAGCGGAACCTTTGATTAGACTCACCACCTTCCCCATTCGTCAGGGGACGGACATAACGTGCACACTGGAAAAAAAATGGCAAATTAGCAGCCTTTGACAGTCCATTTATTCAAATATACAAATGTAAATTGATTAATCGTCACTGTAACCACAAAGCTATACTTCACAAAAGAGTAACGTTAACGTATGAGAGGTAAGGTTCCAACCAAGCTATTGCGGGTTCTTCGAAATTTGTATCTCGTTGATGCATCGCAGCTAGCTGAGCGCGATAGCCTTGATGCAACTTAGCTTATGTTAGCGAAGTAACGTTATCATTTGCTGAACATTAGACCGCAGACCATATTACAAGCAAACATTCGCATCCTAGCTTGCAAGCCAGTCACACTCCTTTTGTAGGCAAGAATAACTAATAGACGTTGTATGTAGCTATTTGGTAACGCGCGTTCTTTGTTGTGTAACCGACTTGCTTC
The DNA here is from genome assembly GCA_026745465.1 of Lota lota. Lineage (NCBI taxonomy): Eukaryota > Metazoa > Chordata > Actinopteri > Gadiformes > Lotidae > Lota > Lota lota. Next base: position 1,481,918 of record JACYXH010000376.1, on the reverse strand, counting down.
GCTTACTTGGCCATAGTAACGCAAGGACTGAAGTACAACTTCCATTTTTTTGTATTACTAGCAACACAACATGCATGTTGTTAACAATAACACCATGAGATGCGCAGTACACTTCACGATACTATAGATCAAATGTTGACTCGATAGGCCAATAGGTTCTCATGCCGTATTACCACATTTCCCCAATCTTCTGGGACTATTTGTTTATGAAAGCACTTTATTTTAGAGATCAAGTAAAGCAAATGTTTCACTCGGTATTAAGAGCTATGCAATCGTTCAACATTGTAATGTTATTGTGTGTGTTTTAAGATCTTGAAATGAGGTTGTATAGGTAGTACTCAGAGCCCCATAAGACACCATGTCTGAAGAGGCAGTATCAGAAAGTGAACTGGACCAAAGCCTTAACAGTGAAGAAGAGGATTTGGAAAATGAAGAAGAAGAAGAAGAAGAGGATGATGGGGATGAAAATGATGGAGATGATGAAGATGATGCAGTTGGTGAGTGATGAGAAATTCGCTGTAGTCGCCCACGATTATTTACTTCCCTGCACTCATTTGATCTATGGAAAGGAGTGTGTGTATACTACCACACAACTGTACTACCATTAGAGTTGTAACTTCAATCTAGGAGGGAGAAAGGATTGCATATACCAACAAATATAACTAAATGTGTTTTATAGCATGAACTCTATTTATTTTTTATTTGTATTGACGTTCATAGCTTCATGAACATTTAGATAGTTTTATATTAATATTGACTTGACGTTGTGTTGTGTGGGTTTTGCCATTATGAACTACAGTTTTTCTGGATTGGATTTGCTTGATTGTGTACCTCCCAGACAACTACAACGATTTCTCAGCACTTAGATTACCCATGTCCTCTTGTCCTGACAGAGCGAACTGAGAGTCCCCAGGACAACGCAGAAACATCTCGGGATGGCGAGGAGTCCGTCACCTCCGGAGAGCCCTCCTCTGAGCCTTCGTCCCAGCCCCCATCTCGCCCCTCCTCCAGACCTCCGTCGAGAGTTGCTTCTGGCTCCCAGCCTCAAGCCAGCCCAGAGGACTCAAGCCAGAGCAAGCCACCTGTGCTCAAACCGAAAACTCCAAAGTCTAAATCGTCTAAATCATCCAAATCATCCAAATTATCCAAGTCCTCCAAGTCCTCCAAGTCCTCCAAAGGTTCCACACCATCAAAGCCATCGAAACCTACACACATGAGGAAGAACATCAGGTACACTTCCCTCCGTTGTTGAATATCTATGAATCCCATCTAGTGTTTTCTTTGCTCTCTGTAACTCTGTCTTGTTACAGAAAGCTGCTGAAGGAGCATCAGCTGGAGGCTGGGACCAAAGCTGCCCAGCAGGAAGAGATGGAGCGACTGAAGCGCCTGGAGCAGCAGAGGAAGGACTTCCCCACCACAGCCCCACTTGTTGCCGAACCTCAACCAGGTGATTTCCCCTGTTAACTACCCGTGGCTATCGACTAAACTCGATTCCTGTTTTGGAATCACTTTCTTAATCACTTTCTTCGTTGTCTTATTGTCTTGTTCCTGTTCTTGTCTCCCATGGCCTCCTCTGCATCAGCAGACACTGCATTAAGGGCAGGGGAAGTAGCCCAGTTGGTTCCCACTCTGCTCTGCAAGCAGGATATCATCTGTCTGGATAGTAGCGGTGGTGAGGAGGAGGAGGAGGAGGACGAGGAAGAGGAGGAGGAGGAAGACGACAAGGAAGAAGCCTCCAAGCTTCCTGGTAAGAAGTTGAAAATCATACTGCTTTAAAATCTAATATATTCTGGTTGGGATATATTGACTATATTAATGTTATTGCACAACATGTAAAGAGATGTCTTTCCTGCATCTACACCTTGTAGTCGTTCATTCCTCATCGATTGACATGTTGTTTAACAGCAAGTGCGGCTCATTTGATCCATAAAGACTCAGATGTAATTGAGCTGAGTTCTGGGGACGAGGATGCCCTGCAGATCAGCAGTGAGTCCGCCGACGAGGAGGCCGAGGGCGGAGGCACACAGGAGAGCAGTGGGGCCCATGTAAATGATGCACTGAACCAGCCCGACACCCAGGGTCGAGTGCTGGTCAACATCAACCACCCAGCAGACGAGGAAGACCTCTACCTCGCCCCGCAGTTAGCCAGGGCTGTTAAACCTCACCAGGTCTGCACTCTTACTATGTCTCTCTCTCTGTCTCTGTCTCTGTCTCTGTCTCTGTCTCTCTGTCTGCACTCTTAAACTGAACCTTTTATACATGGGCTCTTATGTGCATTTATTATTGGTTCATCTAGCTTATCTTATCTTCCTTATCTGTAAGGTTGGAGGAATCCGCTTTTTGTATGATAACCTTGTGGAGTCCCTGGAGAGGTATAAAAGTAGCAGTGGTTTTGGCTGTATCCTGGCTCACAGCATGGGACTGGGGAAAACCCTGCAGGTCATCTCCTTCGTAGACATCCTGCTGAGGCATACTGGAGCACACACCGTGTTGGCCATTGTCCCTGTGAGTACAGTGACCCCCCCCCCAGTTGATAATTTCCCTGCCATGGCGCCGTACACTCGTACACACGTATGTATGCCTGACTGTAATCGAAGCGATGGAACCGAATCGATTGTAAGTGCTCCTGTTCCTTCCCCGGGCTCTAGGTGAACACACTCCAGAACTGGCTAACCGAGTTCAACCTCTGGCTTCCGCCCCAAGAAGCCCTGTCACCCGACACCGACCCCGCATTCGCCACGGGCCGCGCATTCAAAGTTCACATTCTCAACGATGAGCACAAGTATGTGAAATCAGCCCCTCTGTGTGGATGCTAGCGTTAAAGCTGCAACCAGTAATCAACTAATTGAAAATGTATTAACATTGACTTACATTTGCTGCTTAATGTTATGCTGCATATGTCAATGCTATTATTTATGACATTTCACAGCCTAAATGGTTGAACGATTAATTGTTGGATTTATCGACAATGAAAACAGCAGACATCGTTGCAGCCCTAGTGCATGTCACGGGAGGCGGGACTACATCCAGTAGCCAACATGTGTGTCCTTGCAGAACGACCGTGGCCAGGGCTAAGGTGGTGGAGGACTGGTCAAGGGATGGAGGAGTGCTCCTCATGGGCTATGAGATGTACCGCTTGCTGTCTATGAAGAAGACCTTCGTAATGGGCCGGAAGAGAAAGTCTAAAAAGCCCGCCGGGCCTATCATCATTGACCTAGACGAGGAAGACCGGCAGCAGGAGCTCATGAAAGGTCAGGGAAGGTCATGGGTCACAAAGATAGTGAAATAAGCATGGGACCAGAAAATGGCTTTGGTTTGAAATCATTCTACCTGATTCGTCAGTTTTGATTTCTTCGCTACCTAACTCAATTCTTTACAGGTATCAATTATCAGAGAGATATTGTATCTCCATTCTTTACATCAGGTATAGAGATATTGTATCTCCTTTGTTTACTTGAAGTAGGGATATTGTGTCTCCTTTGTTTACCTCAGGTATAGAGAGATACTGTATCTCCTTTGTTTACCTCAGGTGTAGAGAGATACTGTATCTCCTTTGTTTACCTCAGGTGTAGAGAGATACTGTATCTCCTTTGTTTACCTCAGGTATAGAGAGATACTGTATCTCCTTTGTTTACCTCAGGTATAGAGAGATACTGTATCTCCTTTGTTTACCTCAGGTATAGAGAGATACTGTATCTCTTTTGTTTACCTCAGGTATAGAGAGATACTGTGTCTCCTTTGTTTACCTCAGGTATAGAGAGATACTGTGTCTCCTTTGTTTACCTCAGGTGTAGAGATATACTGTATCTCCTTTGTTTACCTCAGGTATAGAGAGATACTGTATCTCCTTTGTTTACCTCAGGTATAGAGAGATACTGTATCTCCTTTGTTTACCTCAGGTATAGAGAGATACTGTATCTCCTTTGTTTACCTCAGGTATAGAGAGATACTGTATCTCCTTTGTTTACCTCAGGTATAGAGAGATACTGTGTCTCCTTTGTTTACCTCAGGTGTAGAGATATACTGTATCTCCTTTGTTTACCTCAGGTATAGAGAGATACTGTGTCTCCTTTGTTTACCTCGGGTATAGAGAGATACTGTGTCTCCTTTGTTTACCTCAGGTGTAGAGATACTGTATCTCCTTTGTTGACCTCAGGTATAGAGAGATCCATCGCCCGGCCCGGCCCCGATGTGGTGATCTGTGACGAGGGCCACCGCATCAAGAACTGCCACGCCAACACGTCGCAGGCCCTGAAGAACATCCGCTCGCGGCGCCGCGTGGTGCTGACCGGCTACCCGCTGCAGAACAACCTCATCGAGTACTGGTGCATGGTGGACTTTGTGCGGCCCGACTTCCTGGGCACGCGGCAGGAGTTCAGCAACATGTTCGAGCGGCCCATCCTGAACGGGCAGTGTGTGGACAGCACGCCGCAGGACGTGCGGCTGATGCGCTACCGCAGCCACGTGCTGCACAGCCTGCTGGAGGGCTTTGTGCAGAGGTGAGCCCCCCCCCCCCCCCCCCACTCACTAGTCCACTGTATGTGGACTAATGCATTGTGAGAATTATTATACCCTATGTAGTGGACTCATCGTATCCCACAAGGCATCGTGAAAGTAGTGTACAACCAATGCTCAGTAACCAAGCATATATATATATATACCACCATGCATTGCGCTGAAAGAAATTGCAGATGGACGAGAGTAGAGCACATCAATAATATTTTTGAAATTATGTATTTATATAGCTATTATAAATATATATGCAAAGGCCTAGCATCATCATCTTTTCACTTACATTTTGCCCACTAGCCCACAGCTAGTGTAGCAAGATCAGCGCCTCTCAGTTTTCTCGGTCTAGTAATTCTATTTAGCATTTTCACAGAGCTGTAAAATCGGTTTATAATGAGTATTATTAACCAGTATTTTCCATGGAGTATAGTTGGTTGATCCTTATGACAGGCAAGAGACAAATTATGAGTTGTGGCAACAAAATATGTTTTAATTTTATATATATAAATAATAATAATAAAAATAGGTGGGGAATGTGCTTATTTATGTATCATAAACATGCATGACGTATTTATTATGGTTGTTCGAGCAGCCCTAGCCGACGTTGATCTGGCACGTCTAACTATGCAAGAGCAATGGCGTAATACACGGTGACCTGGGTAGGGTCCGAAAGTGTACCTTCATTTTACCAAAGAGATCACCATCTAGTCCTCACATAGTAATCCCTAGATAGTGTAGTGTAGTGAACGATTTAGTTATGTTATAGGTGAGCATAGTTATTTTGCCAGCAAAAATCGAATGCTAAACTCTAGATATCATTCCATTATTCCTGTTGTACATGGTGAAAAATAGGGTTAGGGACAGGGTCATTCACGTTGGTAACACAGTCTGTTGTGTTTCTGGGGAGCAGACGGGGTCACGATGTGCTGCGAGACCAGCTGCCCTCCAAGGAGGAGCATGTGATGCTGGTGCGCCTGTCGCCCATCCAGAGAGCGCTCTACACGGAGTTCATGAACCGCTTCCGAGAGGCCGGAAACAGCGGCTGGCTGGGCCTCAACCCCCTCAAGGCCTTCTGTGTTTGCTGCAAGGTGGGACCGCCCCCCCCCCCCCCCCCCCCCCCCCGTCCTTTCTGTCTACCTTCCTGCTAGGTCTGGGCGGTGTCCGCTCCCGCCGTCTCCGTGACTTCGTCCATCGATTTTTGAAGTCGTTTTACAGGATGTTCCGGAAGAAAATGGCACAAGGAGCTAACATAGCTAGCATAGAATGGCCACCGGCCGCCACGTTTGTTAACGCTAAAGTCACGTCTTTGATCGCGCCATTGGTGATTTGCTTTAGCCCTCTTTCTAAATCTGGAAAATCATCGCGTGTGTGTGCAGGCAGAACTCATTATGTTCCACTTGGCAGCAGCAGCGTCATGGATGCGCGGGCCATCTAGTGGTAAAGATGAATGTACCGGTGTTTAACTAGTTATCAAACCGGTTTGAAAAATTTTCCACCGGCCCAACCCTACTTTCTAACCCTTTCTGTCCCATTTTGGCTCTGACAAATGAAGATCTGGAACCACCCAGACGTGCTGTTTGAGACCCTGCAGAAAGAGAACATGGCCAACGAGCAGGACCTGGACCTGGACGACCTCACGTCCAACCCCAGGTGCCCTCCCTCTGGCGCCGGGCTCAAGGCCAACAGCAAGGCCAACGCGTCCCTCCCTCCCATCAACCCCATCCAGGAACGAGCCAATCAAGTCATCACCTACGAATGGGTACAGCACCACCCCTGACACACTCTGTTTGCGCTCTAGAAAACGGATCAGGTGGAAGTTGTTGCTCAACGCTCAATGATTTCTCATTCGTTTATTTTGGCACTGAGAAACAGCAGAATTCCGAAACGGTCCAGACTATTGGGTCGCTTGCCTGCCAGATTGTTATTGTTGTCTTCCTGGCCTGGAAGAGACATTTTGCCTGTCTATTAAATAGGGCAGACTCCGATTTTTCCAAGTCGAAAACGATTCGCCGGTTCCATCGATTATTCGGCTATTCGTGGTTAAAAAAAAAGAAATACAAGGAAATGCTTTTTCCAGTTTTACATGCCGTTATGGTAACCGGGTTGCAGAAGCAAGTATTAGTGACCGGCGCGATAGATCTGTAGGCTAAATCCCAACCACAACATTAGGCTACGCGAAAATAACGGATGGATAACAAATATTAGTCTGAGCATCGATTTTATTTAATAGCCGCGTCCGGGAAGCCTAACCCTCGGACGCGGGTATTAAATAAACCGCTGCTCAGACGGAGCTTCACCGTCCACACACCACCGTGTGGCGTTAATACGAAAAGTGTCCGAAAAGCTCAACTTTCTCGCGGACGCCGCAGTCAACCGCTGCCCAGACAGAGCTCCAACACGTCCACACAGGCCGGGGGCCCTCAGCCGGGGCCCCTTGGCGAACGCCACCTGCGTTCGCAGCAGAGGGGAACGGTCACGTGGTGTTTTGGGGACAATGGCAAAAAGGATTTTACCCTCTTTTCTTTCCCTCTAAACGGGATTTATTTCAGTAAAATGGCATAGAGGACTATGTTGACGATCATATAGGACAAATTGCCGCGTAAAATAAAAACGTCACGTTTTGGTTGTATCGGGGAAGTTTTACGAGTACATGAGCACAGTATGGGGTCCGGGTATCGGTATCGGTATCGGTGCGTCCATAGTCCAGATGTTTTTTTTTTTTTGCCGTTGTGGCACTTGCACATGGTTTTGATTTCTATATATTTAGATCTTACATAAAATCAGCCTGAGTCTCCTCATGAAGCGTTAGTTATCCTGTCGTCATTATTCTCTCTTTTCCATGATTAATATGTAATGGCATTTCTGTATCTTTAGCCTCTGCGTCATGTTGTATTGGGTTGCTACAATGCACACGCAAAAGAAAACGCCTGCCATTGTTCAACGGAGAGAGGTCTCCGTGAACGACGGTTCGACCAGTTGACTTTTAGGGTACAGAAGGTCATTCAATTGAAGTATTAACTTTGTTTCTTTCCTTCAGGCTAAAGGCATAATGTCGAGGTACAGGACGGGGGTGCTGGAGAACTCGGCCAAGATGGTTCTGCTCTTCCATTTGATCGACGAGAGTGTGCTGAAAGGAGACAAGATCCTGGTGTTCAGGTCGGTCCCCTCTGTCTATCTTTACATTATATTAGGATACGCTCATTTATTTGGACTAGATTTTGTACTTTCCCTTATGAAGCCTCTCATATTGTGCCTTGTATGTGTTGTAATTATCACTGGACAGTAACAACAACACTCCTCTCTTAATGTGCGAGATAGCAGCTGTAATATTGAGCGTGCTTCAAGTCGTCTAGGCCAGCTTCATTCATGGGTTGTTCTTTAACCGTTCAGCCAGAGCTTGTCCACCTTAACGGTCATTGAGGACTTCTTGGCCAAGAGGCCCGTGCCGGTACCTGGGGACATGCCCAGCCAGCACTGGGTCCGCAACATCAACTACTACAGTGAGTCACCCAGGCTCTGCCCGGTCCTCATTAGAGACCACATTCTGACATTTAGACCTCTTAGCCACTGTCGATTGTCCACTGTAGTAGATCATCAGGGATGAATAGCTGTAATTTACCTCATAATTACCTCACTAGCCTACGGTGCAGACATATTAAAAAAAACTGGTGATTGATTTCTCTTTCAGTAAGAATTTTGATTTGATTATTTGGAATAAATAAGTCACATTATACACACCTGAAATATGGCAATGAACAACACAACTTTCACTATGGGTGAGTCCTTCACTTGATGGTGCTCTAGGTTAGATTTAAGAGTGATTATTTAAGTGTAATCTGTCAGATTTAAGTGTAATCTGTCAGAAATTGCCTAGCCATCCGACAGCTATTAGTTAGTGAAATGAGTATCTGTTTTGAGTAGACTGCGCCTGCCTCTGTATGAGACCATTGAGATTTTAGACTGCTCCTAGGGCCTCTCTTCCCTGATTGGTCATCTTGCCTGTCAATCACATTTGCCTGAAATGCAACACTTCTCAATGGCGGAGAAACATAGGATCAGGGAGGGAGGGGATGTTTTCTTTGGTTGTTTAGTTTCATAATCTTCCAATCTCTCTTTACAACACCTGAATCTTACCTACAGCAGTTTTAAAAGTCATGCGGTAGAGTTTAGTTCAACGTAATAATTGTCCTTCCCTCTTCTCCTTAGGGCTGGATGGAAGTACATCCTCCTCAGAGAGAGAGAGACTCATCAACCAGTTCAATGACCCGCAGAACACCGCTGCATGGGTCTTCCTGCTGTCTACAAGGTAGCTTTTCAAAGCTGACGCAACCCCCGGACACACACACACACACACACACACCCACACCCACAATGGCATTATACACAAGTGTCCGAGTAACTTAACCAACATGGACATCAAAATCAACTGTGGGTTCAGACGGAGCTCCACACACACACACACACACACACACACACACACACACACACACACACACACACACACACACACACACACACACACACACACACACACACACACACACACACACACACACACACACACACACACACACACACACACACACACACACACACACACACACACACACCGTGTCAATTCTGCGGCGTGCCACGCGTGCTAATCTCCATGTGGCTGTGTTGCGGGCAGGGCGGGCTGCCTGGGCGTGAACCTGATCGGGGCCAACCGCGTGGTGGTGTTCGACGCCTCGTGGAACCCGTGCCACGACGCCCAGGCCGTGTGCCGGGTGTACCGCTACGGCCAGAGGAAGCCCTGCCACATCTACCGGCTGGTCTGCGACTTCACCCTGGAGAAGAAGATCTACGACCGGCAGGTCTCCAAGCAGGGCATGTCGGGTAAGAGAGAGAGAGAGGGGCTCAGCTCAGGGGCCGGCAGGTCTCCAAGCAGGGCATGTCGGGTAAGAGAGAGAGAGAGGGGCTCAGCTCAGGGGCCGGCAGGTCTCCAAGCAGGGCATGTCGGGTAAGAGAGAGAGAGAGGGGCTCAGCTCAGGGGCCGGCAGGTCTCCAAGCAGGGCATGTCGGGTAAGAGAGAGAGAGAGGGGCTCAGCTCAGGGGCCGGCAGGTCTCCAAGCAGGGCATGTCGGGTAAGAGAGAGAGAGAGGGGCTCAGCTCAGGGGCCGGCAGGTCTCCAAGCAGGGCATGTCGGGTAAGAGAGAGAGAGAGGGGCTCAGCTCAGGGGCCGGCAGGTCTCCAAGCAGGGCATGTCGGGTAAGAGAGAGAGAGAGGGGCTCAGCTCAGGGGCCGGCAGGTCTCCAAGCAGGGCATGTCGGGTAAGAGAGAGAGGGGGGGGGGGGGCTCAGCTCAGGGGCCGGCAGGTCTCCAAGCAGGGCATGTCGGGTAAGAGAGAGAGAGAGGGGCTCAGCTCAGGGGCCGGCAGGTGGAGTACAAGGAAGACGTAGCGGGCATTAGCACTAGAAACGAGGCTTTGTGGTCTGCTGCGTAGGGCCGACACCTTGCGGTCGGTTGGTCGATTTTGCTCGTCCGACCAACTGCTCATTGGTCGGGACAGTCGCACGTGTTGCCTTCAAAGGAGAAAGGATCGTCCTAAGACATTATTTTCAGGGGCTTTCTGCCTAAAGAGTCCCACCCACCTTCGTGCTTTGCGTATCAGAATCGGCACCTTGGCGCGCGTCACAGCGCCATCCATCGGGACGCATTCTTTGAAACGTAGAACAAGACCTACTATAATCGAAACGTCCAGCGTGCGTTGCCTTTCCGCTACGCTAAGCCCGACGCGGTCGACTTGAAGCTCTGCCCTAACCGAGTCCGACTTGGACCGCGTGTGTGAAATTCATATTCAGGCCTGTTTCCTGAATCTAGAGATAAAAGGGTTTTCTGTGGTTGACTTCAGCCCTACTGCTTAGCCGTTATTAGACCCACGCAGCAGGACCGATGTCTGCAGGGCGGTTACCCTGCTGGTTTACTTTGTGTTCGTTTCTTTGTGCACGTTATTGCCCAATATTGTCCCACCGTGAACTTCCAGGGAAAAGATTTGACACAGACACTGAGCGTATCCATGGCCAGATGACCACTAATGCACCTGTTGTGTTGCTGTATTGTTGTGGTGTTGTGTTGTTGTGGTGTGTTGTTGTTACTGTGTTGCTGTATTGTTGTGGTGTTGTGTTGCTGTATTGTTGTGGTGTTGTCTTGCTGTATTGTTGTGTTGTTGTGGTGTGTTGTTGTAATGTTGTGTTACTGTGATGTTGTGTTGTTGTAATGTTGTGTTACTGTGTTGTTGTGTTGTTGTTGTTGTGGTGTGTGTTGTAATGTTGTGTTGCTGCGTTGTTGTGGTGTTGTTGTGGTGTGGTGTTGTGTTGTAATGTTGTGTTGCTGCGTTGTTGTGTAGACCGCGTGGTGGACGACCTGAACCCCGTGCTCAACTTCACCCGGAAGGAGGTGGAGTCTCTGCTGCACTTTGTGGAGGAGGAGCCTGACCAGAGCAAATACTCCCTGAAACCCCAGGAGGACATGGAGTCGGTCATGAGCCATGCCTGCGCCCGCTACCCCCACCTCATCACCAAGGTAACGGCCACCAGCAAGCCGCTGCTTCATGGCCCCGCTAAGGAATAATACGATCTCTGGGCCATAGAGCTTTGAAGCAAAGTGAGCATTTAGGCAAGAAATGTGACGTGGAACTTTTTCTAATGCAAATAGGGATGTTAGCTTGGTTGGTTATCTATATGGTCAACGTGTGTGTGTGTGTGGGGTTACAGTGGAAGAATGTAAAGTGCTTTTATCAGGTAGGTGTGTGTGTGTGTGTGTGTGTGTGTGTGTGTGTGTGTGTGTGTGTGTGTGTGTGTGTGTGTGTGTGTGTGTGTGTGTGTGTGTGTGTGTGTGTGTGTGTGTGTGATGCACTTGATCCTTTCCACATATCATTTAGGTAAGTCAATGTGAATTAATTTGGACATTTAATCAGTTAACGACCCAAGCATGTTTGACGCGTGTCCTCAGGCTCCTTACCTTGTTCTGCCGTGCGCGGGTGCCAACTCTTGTCGTACGTCTTCTGCCAACAGGTCCCCTTCCACCACGAGTCCCTGCTGATGGACCGGAAGGAGTCCAAGCTGACCAAAGCAGAGAAGAGGGCCGCCAAGAAGAGCTACGAGGACGAGAAGAGAGCCTGCGTCCCGTACTCGCGTCCGTCTTACGCCCACTACTACCCCACCAGCGACCAAACCCTCGCCAACATCCCAGCGTTCAGCCAACGCAACTGGTCAGTTCCTTCATATAAAAGGGGATTAGAGCTGAGTTCGACGCCCCCATGTCTGCAGTCTGCCGTTGGGCATTTTTGACTTGAGATGCATAACCGTTACCAGCTCCTTAACCTCTTCATCACTAGGCCTATTTCTGAGTTGTTCTCTGAACATAACATGCCCAAGGTAAATGGTTTGCAATCATTGGATTCTCAGCTTTCATATGATTTATAGTTTGTGTATTATATTATATTATATATATATTTACTATGCTAAATACTATAATATAATAATATTATACATATAATATATATAATAACAAATATGTATATATTATATAAACTAATAATACTATAATTTACCATACACTATATAGTTTGTAGATCCAATGATGTAAGAAGATCGCTATTGCTGTGCATATGCACAGTTATGAAATACATAATCTTTTTTGTTACATGCTTCTTATTTTGTTTGGGGTTGGACTTGTCTTTCGTTTATCCAACAATGGTTATGGTACACTAAACGTTGAGCATCTACTCTTTCCAGGGGTGTGACACATGACTTTCTCATGCGTTTAAGTGCCTTACAACGTCTTTGCAATTGGGTGGCAGGGGCTTTGCCCGGATATGGGTAATTTCGGGATGAAGAGTTGAATGACCTGTATCGGTAGTTGCTTTGGGTAAATGCCTGTGCTGCACTACACAATACACATTTAATATAACACTTATCACACTCGCATGTGGCTGTGTTTTCAATTCGCATGGTCTTAGGAATTCTGTGTGTGTGTTTTTAGGTGTCCGGGTGGCAGGCCAGACGACAAGCCCGTGGCGAGTGTCCGACCCATCCAGTCCACTCCCATCCCCATGATGCCTCGCCAGGCCAGCATGGCCGGGTCCAGCTCTGGAGGGGGCGGCGGCTTCCCCGTCAATTTCCTGCAGAAGGCGGGGGTTTATGTCCAGAGAATCGTCACAACAACTGGTAATCATCCTCGGTTACTCCCCGATCACTAGTTGCATCCTCCATTACACACTCCTAAATCACTAGTTACATCCTCCATTACACACTCCTAAATCACTAGTTACATCCTCCATTACACACTCCTAAATCACTAGTTACAGCCTCCATTACACATTCCTAAATCACTAGTTACATCCTCCATTACACATTCCTAAATCACTAGTTACATCCCCCGGTACACACTCCTAAATCACTAGTTACATCCTCCATTACACACTCCTAAATCACTAGTTACATCCCCCGTTACACACTCCTAAATCACTAGTTACATCCTCCATTACACACTCCTAAATCACTAGTTGCATCCTCCATTACACACTCCTAAATCACTAGTTACATCCTCCATTACACACTCCTAAATCACTAGTTGCATCCTCCATTACACACTCCTAAATCACTAGTTACATCCTCCATTACACACTCCTAAATCACTAGTTACATCCTCCATTACACATTCCTAAATCACTAGTTACATCCTCCATTACACACTCCTAAATCACTAGTTACATCCTCCATTACACACTCCTAAATCACTAGTTACATCCTCCATTACACACTCCTAAATCACTAGTTACATCCTCCATTACACACTCCTAAATCACTAGTTACATCCCCCGGTACACACTCCTAAATCACTAGTTACATCCTCCATTACACACTCCTAAATCACTAGTTACATCCCCCGTTACACACTCCTAAATCACTAGTTACATCCCCCAATACACACTCTCCAATCTGTAATTACATTCAAGCTATATAAAGATGTTATTTATTTATTGGCTGACTCGTTTCATGCCTAAAATTGCTTTGTAATTAATTCCCAATGTACGTCTTTTTCCAGACATTGTAATTCCAGGAGCTAACAGCAGTACAGAGGCTCAGGCCAGAATAGGTGCAGGAGAGAGCATCCATGTCATCAAAGGATCTAAAGGTAGGGACGGCTGCTCTTATTGGACACCACTTTCACATGTTGAAGTTCACATGGTGGAATATATGAGCCGTGTTTTTCTTTTTTTACCACAGGTACCTACATCAGGACAAATGATGGTCGAATATTTGCCATTCGATCGGGAAAGATCAGCCGGCAAGCAACGGGAGGCTCCTCATCATCAAGAGGTATAGTATATACTTAAGTCAAGTTCTCTTACAGTAGTCAAGTTCTCTTATAGTAGTCAAGTCCTCTTAAAGCAGTCAAGTCCTCTTATAGGAGTCAAGTCCTCTTAAAGCAGTCAAGTTCTCTTATAGTAGTCAAGTTCTCTTATAGTAGTCAGGTCCTCTTATAGTAGTCAAGTCCTCTTATAGTAGTCAAGTCCTCTTATAGTAGTCAAGTCCTCTTATAGTAGTCAAGTCCTCTTACAGTAGTCAGGTGCTCTCTTATAGTAGTCAGGTCCTCTAATAGTCAAGTCCTCATTTAGTATTCAGGCCCTCTCTTATAGTAGTCAGGGCCTCTTGTAGTGGTCAAGTCCTCTTATAGTTATCAAGTCCTCATTTAGTATTCAGGCCCTCTTTTATAGTAGTCAGGGCCTCTTGTAGTGGTCAAGTCCTCTTATAGTTATCAAGTCCTCATTTAGTATTCAGGCCCTCTTTTATAGTAGTCAGGGCCTCTTGTAGTGGTCAAGTCCTCTTATAGTTATCAAGTCCTCATTTAGTATTCAGGTCCTCTCTTATAGTAGTCAGGGCCTCTTGTAGTGGTCAAGTCCTCTTATAGTTATCAAGTCCTCATTTAGTATTCAGGCCCTCTTTTATAGTAGTCAGGGCCTCTTGTAGTGGTCAAGTCCTCTTATAGTTATCAAGTCCTCATTTAGTATTCAGGCCCTCTCTTATAGTAGTCAGGGCCTCTTGTAGTGGTCAAGTCCTCTTATAGTTATCAAGTCCTCATTTAGTATTCAGGCCCTCTCTTATAGTAGTCAGGGCCTCTTGTAGTGGTCAAGTCCTCTTATAGTTATCAAGTCCTCATTTAGTATTCAGGTCCTCTCTTATAGTAGTCAGGGCCTCTTGTAGTGGTCAAGTCCTTTACAATAAGTGTCCCATTTCTTTGATCTTTCTGAACTTATGTTTGAGGCACTCCTTGATGTAGTCATGTTGGAAATGACTAATAGATTACATAATTCTTGATCTGTGGATTAAACTAAGACATTCCAACCAACACAACTTCGTTTTACAAATTGATTGTTAAAGTATTGCAATTGTGCTTGGCGGCAATTGTTGAAATGAAAACCGCAATGCGTTCTGGGATACGTCTTCCACCCCTGCCTCATCCCTGGCTCAGGAGGCAGCCTCGGGTGGTAGCGCCATCTGGAGGGCAAAAACAGCACTACCACTACACCTCGTGTTGGATTAAGACCCCCTGCACTACGCAGTGTGTACTGGACAGGGCTCGTCACCACGACTGACTATCGAGTCATAGATGTCCTTTTTCAAAGAAACATCATAGTATTCTGCTAGGTCAAGTCATAGGCTGGATTCTTTTCAGTTCAAGCAACATTTGATCAACATCCATGTTTTATTGTGATAAAATGAATCCTAGCTATACCAAAAAAAATATATCATGTGTGTAGGAAATGTATAATTATGATCTTCTTGCATATGTTGTTTGTTCCTGTAGAAGCGATATGTAAATCCATAAAGCAGTATTTGCATTTCACGCGTTTAAAAGAAGCGCATCGCCCCAGAGGTCCGACAAGTAAGGTCTCGTCTTTTCCTGCCACCAACTCATGGCACTGGTGTCCGCCTCTGTTCCTCAAGACTTGCAGGGCTCCCAAGCTCGCGCCATCAGCAACGGCTGCTCCTCGCCCACGCAGCGGCAGCACAGCCCCGCCGCCGACGGGGCCCCGCGACCATCCACCCCCGAGAGCCCGGAGATCCTGCGGGAGCTGCGACGCTACGCGGCCTCCACCGATGAGGACATGGCCGGGGCGCCCGGCGGCAGCCTGCCCTCGCCGCTGGACATGTCGTCCGCGCCCGCGGGCGACGCCCAGCACTATCAGTCCAGTGACCTCAGAGACGAGCTGCCTGCCGCCGTGGGCGACAGGCGCGGCAACAAGCGCAAGCTGAGCGCCAACAACAACAACAACAACGGCGGCGGCGGCGGCGGCAAGCAGTTCGGAAGCAAGCGTGCGTCTGCCGCAGGGCGTTACCCGGGTATGCCCCTGGTCAGCGGGGTCTCCTACCCCACGGCCGGCCTCACCTCGTCCTCGTCCCTAATGGGGAACATGGGTCACATGACACACCCGTACCACATGGGCAGCGGCGGAGGCTCCTCCTTCCTCCAGAACGCAGGGCAGGCGCTGGGCGACCTGCAGGCCATGTTCCCCTCCGCCGCGTCCGACCTGCTGGGCCAGGGCAACGGACACCTGCCCTCGACGGTGCCCTCGTGCTCCTCCCTCTCCTCCGTGTACTCGCCCAGCGGGCCGGCCATGTCGTCGGCCTCCGCCTCCTCGTCCTCCTCGCTGGCGCAGGGCTCCCTCCCGCCCTACCTGATGAACCCCAGCATGGCCGGCCTGCTGGCCCCGGGCTACTCCCTCAATTACGGTCCGTCCGAGCCCCTAATGTACTCCAACCCGCTGGGGGGGTTCCCCTCGTCAGGCCCGGGCTCCGGCGCCTCTGGCTTCCTCCCTGGCTCCTACAGCAGCCCCCACTCCAGCCTGCTGGGCATGGCGCTGAGCCAGGCTGACGGCCCGCTCACCGGGGAGACTGACCCCGGGGGCAGTAGCTCCGACGACGACGTCATCGAGGTGATGGGCCAATAGACGATCAAAACGCCACGCCACGGCGAGTGGGCCCTCTGCCCCATCCCCTCCCCCATGTCATTAATCGTGATTTACCCACGTAAGGGACAAGACCTTTCGCTACCAGTTTACATGAATAGTTGTGGGGGACTTGTGAAAGACAATAGTAGTTTAGATGGTTCTGCCTGCCACATGGGTCTTTTGGGGCATAAGATCGTAGTATAGGGAATCAGACATGTGTTGTTGTTTTTGGTTTTTATTGGAATAACGTGCATCAAACTCTTTTGATAAATCTTGTAAAACTACACCCAATTATTGTTTTTTTTCTGGGCCAGGTTATCAACAACTTTACCATGAATTAAGTTTCCCAACTAACATTTTAGCTGCCAAGATGAGGGACCTAGTACTGCTCACAGTATAGCAATAACAATTCGATTTCACAGGATCTGAAAATGTTCCACATTCCTTGTTGCTGTGTTGCACACCCCTTGGCCTTTATTTATTTGATTGGTTGATGGTCAGCTCTAATACTAGTACTAAGTTCACAAATTCAAAGACATATTTACTTAAATAAAATGACATATCTCAAGATATCTTCAGTGCAGGACGCCCACTATATCAGAAAATGTGTTTATTGGATAGGCCTACCAATCTTTTTCCCAAACAAACCCTCTTGGACTTTATTTTGAAGCCAGGTTTTCCAGTGTGAATAATTTTAATTTCTGTGCTGAGGTGGAGCAATGTGATTTCACAAGGCCTGTGATTAATTTTCTCAATATGTAGCTGCAGAATTTGTTGTGAAATATAAGGCCATAAAATAAGTCGAATAAAATTAAATAAAAGTTTAGTGTAGGAGTCTTTTTAAGTCAACCGTCCCATACATTGATGTGCGCTGGAAAGCTACCGGTGTGTAGAAGCGGGCATGGCCTCTAAAAGCAGAACACCTGAGCTGAATACAAATGTAAGAGCCCTAACCATGGTCAGATATTTGAGTTACTAGTCATGTCTCGCATTATAGTTCCGCCCCCACCCCCCCCCACCCCCGTCTGAAAGGATATTATGAGGTCTGGATGTTCTTGATTATCCCACTAAAAATGGAATTGTTTATCTTGTAAATAGGGGTTCTGTTCGTTGTCTATATTCCATGTTAATACTGTGGTGTGCAGAATGGGTTTGGTGGAGAGGTTTTGTGGAAACCGTTCACAAACGATAACTCTCCGCACCAAGGGGAACAGAATCGACTGGGTTGCTTCCAACTAAGATGAATGTACTTTCGTGGACGCCTTTGATAACGCAAGGGGGCTTGGACTTCGGTGTTCTTTCATCTTCAGCCTTAAATAACAGAGATCTTGGAAGTGAGGCTTCATGGCCGCGAACCCTTTTCCGCTCGGTAAGAACTACTGAGCGGTGACATGTATGGTTAAACTCGAAACACAAGTTCAAGTGGCATTTATATTAAAAAGCAACAAGTGCACAAACCAAATGGAGCCAACCAATCCTCAGCTGTACCATTACTTACAAACTACTGTTTTCCCGATGAAATAGGCAGTAACTAGCATTTTTCTTTTCCTATTCATTTTCCAGGAATCATTCATTAAACCGAGTGCAGCCCGTTGTACGCGCGTTACCTTTGGTTGTAGGAACTTGCGGAGAACAAATGCAACTCATCGTATCCGAGCATCTAAGTGGAGGCTGTCCACAAAGGACACAGAGGTGTGTGTGTGTGTGTGTGTGTGTGTGTGTGTGTGTGTGTGTGTGTGTGTGTGTGTGTGTGTGTGTGTGTGTGTGTGTGTGTGTGTGTGTGTGTGTGTGTGTGTGTGTGTGTGTGTGTGTGTGTGTGTGTGTGTGTGTGTGTGTGTCCTGTGAAAGCAGATGTTGAGTAGGACTAAAGAACATCTGGGTCGGACTTTCAACTTATAAAATGGCCTTACCACATTGATGTTGCCGTTATGATGTAGCTTTTCCAACAAAAAAAAAGTCTTTTTGAATTAGTGCAGTTCTTAAGTAGCTTCTTTCACTATTCCAAGTGTAGACCAGTGCTGCTTAGCGATTCTTCATGTTGTTGCTGTTGTCTGGCCTTTAGCATTGTGTTTCTCTTGTGCGATCTAATGCTAGCTAGTTACGGGGAAATTAGTCTTTCCTTAAGTGGCATACACCAACTATGTTGGATGTTATGAACACACGGAAGAAAACACTGGACATTGAACACATGCAGTCATGTTCTTTTGAGTTGAAGTCTGAAACCAAGATACTGAGTAGGCCTACATATCGCTGTCGGACATGCACTGCAGTGTGCTGAGGCATGTTCTGAGGAACATTGCAGTCTGTTGAAGCATGTCTTGAACATGCTTGATGGGATTTGGCAGACCCACCTGGCACTTTGACAAAGGTTCATGCAAGGTACATAGGTTGGCCCCTCTTTCAGGCTGAGGCAATTGGAAACTCCTTATCTGAATCGATAGTAAGCAACTGTCAATTATGTCTATTCATTTACTGTACATTCTTATTTTATGACTTTTTTTAATGTTTTTATAATGTTTTGACATCTTGTAGTTTGTTCCTCATTTCTATGTTCCTCACAACTATTTATTTTTGATGTAAAATATATATGTTTTGTAATTAGTTTGTAACATCGGTTTTATTTGACCCATCTGTGGCTGTTGCATACAGAATTGTCATTTCATACACACAGAGGAACAGAATCTAACTGTTATCAATGTTATTTTAACAATAAAACACTTGTATTGCAATGCGGGTGGTTTAAAAAAAACAACAAGACAGCACAAACAAGGCGAAAATGTAAAGTTAGTGAACAAATATTGTGAAGGGGAAAAATAGAAACGGCTGAATTGGCAGCTTAGGTCTTGAGCACAACTGTAACTATTGTTCTGTCAGGACTGCAGGCGTTTCTTTGCCATGTAGGCGTTAGTTGCTTGGCTCATGATAACCAGGCTGCTAAGAGCCGGGCAAAGCGCTGCCAGGTACCAGGCGATCTCACCGACAGATGCGATGAACCACACGGAGCTGATACCCAGGAACAGGCTGCCACTGCCTAGCAGGTACGTCAGGAGCCCGGCTGCTGCGTGGTAGCGTTTTAGTTTGGCGAGGGACCAGCCCTTCACGAGGGAGGGGTAGATCAACGACACGGCCGCCGAACACTGGAGCCCCGCGACGCAGACTGTCACCAGGCCCGTCAGACCGTGCCAGGAGGTGAAGTGGGATTTTCCAGCCAAGTGTTTGTTGTAGACTATGGCTGCGAAGCCCATGGCAGCGCAGGTCAGGCACAGACACTGCAGGATCCAGTGCACCCGCCCCTTGCTCTTGTGTGGAAACATTCTGACGGGGGAGCCGTGGGGAGAGAAGACGAGTATGGCTTGAGTCATGAAGAAGGAGAACTGTCGGGGAAAGAGGCATACGAATCAGTTGACATTCTACATGTCTACATGATTGTAAGCCAATGCTGACAGTAAGGTGTAGCGGCAGCCTGTCGTTACTTACAGCCAGTGTCATGAGAAAGGGATGCCAAGAAAACCAACCTTTTAGAAATAGAAAAGATGAATCAAGCAAACGGTTCAAACACACGTGAGCCTACAACAGATTGCATGCACGGCACGAACGCTTACTTGATCCCGGTCGTGACAGAACGGTGATTAATATGGTGAATAGAATGCACACAACGTGGGTCAGTATCGTGCACGCCGCCCGTGTGTATCCATAGATCCTAGGCTCGGAATCCATCACTTTGCTTGTACAGGACCTGCTTTATAGATGCAGCTTATGGTGCGGACCGAGAAGTTGGCCGACAATGAATGGACGAATCTGTCGGCTTACGGAATGGATGTTGTAGATGTAGACTGCAACTATAATTGCATGTTTGGGAAACGCAGACGAACGATAACAGACATTACCCCGTTCTTTGAATTTGGTACGCATGGGTATTTCATTACTTCGCTTACACGGATGCATACATCGGTGCAAAACTTAGCTTTACGAGAGCAAAACGTCCGCCAGTTGACCACTTATACTTTGAACTGTTTGACGTGGAAACTTCCCTATTTTTCCCAGATGCATTTTGGGAGAATAAGCCCTGGGCTGCGATCCAATAGTCTTTTTTTTGCTTAAAGAGCCAGTGGACTCTAGGCTGACTGAACCCACTGTTTCAGTTGGAATTCGTACACTATGAGAAAAAAAAAGTATACTTTTAGGGCTGAGAGTTTTAGGAAAGAGGGGGGCGTGTTATGGCGAGCCCTTTTAACATTTATTCAGTAGCGGTAATATCAATTGTAGATATCAACAATTCCGCCAACATATCCATAATGTCATTTTGACAAGTAGCAATTCTAATTAAAGATATTTTACAAATAATTTCTCACTAGTCAAAATGTTCATTCTTGATATCAACAATGAATTTCTTACTAGTGGAAATGTCAATTGTAGATATCTGTAACATAATTACAACTAGTCAACTTTTACCATTGACTTCCATTCAAACTCTATTAAAGAGATATATCATTCAATTTTGACTTGTTATAATTCCAAGTTGACCTATCCATAATGTAAAATTGACTAGTTGCAATTCTAATTAATGATATCTACAACTAAATTCTCACTAGTCAAAATGTTAATTCTTGATATCAACAATTCAATTCTCACTAGTGAAAATGTCAGTTGTAGATATCTACAATTCAATTCTTACTAGTCAAATTTTAATTATTGATATGTCGGCTTGGAATTGTAACTAGTAAGAATGTAATTTTAGATATCTAGAATTGCATTTCAGATATCTAGAATTGCATTGCATTGCAGATATCTGAAATACAATTGTAACTAGTGAAAGCTATATTCGTAATAGTAACAATTATATTTGAGATATCTACAATTCCTTTTATACCTAGTCAGAATTGAATTTTAGAAATCAAAAAAGGAATTTTGACTAATCAAAATGTAATTGTAGATATCTTCAATGACGTACAATATGGTAATTAGGGGGACATATCCGAAACCAATATGGTAATTAACGTCGACCAATGGCTTTGCGGTATTGTAATAACATGACGCCCACATATCCGAAATGGTTTGTTGATAGGTCGGACATACCGGAAATGCAATTGTTCATATCTGAACTGGGTAATTCCATTTCCACTACTTTACGATCCTTTTTCAACATGTGGAAATTCAATTGTAGATATATGTAATCGTTATTGTTACTAGTGAAAAATGAATGACTGATATCTATAATTAAATTAAAGGTATCTGTAAATCATTTTCGACTAGTCGAAATGTAATTTGTACACGTGAAAAGATATTTGTAACATGTCAAAATTGTTTTACAGATCTCTTAAACTAAAAGTTTAACTAGTCAAAACGACATTTTGACGTCATTTCCACTAGTGCAAACTAAATCGCTACTAGTCAGCCCAACAGATTAAATGTTGAAAGGCCATAGGCGTGTTATCGTTATAATGAGCGATGTCGTATATGAAATGCGCCACACGCCGCACACAGCAGTGTTGAATTTCCAGTGTTACATACTATAGTGTTGCATGGAGTTTATATCAGGGTTGACTCAAATGTTTTCTACACTGATGGTGTTAAAATCTTTTTAGTAAAATGTGTTGTTTCCCAGTGTTCCCAATGAAGGATGCTCGTTCAGTGTAAAACCCACTTGTCCTCTTCACCTCCAGACAGAAGGAACGGACGACACGAGGAGATAGCGAGTAAACTATCTGGATTAATTTACAATAATTAACATGTACATATTGTTGAATGTTTTTGTGGCTGTAAAATATTAATATACGTTCATTTTGTTTAAAGGTTTGCATGAAGCATTGACTAGTTGCTAGCAAGCTTTGGTCACGTTAATTGGCACAATTTTGTCAAGCTAGCTAGCTAGCTAGTAAACACCTAGAATATTGTGGCTAGGTTTAGATTTAAAATTATGACATTGGCGGTTAAAGCATTAGGTGTTTTGTATTTATAAATAGCCTTTTAAAAATATGCGACGCAAATAAAGTTGTTATTGCCAAGTGTTCCAATGACTAATTGTAATGTTTCTGTTGTCCCCTCCCCCAGTCCTCATTACCTCCAGGCAGAAGGAACGAAACACACGGGGAGATGGTGAGTAAGCTAGCTGGATCAATTGACAGTAGTTATCACGTACATAATGTTGAATTTTTTTGTAGTTTATAATTTCCTTTCTAAAGGTTTGCATAAGCATGAGCTTGCTGGCACGCGTTGGTCACGTTAGAAGGCGCACTTTTGTTTAACTAGCTAGCAAACATAGCTAGAATATCGTGGCTAGGTTTAGATTTAAAATTACGACACTGGCGTTTAGAGCATTAGCTCTTTTATAAACTGCTAAAAAAAAAAGGGAACACTAAAATAACACATCCTAGATCTGAATGAATGAAATAATCGTATTAAAAACTTTTTTCTTTACATAGTTGAATGTGCTGACAACAAAATCACACAAAAATTATCAATGGAAATCAAATTTATCAACCCATGGAGGTCTGGATTTGGAGTCACACTCAAAATTAAAGTGGAAAACCACACTACAGGCTGATCCAACTTTGATGTAATGTCCTTAAAACAAGTCAAAATGAGGCTCAGTAGTGTGTGTGGCCTCCACGTGCCTGTATGACCTCCCTACAACGCCTGGGCATGCTCCTGATGAGGTGGCGGATGTTCTCCTGAGGGATCTCCTCCCAGACCTGGACTAAAGCATCCGCCAACTCCTGGACAGTCTGTGGTGCAACGTGGCATTGGTGGATGGAGCGAGACATGATGTCCCAGATGTGCTCAATTGGATTCAGGTCTGGGGAACGGGCGGGCCAGTCCATAGCATCAATGCCTTCCTCTTGCAGGAACTGCTGACACACTCCAGCCACATGAGGTCTAGCATTGTCTTGCATTAGGAGGAACCCAGGGCCAACCGCACCAGCATATGGTCTCACAAGGGGTCTGAGGATCTCATCTCGGTACCTAATGGCAGTCAGGCTACCTCTGGCGAGCACATGGAGGGCTGTGCGGCCCCCCAAAGAAATGCCACCCCACACCATGACTGACCCACCGCCAAACCGGTCATGCTGGAGGATGTTGCAGGCAGCAGAACGTTCTCCACGGCGTCTCCAGACTCTGTCACGTCTGTCACATGTGCTCAGTGTGAACCTGCTTTCATCTGTGAAGAGCACAGGGCGCCAGTGGCGAATTTGCCAATCTTGGTGTTCTCTGGCAAATGCCAAACGTCCTGCACGGTGTTGGGCTGTAAGCACAACCCCCACCTGTGGATGTCAGGCCCTCATACCACCCTCATGGAGTTTGTTTCTGACCGTTTGAGCAGACAAATGCACATTTGTGGCCTGCTGGAAGTCATTTTGCAGGGCTCAGGCAGTGCTCCTCCTGCTCCTCCTTGCACAAAGGCGGAGGTAGCGGTCCTGCTGCTGGGTTGTTGCCCTCCTACGGCCTCCTCCACGTCTCCTGATGTACTGGCCTGTCTCCTGGTAGCGCCTCCATGCTCTGGACACTACGCTGACAGACACAGCAAACCTTCTTGCCACAGCTCGCATTGATGTGCCATCCTGGATGAGCTGCACTACCTGAGCCACTTGTGTGGGTTGTAGACTCCGTCTCATGCTACCACTAGAGTGAAAGCACCGCCAGCATTCAAAAGTGACCAAAACATCAGCCAGGAAGCATAGGAACTGAGAAGTGGTCTGTGGTCACCACCTGCAGAACCACTCCTTTATTGGGGGTGTCTTGCTAATTGCCTATAATTTCCACCTGTTGTCTATTCCATTTGCACAACAGCATGTGAAATTTATTGTCAGTGTTGCTTCCTAAGTGGACAGTTTGATTTCACAGAAGTGTGATTGACTTGGAGTTACATTGTGTTGTTTAAGTGTTCCCTTTATTTTTTTTTTTAGCAGTGTATATTAGGGTCTACTCTGATAGCCTCAGAGGTTGTAGGGCGAGTGTAAAGAGGGCAGGACTTAGCAGGCATCCCTGTCGGCTGCCCCTAAAGATGGGGAAATAGTCTGACGTAATCCCATTAACCGCAATCCTAGCTTTGGGGGATCTATACAACTATTTTATTGAATCAACAAATTAAATATTAAAACCAAATTTTTCGAGAACTCTATAAAGAGATAAGGCCATTCTAGCCTATCAAAAGCCTTTTCGGCATCAAGGGAGACTGCAATGCTGGGTTTGTTATTTTTCTGCGCGAAATGGATAACAAAACAAATCTGAAGTTATTAGAAAGCCTGTTGCTTACAATCCCAGTTTGGTCAAAATTGACAAGATTGGGAAGAAATGTCTCCAACCGCTTTGAAATACTTTTGGTTACTAGTTTATAATCTGTATTCAAGAGGGAAATTGGCCTATAAGAGGCACATTTCAGTGGGTCTTTCCCTGTTTTGTGAATAACTGATATAATGGCCTGAGAGAATGATTCAGGAAATCATTCTTCCCTAGCTAATTTGAGGATTTCCATTAAGGGTGGTATTAGGAGATCTTGAGATTCTTTATAAAACTCAGCAGGGAAACCATTCTCCGGGAGATTTATTTGAGGGTAACAATTTAATAGCTTCAGTTAATTCAGATATTGAGAATGGTGTACTCATGCATTTTCCAACCTCGTCAGATAAACATGGAAGATTAAGTAGGGAAAGAAAATAATCAATTGCTGAAATGTCACTGCTTGATTGGGCAGTATACAAGTAACAATATTTTTTGAATCCATCATTAATTTCAGTGGGGTTGTTAGAGATTCTGCCATCGGTTTCTTTAATTCTATTCACTGCCCTCTTGCTTTCTTCAGTTTTCATCTGCCATGCGTTGGCATGGCATGGCAGCATTACTAGCTTGCTCCTAGCTCATAGTATCTTTGTTTAGACCTTGTAATGGATTTCTCTGTTTGATATGTATTCATTATTATATTTGATTTTTTTGTTTACCAATGTTCTATACAAGTCTTTACTTGGTGTCCTCTGGTATGTTTTTTCAAGCACTTTAATTTCAGACTCAATTGAATCAAGTTCAGCACAATATTTCATTTTCAACCCTTTCGTGTAGGAAATAATGTGCCCTCTTAAATAGGCCTTGAGCGCATCCCAGAAAATGAAACTATTAGGGGTGGAGTGTCTATTTGTTTGTATAATTGTTTTGATCTGTTCTGTAATTAAGGAGCAAAAGTCTGGTTGCTTCAGGAACGTAGGGTTAAGCCTCCATCTATAGGATGCTTTTATCTTATTAGGCATGAGATGGACAGAACCAAGGGGGAGTGATCGCTCAATAACCGAGAAAGGTATCGAGCGTCCAACACTCTGACACTGATTGTTAGATAATAAAAAGTTATGTGTGGGTGCCATGAGGGTGTGACTAAAAAGAATAGTCCCCGTCTCCTGGGTGTAACCACCCACTACCATGGATGCAATAAGAGGGCTGTGTGTTGAAGAACGTAATATTAAGTACCGCCACCATTTTATACAACTTGTGACCAGGGAGATTAGTGACAAGGTGAACCACGACGAAGGTACCCGAATGCGATTGGTTACAATGGTTCATTCACAGGCTACATCTGTCAAAAATCCACCTTGATCGATAAAAGAAATGGTGTATTTTTCGCAAAAATCACTTATTCCATGATTTCTTATTGTTTTATTGACATGCGAAAAACTAAACGAACCATCGCATTCAACATAACAGGATCTTAAGACTGTGGGTGAGGTACGTAACCTTTCAATACAATACGAGTGTCGCACGGTAGGACCTGCAGGTCCTCCAGACTGCTCAGCAGGTCCTGTGCTGTAGCCTTTCCTGGTGGTCTTCGGCACTTCCACTGTTTCAACATGTCCAGCTTTTTCATGGTGATATCTGTCGGTCTGTCTGCCTTGATGTCGTCCAGATCTTTCGTCTTCAGTTCCAGGTGGATGGCCACCTGCTCCCACTCCTGTCCCAGCGTTGCTGCTACCTTCATGAGCTGCTTGTCGGACAGATTCTGACCTACTGAGTGGGTCTCTCTGTTTGTGTCTGGAAAATGGACACCATGGTTATTCGTCTGATAACACTGGGAACATTTCACACTTACTTTCTACTCAAAGTGCATGTTTGTCAATGGGATGTTTTTTGGGTTGTTCAGTATCAAAATCTTCCTTCAGTTTTTTTCCCCTTCTCACTTTTAAGTAGCAAAACATGAGTGGTTATTGAGAAAAAGTAAAATGCTTGGCCGGATTAATTATATGCTGCTATACAAATGTGTATAGCAATAAAGAAAAAAAATAACGTATCATATCATTTATAAAAATAAATAATGAATGAAGTGTGGTATGAATTAGCAACATTAGCAACTCGCTAGTAGAAAATACCTGCTATGTAATGACGTCACATAGCAATTATTGTCACTAGTGTTAATTCCACAATCTGACAAAATGTTGGGCAAACTCCCTGCTGCACACAACTAAGTACAGTGGAGCGACAGTTGGTTGTTCACATACTGGCAGTAAGGAACAAGGTCTGATCAAAAATCCCCTTTAGAGATTAAAACATCGGTATGGGGACCAGTTGAGTAGGAACTACGCATTTAACTTCAACACTTTCCAAGGCTTACCTGGCAACGGAAGAATGTTATTCGGCATCACTTTGCAAATGGACTTCTTTTTTTGGCCTCTGTTCGGCTCTGCTGAAGAAAAGTGGATGTCATGGCTGATGAAACTTGCCTTATATACCTGTTATCCGACTGAATCAACAACAATGATGATCCAAAGAACACAGCACCACTAAGAAAAAGCATACCTCTTGTTCTTAACTTTAGTTCCTCGCAATCCCCTAGGATTTGAAAAAACAAACATAAGGATCATCACAGTAATATGATACAAACCACAAAAACCATTCCAATGTGTAGATTGGTTACCTTCTCTGATTGTAGCAGACCACAAAGTCTCGTCAGAGTCTGAGTCAATGAGAATCAATTTGAAAGGAGGAGGCTGATCGAAGAATACTTCAAAATAGTTCTTCAGCTTTGTTCCTTCAGGGAGGATTTTTATTTTCTGTGTGCGCACACACGTGTTAGTTATTTTTCAATTAACTATCTTTATGAATTGCACAAACGTTTTTCATTGCAGTATTATGTACATTCAAATGAGGATAAATGGGAGCACAACACATACATTGGGTTCAATTTCCCCTTCTGGCTCGCTTTTGAGGTGGTAGAACTTCTCTTTCAGCAAACAGGGGGCCGGTTTGGGAATCCTGATGCATTTCTTAAATTCTATCACCTGTTCATCAATAGCCTGCAGGCACAGGAACAGGGTGTACAGGACCAAATGGTCAGAGATGGAGAGAGGGAGGAAGTAATATCTGAGATGTGAGTTATTTTCAAGAAAGCAGATCACAGAAAGACAGATGGAACCTCAAGAGAGGATCTTCAATTGAGTTATCTAGCCTAGCCCAGTACAGCCTAGTCTAACCCAGCCTAGCCTGGATAAATCTAGCCCAGTCTAACCCAGCCTAGTCTC
The DNA here is from genome assembly GCA_026745465.1 of Lota lota. Lineage (NCBI taxonomy): Eukaryota > Metazoa > Chordata > Actinopteri > Gadiformes > Lotidae > Lota > Lota lota. The sequence goes on along the minus strand of JACYXH010000376.1, from coordinate 1,453,919 downwards.
GTCCAGATTATTTTAATCTATCCCAGTTTAGTCTAGCCCAGTTTAGTCTCGTCTGTCCGTCTATCCATGTATCTGTTTAACAACACACAGGGACTCCCGTTCCATTACTGACTCGTTTGTCCATTTTGCTTCGTCACCTGAATCTCGGAATCGTTGTTCAAGGCCAAATACACGTGGAAGATGAAATTATTTTTGTGGCTCGGCTCCTTGTAAACCAGCACCACCCCGTGGTGTGTCACATGCTGACTCTTCGGAATGATGGGACCCACGGGAGAAAGCGAGGACACACGCCATTTAAGATGGGTGGCTGTGAAGTCCACCGTCGACTCAATGTCTTCATGGTCGCCCTTTACGTGCAGAACACTGAAGCTCAGCTCATGCTCAGGGTCTGTGGAAACGTAAGCATAACATAACTTCATTCTGGCTGGCTGGGGAATGATACTAGTCCGTATGTACATAAGTAAAACATAACATTACTAGTACATTGTTCTCGCAACAATTTTGTAATTGATTGTGCTTGCTAATTTTTTTTAAAGAGTGAATGAACGCCCTTCCAAGTTCCATGGTAATAATTACAATATTTGACGAATGGCATTGCTTTGCATATTTCGTCCATTTAAAATACAAATATGAATATAATTCAAGGTAAATAAAAAAACTTTTTTTCATTCAAATATCCAGAAAGTCCAAACCAAATATCGAGTATCAAATATTATTGTCCCTGTGTGACTGAACCCAATTTGAAACCAAAACATTTAGAAAACAACATGGACAACAGCATCCATGCACAGAGATTCATGGAGTATTCGGCTTATGAATCCTTCGCAGTCAGATTGTGTTCTTACCAGCAAGGCACAGAAAGTGTGGTAAATGGATACATTTCAGCACAGATGAATCCTTGTTGACCACATCCACATCAAAAATGGGTCCAGCAGGTCTCCAGGAGTCCTGGAGGGACTCAGAGAATTTGAACCAGGACAGAACTGAGTAGCGGACTAGAGCCTGCTCAGACACTTCAAACACCAGGCCTGTAACCGAACACTCATAGGTTCCCTCGCCTTCCAGCTGTACCCTAACACACACACACACACACAGAATATATAACAGAATCTGTTTGTGGTTGTGGTTATGGTTGGGACCATATTAATCTGATAACCCCATGGGACCGAATGTCACTCACTGGAAGCTCAACTTAGAAATCTTGCTTGGGGTAACCATCTCATACTCAGGACTCTGTAAAAAAGCAGAAGCAAACAACAATAAAGACCAATACAACTAATTATCTTAACTTTAAGGTAATTTTTGTAACGTAAAGGTATTTATTTTGTTGAATTGCACCTGCTGAGCTGCTTTGCATTTTTCACATTGTGGCTTGAAGTGCATCTCCTCTGTCAGGATAAATAATTACTGTTAGTAACAAAACCGACAGCATGTCGAGTGTAAGAGTAATGTGTACATTAAGCCCTCCAATAACAGTTGGCCTCATGATACACTGGCAAGCATCATTCCTGGTTCAGGGCGTGAACCACGATATGTATTTTTTTAACACCCAGTGAAATACTTCTCTTGTCAGTTCACCTAGTCATTGAGACTCAAATCTTAATGGAAGAGTGACACAGCTCACCTTCATCAATCTCAGCACTGGCGTCTGGCAAAAGATAAAGCAGAAGGGAGGGTAAGAAGGAGGTATGGAGAAGCCTGGAGGTATGTAGCATACGAGAAGAACCAGAAGAACCACGACTCTTACCAGAATCAGAACCGTCCTCCTCTTCATACCTGTCCACCACGGGCATGCTTGCTGTGTCTTTAGTGAAAGTCGTCCCTGTGAAAGGGTGATCAATCAAAATCCAAAATGTCTGAAAGCACCTCCTCAAACCAATCATGGAGTTTAGTTGAAAGCTCAACTAATGGCTCCTTTCAATATACAAACATACCTGAGCTACTGCTTTCCACTTTTGATGGTAAATCTGCAACGACATGCAATTTTGCAGTTAGTAGTGATTGTTTTAGTTGAGTTAATAGTTTGAGAGTCATTGTTTGTTACTTAGCAGTGATTGGTGATTTGTTTTGTATTCAGTATTGGCCTAAATTAAAGGGCAACAGTAGCAACTCTGTGCACTTTAAAGACACACACACACACACACACACACACACACACACACACACACTGTTGTGTGTAGAGCCAATACCCCCTATGCGTTCACTATCGAGGCAAACAGCAGATCAGAGAAGTGTTTTGAAGCACGCACGGGCAGCAGCGGAGCACACGACATGCGTAACATTAGAAATGTATTATATGCAGTATCAAGCCAGTAAACCATTCATTACATCGATGCCCCCTACAACTCTATGACTGGTGGCAACAAAACACTTTTTTACATTACATTTATTTTGGTGACTGAGTGTCATGCAAGCAGCAGATCTACTTCACACTACTTGGCACGTGCACATTTAATGTGAGCACGAGCAAGAGTGAGCTCAAATAACAGTTGGCCTCATGATACACTGGCAGGCAGCATTCCTGGTTCAGGGTGTCAACCAGGACATGTGAAATACACAGTGAAATACTTCTCTTGCAGGACATTCTCCTTATTATACCCGGAGGGGCTGTATGTGTGAATGTGCCTCACCCGCGATCTTTGATGTGTAGTATGTCTAGTTCCATAAAATTAAAAGGAACCATTTAAAAGGGGTGATAATATGCCACCAGGTGTGAGTGTGATCAGCCATTACAAGCCGTTTGATCATCTTCCTTTTCCTGTGCCTTAGTGACATCACAAGTGGGCGTGTCCACCTAGATGCATGATGGACAGATAAGCAACATTTGCTACAGCCCACTGGGTAGGCTGGTAGACTGATGGATACTGATGGACACTGGATATTTTACAGCCATATGTTTTTGTTTTTAGCGTCTGACGGTATTGCTGGTTTTGTTGTGAGCTGACCGTATTTCGGTTTGGCTCTACTGGTATCGCCTTTGTGTTTGTTTTTATGAGTGTGTTGGAGAGAGAGCGAGAGCGAATCATTGTGTTTCATTCAGCTCTACAATGAAGCACAATTTAACCCATTTAAAAAACAACTGTCAATGTTTGGGAAACACTATTGATCGCGGATGGCGTCGTTCCCTCAGACGGATAAAAAAATGAAAATAAAAAATAGTAAAGTCTCTGTGTTGAAAACACTGCATTAGCCACTTGTCAAAGTAACACAGCGTAGTAAGCTAGATTGCTATTGACATATATAAATACATTAGGTCTCTACTGGATTACTGTTTTCGTGTGTTTCCCCGGACGTTAACGGGTAAAGGGCATATGACGCCATTGACGTGACCGACAGCAACGGACCATTACTGTAAATAAAACGATGGATTTCTCTGGGTTTAAATATTGTTGGAAACATTTTGGATTATGCAAGCACTCAACAAACTATATAACATAGGCCTAGCCATTTCTAGATATTTTAATGCAGAAATGTTACATATTAGGCCTTTAATATCTGAGGGATTTTATTATAGACGCGTTTCATGGAGATTTTAACCGATGAATGTTGGATTGCAACCGAGACAAGGAGGATTTTTTAGCTGTACAGCCAGTTAAGACTGCTTCACTGTGCTACCTTTTACATGAGTCTTTTGTAGTTTAATATGACATAATGTACCCTGTGTTTCTTTTGTCATCTAGAACCACACACACCCCACTACTTACTGCCCAGAAGTACACTATATTGCCAAATGTTTTGAGACGCCTGCCTTTACATGCACATGAAGGTTAATGACATCCCATTCTTAATCCGTAGGGTTTAATATGGAGTCTGCCCACCCTTTGCAGCTATAACAGCTTCAACTCTTCTGGGAAGGCTGTCCACAAGGTTTAGGAGTGTGTTTATGGAAATATTTGACCATTCTTCTTGAAGCGCATTTGTGAGGTCAGGCACAGATGTTGGACGAGAAGGCCTGGCTCGCAGTCTCCGCTCTAATTCATCCCAAAGGTGTTCTAACGCGTTGAGGTCAGGACTCTGTGCAGGCCAGTCAAGTTCCTCCACACCAAACTTGCTCATCCATGTCTTTATGGACCTTGCTTTGTGCACTGGTGCGCAGTCATGTTGGAACAGGAAGGGGCCATCCCCAAACTGTTCCCACAAAGTTGGGAGCATGAAATTGTATAGTGGGTTATGCAGGTAGACTAATTACTCATAAAACTAGGAGACTTAAACTCACCCAGTGTGCCGTCGCTTTTAGGCCTTTTGCATGGCAGATGCAAGGACAGCTCATCAGGCCAGCTCCCCTGTCTGCTACTGTATGGCAACTTAAAAGATTTAGAACTATTCTGTGCAAGGCCTGAAAGACAGATCAAGAGAATTTGCAAACGGCATTTCTACGTGTAAACTTCCATGGTTTTCACGTCAACCTACAGCCTACATTAAGTACAATGTCAATATACAACGACATGACTGTATCATGTACGATAATATTGAAACAATTGTACGTGTAATTTAGTAAAGTGTCTGTTGCAGATATATTTATTCCAAATGAGAACGTAGATGTCGTATTATTCCGTTTTTTTTCCATAACATCTTACCTGGGTCTGCCATCTGAACAAATTTAGAATGATTATTTTCAAGTTCTGAAAGACAAATCAAGAGAAATTGCAAATGGCATTAAAGAAAAATTACTCGGCTAAAATACTCTATGGAAGGTCTTCTACAAAGTCCTGCAATCTCTCAGATTACTACTATAAAAACTGCTTCGTTTACGTCAGTCTTCGTATTATATTATTACATTATGTAGCATGTGATCCAAAAATATAATCTTTTGATAACTGCAAATAATATACAAATACATTTATTAAACGTTTCTGGTCAGCTGATGACATATTTCCGTTATATGGCTACTTGTCCTGCCTTTTGAAATCAGTTTATTGAAGGCCAAATTTGAAGTGTAAAATTGCATGATCTATTTTGACCAAAGGTGGGGCCTGACAAAATAAGTTTGGGAACCACGTAAAATTTGAGATTTTGTGTTCAATGCACAACAGGTGTCCAGCCTCAACCAGCCTCCAGAGTCTAATCAGTCTGACTCGGGCCAGGTGAGGCTGCTTAAACCAGCGGGTTGGGTCCAATTCTCTGAGGGAGTGTATTCCACAACCAGGGAGCAGCACAACTGAAGGCCCTGCCTCCCAATGTCTTGAGTTTGCAGCGGGGCTGCTGCAGGGAGATGTAGCTGGAGGAGTGGAGCAAGCAAGAGGGGTAGTACTGGTTGAGGAAGCCGGACTGGTAGAACAGCCAGCGGACTGGATGGTCTGGTAAGTGTGGACCAGGACCAGCGATGCGTTCACAGGGGGACCCAAGTTCTCCCACACTACACCTCTCCTCCGCTCCCTGCACTGGCTATGGATGAGACGTTCGGCAGCGGGTTGGCTCAACAGGATATCAATGCTGATGTAGCCGGGCCTGGTTGGAGGTAGTGGGGCTGGATGTAGTGTGGCCTGGGTGGAGGTAACGGGAGGTAGTGGGGCTGGAGGTGGATGTAGTGTGGCCTGGGTGGAGGTAGTGGGGCTGGGGGTGGAGGTAGTGGGGCTGGGGGTGGATGTAGTGTGGCCTGGGTGGAGGTAGTGGGGCTGGGGGTGGAGGTAGTGGGGCTGGGGGTGGATGTAGTGTGGCCTGGGTGGAGGTAGTGGGGCTGGGGGTGGAGGTAGTGGGGCTGGGGGTGGATGTAGTGTGGCATGGGTGGAGGTAGTGGGGCTGGGGGTGGATGTAGTGGGGCTGGGGGTGAATGTAGTGTGGCCTGGGTGGAGGTAGTGGGGCTGGGGCTGGATGTAGTGGGGCCTGGGTGGAGGTAGTGGGGCTGGGGGTGGAGGTAGTGGGGCTGGGGCTGGGTGTAGTGGGGCTGGGTGTAGTGGGGCCTGGGTGGAGGTATGGGGCTGGGGGTGGATGTAGTGTGACTACAGGTTATTTTTTAATGGTTACTTACACATAAGCACGACTTTTCTGTGTCTAACACAGGTGAATTGTGGGCCTTTGATTTGACATGTTGCTCTTCATTGGTTTGAATTCTTTTGTTTTTAAGTATGTTCCTAAACTTGTATGATAGTCAAGAGCAATCACGTATTTATGTTTATATATACTGCTCAAAAAAATAAAGGGAACACTTGGAGTTACATTGTGTTGTTTAAGTGTTCCCTTTATTTTTTGAGCAGTATATTTAGAGCGAAGTGAAGGAATGTTTCAAAATTCAGATTAGATTAGTTTTCTACCATTTCTTTGATTCGTGGTGGTTTCAGTAATCCCATGGTACCTAAAGGCAAACGCAATCTTGATAACTAATGCAATCTTTGTGACTTTCAGGTAGGACAGAAGCAAACTGACAGGGGACTATCAATGATGATTATCAACTGACAACCCCCCCCCCCCCCCCAACACACACACACACACACACACACACACACACACACACACACACACACACACACACACACACACACACACACACACACACACACACACACACCCCTTTATGATAGGTAGCCTAGCGGCTAGGCTATGGGCTAGTCCCTAGCCCATTCAGCCTCCCGGGGTAGAACTATCCCGCAGTTACAAATCAAATGTCCATCCTGAGAAACATTTTGACAACACGTAGAAGTATAAAATCATACTGTTTCGTATCGTTAACCTATCGCTTTTGTCCAAAGGCGATACATTGAAAAGGCGGGTCTACCCGAAACGGGCTGCTTCCTGGTAGTCTTATTAATAAAGTCCATACAAGCAGCAACATGTTCATATGCAAAACACCCTGTATAGTGTTATGCAGTCGGCAAAGTCACAAAACAGAGTTCCGTGTGAAAGTGAGTTAATCCATGCTGTCACAGACAGTGAGGGGATAAACGTGGACTACAGGACTGTGGATCTGAACTCAGTACACATTTTGTAATTTTCCATTTCAATACTACAGTGTGGTATTGAAATGGAAAATTACAAAATGTGTCCTACAACTGAACGGACGACACTGATCATCCGCATTACTTCTAAAACCAATGTGAATATCAGCCTAATAGGGTACACCAAAATGTAAAAAAATAAATCCAAAAGGTAGTTTTATGACAAACACGGCTTACCTTCCATCGTTTCAGGCTACGTGGCTTCGTTCAGACGCAATATCAACCAATATCAAGCCACTTTTTTACCTCACACACTACCTGTATTTTGCAAGTTTTACTTAGAATATTCTCTTTTCCATGACGTGTTTCCTGGATGCAAAACTGAGGTTTATATGAAGACCGCCTTATTGTCACCACACAAGGTAGCCTAGCCCATTCAGCCTCTCCGGGGACGACTGTTCCGCAGTTCCACATCTCATTTCCATCCCGATGAACATTTTGACAACACGTAGCAGTGGCGATTTTTAGGGATGCTCAAGCACACCTACCTTTTTATATCAGCACCCCTACAAAAATAGAAATCGGTTGTTTAATATTGTCCAATATCATTTTAGAAGAAGAAGAAGACGTGAGAAGGGAATTTCATGGCGCAGTTTAAAGTGGAAACTTTGTTCTGACAGAAACGTTGGGTCAGATTGGTGGTTATTACCGTGACTCGCAGTTGTGTGCAAATTGGCAAATCGAGTTGCATGAACTTTACTGCCGCGTCAATGGCACCGTCACTCAAACACGGTGTTTGGTCATTCTGCCCACCCCCGCAAACGCATGTAATGGTTTGCTCCCATTGGCAGGCAATGGCGTAAGTCTGGAGCGTATGCTGTGTGCATGTATGCTTTTCACCTGTTCGCTACACCGTTTACGATGTGCGTTATTTAGAAAAACATTTAAATGAGCACTTTGCCATCTAGTTTTGTATGTGTTGCTTTGTGGTGGCAAAGACAAATTAAACACCCCAAACGTATCATCCGCCTTGTTCTTCACCTTCCACCAGTAGCCTACCTGTTGGCCTTATAAATAGTCTACCCATACACAAAGAGTATCTGAAAACTATATTTCCTGATATTCTCCAGATAGCAGCCTTTTTTTCCAGCCTGAAAATAATGCAGCGTTCGATTAACTTGAGGATGGCCTGCAGGACGAACGCTGTCTGTATTTTTACGACAGTGACAACACCTGTTGACCAGGGAATAATTAACAAACATTGACTTGACTTGTTCATGCTCTCTGGTTGAGGAACCACCACTAGGTGGAGCTAAAGGTCTTTCTCGACAGAGGCGCGCGTTCCCGCTGAAAGATGAGGCGCATTTCATCCGTGGGTAAGAACCTTTTCATGGCGAAAAGGTCTCAGGTCTCAGTTCATATCCACACATGCCAAGACGCTCCAAAACTGGGTAAGTGTGGTGTTTAATTTGCTGGGGCGACTGTGCCGCCAAAAGCCAGTCTATGTATGTTGCCAAGCGCATTCCAATGTCCAACGGTGCATTGGCAGCCTTGTGCATTTGCAAACACCTGTGGACTTAATGAAAGATAGAACAGTTGCACCAGATATTTGTATGTTATGCCCTGGAAGGCAAATCGGGGATATTTTCTGTCAAGGGGATATATAGGTATATGTGAAAGTAAGTGTCTTTGAGATCTATAGTCGCCTGTGCACACAAAGAATCAGAGCGGTGTGTCAACATTCTGAACTGTCTCAAGTATTTGTTCAGAGCACCCAGATCTAACATTGGCCGTGGACCCCCGCCCTTCTTCGGGACCTCTGGCTCTGCTCCAGCGGTACTATCTGAATAGCTCCTTTGTTTATTAGAGATGCGTTTTCCTCCTGCAAGATATGAGCCTTTCCTCTTTGAGCCGGCGACTGTATTATGATGTTTAATCAAGGTGGGGTGTTCGCAAACCGGAGCCTGTAACCCCTGGTTACAGTCTTTATTACCCAGTCTGAAAGCAATGTTGCGCTCAGTCCGCCAGCGGACCTAGAGGTGGTGTCACAGTGTTTTGTTTACAACACAGCAAAGATGGCGGGTGAGGCTTCCAACGCCGTAATGCTGACTCTTTTTGCGGTGATATCAATACTGCATTTATTTAGATGTATCCGCAATATCAACAGAAGAGTGGAAAGTAGAACGCATAATACAGACGAGAAGAGACAGGTACTAAGCAGCTACGCTCCGTGCTCCCGGTTTCGCGCCAGTCGCATGATAGAAACGTCAACACGTCAGCATAGTATAAGCAAACATGTAAGTTCCTTGTATAAAAACATGATTACACTCGCTTAAATATATTTTCAGAAGTCAACCAAAATAAGACATTTGTTAGGTTGTGCCCCGCTCTCCCTACGTATTCAAGATCCAACATGTTTTATTTTATTTCCAACTGTTATTAACAAAACACAATTCCAAATACTATTGATGAATAGATTAAATAAATTACAAGGAAATCCGTTTTAAATTATTAAAAGAAGAAATGATGAAGATGTGATGAAAGATATACATTTAAGTATATTGATCTGGTTGTGAAAATGCTGTTATTGAGCCTGTTGGTCTTGACTCTCAAGTTGCAGTACCGGTGTCCAGACTGCAGCATGGAGTTACACTGGACCTGCCTGGGATGCTACAGAACAGTACCAGCTACTCTGATTCCAACAGCAGATTCCATGTTTAACCAGTCACTGTTTATTGTGCTCCGATTCCACTTAAATCTGTGCGTGACCACAGTGAGTCTATTCATTAGGTTCTACATTGAGTACATTTATTATAGGAAAAGGATCAACTAAAGAACGGTACTCCCATCAAAATGTATATCATCACAATGTAGTATGTATTCATTGACACGCATGACGTGGACATATTCACAATCAAGAAATGTATCTAACCCCAACCTTTAAACCAATATTATTTTATTGGAAGAGAATAATATATTTTCTCTTTCCTGTCTTTGTATTTGTATTCTTTACTAAGATATGTCTTTTTTTTATCATGTGTATATGTTATGAATATGTTAGAAAGTTACATACAAATATGAATGAATATAGTTAATATACAATAATATAACAGCAATAATACATAGTAATATGAATATCATGGATGAAAATGGCCATTAGGTCAATATGTGATCAGAGCTTCAGAGATATCCTTCCCAAGTGAGTGAGAATTTAGGACAACATATGTGCGCCTGAGGGATTTCTCCACAAGTGGGCCACCAAATGGCTATTAGGGAAAAAATGTGAAGATCACTCCGAAACAAGATTTTAAAGTGACACGTTTTAGTGAACAAGTCAATGGTAAACACCCGATAAAGTCTACGGGACATAATACTACGGGATTCTTCAAATTGGAGAGAATTTCTTACAACTTTTGTATGGATTATTTTATTATTTTTTTACAATTTCTGTATTTGATATTGAAACAATGCTTCAAACGGAGCACATAGGAGAACGACCAGCCATTTGTAGGAGGAAGGTTAAAGACACGGATTAGACTTAATCCCACGGTTACTGGGCATGCGCAGTTTGAGGAAAATGGAAGGATGACAGGCGACGTGGCCGCCTCCCCTCTTGCATGTCCTTTATTTAATTGGTGAGGAATTATCACAAGAGGTAAGGTCATATAAATCTTTCATGTTATGAGTTGTGTGTGTTTCCGGATCAAATACCATTTGTTGGTGACCGTATTGCCACTACCGTACAGGGCAAAACCTCAGTGTCCCGTGACAATTGATGGAGTGAACGACGGATTAAAGTGCGTTTACGTTATAAACAACGACCAACATCGAAAAGTAACTCGCAGTAACACTTCCAGACAACTTATTTGGGGATTTTAGTCACAATGTGCGCTTGTTCGCCTTTGTGTGAACACCATCGGAACGAGCGGTGACCCACTTGGCAAATAGAGCGAGTGTTCAAATTCGAATCACAGCGCCTGATCACGTGGCACGAACACTAATTGAAAACAAATTAAAACATCCCCTTTTCAAACTTACATTTTAGTCGGTCAGCATAGTACGTTTACTACTTATAATTGTTCTATGAGCAAGTGTACATACTTTGATTTGGGTTTAATGGGTAGAACTATGTTCCTTTCAATCATGCAATAATTGAAAATAGGCCTTATTCATATTGCACAGAATACTGTTTTCCATATAACCCCTTTACAGAGCAACATGAATATATCAAATTTAATTAATCCTGACATAAAACAGCAAATTCTTTTTTTCATGTATTTTTCAATCTCATTGTAATGCCTTTTTTTAAAGTATATTCGAAGCATATATTGTCGTATTTCAGTGACAAGCAAATAGAAAATGACGTGTCATCTTTTTTTTTCAGGGACATTCAGAACCGGTTTTTGGCGGCACGGCAGTCAACTGCAATGGCCTGACTGAGTAAACCCTGGTGCTTGCTTCCCGCCTGCTTCCTCCTCATCCATCCTGTCTGGGATCAATAAAGTACCATTTCATCGGCTCATCATCATACATCTCCACGGCCCTCTAAGTGGATGCGTTTAGGTCCGCGAGTCACCATCGCAAAGCAGAATGTACAGGTTCAGTGCCAGGTGGAAGCATGTCTAAATGTGAGTTTATTGAGCTGAAAGGACCTTAGTGCCGATGAGCCCATTGAGCTGGCGGCCCCGCGGGCCAAGCTAGCTAGTCCTGCGTTAGCCGCTGGACCGCCTCGACACGCCAACGCTGTGCGCCTGGTGGGCGGCGCGGTCAGTGTTGAAGGGCCCCTGTTCCATCCAAGGGACACTGGGAAGGGCCACGATTTCCAGCCCTGCAGCTACACCCACCTCACCTGGTGTGACCTGTGTGGAGAGTTCGCCTGGGGACTCTACAAGCAGAGCCTCTGCTGTGCAAGTGAGTTACATGAGCTATCGTCTGTAGGTTTTATTTCTTTTATTTTTTTACTAAACACTATCAACTCAGACACAATGGTTGCCACTCTTATTAGTGGGACTGTGGCCCTGATTTACTATGTGTGTGGGTGTGTGCGCTAATTTGTATCAATTTACATTTGCATAATATACTGTTTTGACAAGGACAATAGTGGGGTTAAAGGTGAGCCTGTGAAGTCATTTGAGACTAACTATGAGGGCTTTACAAATACACTTGACTTGACTAGTTTGACTTGTATTCTACTTGAGTAAATCTATATTGAGGTAACAATAATAACTGCAATATATTACATGTAAAGTCTACTATCGTTGTTTGTCATTGGATTATTCTTTAAGTTGTATATTGCAGACAACAAGAGGAAATGCTTAGACTTTCCAAAACTGTATTGTCATTATTGTTTAGCTTTACCAGGGGATGAGTTGAGGATGGAATGTGATTTCATGCCAAGATAGGTCATGATGTGTAGAAAGTACTTTCAATACTGAATAGATTGCTTTATCAAATACTTTATTCATTTTTAATGGAGGACTTTTACCAAAGTACATTTTGTCAGAGGGAATTTGTACTTTTTACACACTATAGAGGAAAGCTATATTTGTCACTTTGCCCAATCAGCAGAATGATTATCTCAGAGGATGAGCTCCAGGAAGCCTCACTCTCACATGTATGGGTTGACTGGAGGAATATTGAAAACACCCTCACATTGATGTGAAACACATCCAGAGGCCCTAAAACACGCCATAGTTTTAACATGATATTTAATGGATTAACCCGTTGACTCCTTATTTTGCTACATCAGTCGTATATTTTAAAGGGCCCCTATTTTACCACCAGGTGTGAGTGTGATTAGCCATTACAAGCCGTTTTAAAATCGGCCTTTTCCTTCGCCTTAGTGACATCACAAGTGGGAGTGTCCGCCTAGATGTATGATGGATCACACTCACAGCCTGGTGGTATAACAGGGCCCCTTTAACCATCAACTGAGTCTAGTACTAACCATGAACTGACTAGTCTCTTTCTCTGTGAATCCTCTCCCCGTCAGACTGCAGATATATCTGTCACGACCGCTGTCGGCCGTTCATTCAGCTGGACTGCAGTGCGGAAGGCCATTTAGCAGCAGAGCAGGCAGGGTTGTCTGCAGATTCCATAGAAACGGACACGAACGTGGTAAGAACTGTATGGCCGAGGGGACTATGAATAGAAGGCAGGGACCATTTCATCCCCTTCTCATGTCACATTTTGCTCTTTAAATCTACCACAGCTCCGATAAAAAGACTACTGATAACACGTTATACATTTAGCCTACAATACAGATGTAGATTTATCTGAGACTACAGCCTAAAAGAGCTTTCATAGAAATTAATTTCTTGGCCCGCCGGAAGAAATACAGGGTTTTAACCTTATACTCCACACACACACACACACACACACACACACACACACACACACACACACACACACACACACACACACACACACACACACACACACACACACACACACACACACACACACACACACACACACACACACACACACACACACACACACACACACACCAAAAGGCAGATGGGGATACATTTTCCACTGCCACTCAGTTTTCCATATGTCAACAAATACATTGTTTTATCACCTCTCTTTTGTCAGGGCACTAAAATGCCAATCATTTAAGGGAAAGCTGAAGGAAGGTTACCAGGCAACAACAAATGTATCCGTACAAACATGTCTGTAGACAGTGTGGGTCAGCCCTTTAACTCCATTGGTTATTAATTAAGATGTTAATAACATTAAGATGTTATTGCCAGGCAGGAGCCAAGCAGCCCACCTTGTTTTAATGCCGAGTTAACCAGCAAAAGAGGACTGAAGACATTCTCTGAGAGCAGGTGGTCACCTCCTTAATACTTTAATAGAGCCAAACATGATCAATCTTATATAGGTTATAGGTGATAGCTCTGAAATGACACAGGGAAATGCAGTAAACGGCACATCGTGTCATGGACTAAAGGAGGCCAAATGTTTCAAGGTGAGGCTACAGTGCAGTCAGTGGATACCCTACAGTCTTCGCAATCAATTCACTTGATTTAGTAGCGTGGTGGATGCATGTCTGAAATTGGTCAATGTGATTTGTATATATTTTTGGGCCAAATAGTTACTCTTACTATTAACTATTGCTAAATGTTTCAGGTCTGTTCTCAATGTCAAGCTAAAATTAAACATATGCATACAGTATGTGCCTGCTTTTGGAAAGTATACCAACTGTGTACATTGAAATGATTTGTATCCCTTGTGTCACCTCTATTTCAGGATGAACAGATTGAATGGGGAAAGCAAGACTTGACTATTGGTGAAATCCAGCAGAAGATTAAGGAATACAATGCCCAGATCAACAATAATCACTTCATGGTGAACGTAAGTGATGGCATTCTTTATTCTGTCTGCACATTCATGTATATGGAACTAAAGTTGCCTTGGAACCGAGAAATTGTTGTTTTTTACTGTTCGTGGTGGTTTTTGCAGAATAAGGACGGGTCGTATACTGGCTTCATAAGGGTACAGTTTCAGCTGGCTCGGCCGATCTCTCTGCCGTTGTCACGCAAACTGTCTTTGACACAAGAAGGTCAACCGCAGGGGGCCTCGACGCGGAGGACATCTTTTTACCTCCCGAGAGACAGCGCCAAGCACCTGCACATCAGCTCCCAGACCCGCGCGCGAGAAGTCATTCAGGCCCTCCTCAACAAGTTCACGGTGGTGGACAACCCTGCGAAGTTTGCCCTGTTCGAACGAACCGAGCGTCAGAATCAAGGTGAAAACATAGAACGTATTATCGCGCGTTACATTTGGTGAAATGGAACAACTCAGAAATACCGAGCTCTGCCTTTGTTTATCACTCGATAGCATTTTGGTTTTTTCCCACAGTGTACCTCCGTAAGGTGTCTGACGACGCGTGTCCCCTACACTTACGCCTCTGTGCTGGCCCCGGAGAGAAGGCCCTGAGCCTGGTTCTGAAAGAGAATGAAACGGGCGATATAAACGTACGTTTCAAGTGTCACCGCGTGTGGCCCAAGAGAGCATCAACACTGCGTGCTAGAAGGTGTCATTTAAAAAATCATTTTCGCATTCCTTTTGTATTTCTTACAGTGGGACGCGTTCAGCTTTCCTGAGCTGTGCAACTTCCTGCGGATGCTTCAGCGCGAGGAAGAGGTGCACGTTCGTCAGATAGTCAAACGTTATGCCCTCGCCAGAGAGGCGATAAAGCAGGCCATGTCAGCTGTCAGCATACTTTGTTGAAGCAGTCAGACGGGTCTGTGCACAGGGGCATCCGGAGTAGGGCCGGCCAATCAGTGGGTATTTAGCCTCTTCTGTAGCATAATGTAATCATGGAATTAAGACGCAGCCAAGCGGGTTGACCAATTGCTGTAGACTTGTGGCCAAGGCAGTGAGCAAGGCAGTACACTCACATTGTGGTGACGACGCAGCTATGTGAAGCTACAGCATGAGGTCTTTATCAATGCCGTTGTGAGAACTGCAACCACATCAGGAATGTGCATTTAACAAGTGAATCTTTACTTCAGGGAGTAGCACCCACGGCTCTGAGCAGCATTGAGATACTGTTGCAGGGAATCCAATCAGGCGTAAACAGACTGTAGTGTATAGTGCTGCACACTGTAAAACAGATTGCATTAAGACACAGTGTTTCAGAAGAAAGGGTATTCTTACCTGAGCGGAGATTAAATGTGCGGTACGAAAGATTGGAGAGTTGTAAAGAGAGAGTGCAGAAAAGAGTAGAGGAGCGCAAGAAACGAAACAATCCCAAAAAAAGTCCCCTCCTCTCAGCTCCCTCCCTCCATGCGTTTCACTGCCATTGAGGAGTGTTGCGTTGACGCACCTGTGATTGACCGGCAAGATGGATTCCCCAAACCAATCAGGGCATCTGCGCTGATTAGTCAGAAATGAGCCAGGAGCAGTACAAAAGCTAAATTGGCTCATCCATAGGCAGGGCGCTCAAACAGATATTATCACAGCATCTCACTGACTAACAGCTCACAAATGGTTAAGGCTGTATTAAATTATAGCTCTTAAAGCCTACCTACAGCACATGTAATAGGGATGAGGTCTAGACTTTAGAGGAATGTTATTTCATTGTATGAGGGAATTGCTTGAGAAGCTCTTTAAATTAAAAACATACTATATATAATGGGTTTTCACACATTTGAGACTTGTTATCTTTTGTTAAAAGTATACAAGATGGCTCGTGATTCCTTTGATTCATATTTGGTTTCACACATTTACAACCGTATACATTGCACACAATATTTATTGTCACTGTTGTATTAACGTTACATTCTAATAATTGTATTTGAGTAATGAGCATCTTGAGAATATATTGTAACATTTTGAATAAAAACGTCTCGAGTAGAATGGTGGCATGATCGCTGTTGTCTCGTAAAGTCTCATATTATAAAAAAAAAAAAAGAATGGATGTATTTAGCAATCATTTTGATGTCCCATACTGTGTCCAACACTATTGCCTGGTGTACCAACACTGGACGCTTGGCGGCGGAAGTACAAATGAAGGCGCTTCTGGGCCCACTGAAACAAGTAACGAAAGAAGAATTGCATCCGGTTAGCTTAAAGTGTTAGCCTGTGTTTAGCTTAGATGGAAGTGATCAAAACAGCTATTTAACAACCTATTCGCAATACGACACTAGCAACTACCACTTTTGTGGGTCATATAACACGGATATACTGGATATATACAAGGTGACAGCATTTGTCCGCATTTGTCTCATTCCGTAAGAGTGAAAATGCATCAGATGTCCTATGTGACGCTTGTAGGTGGGCTAGCTAGCCAGGAAGAGTTGTGTGATCAAGCAGTGACCTGTGAAGTGAGGCAAACTAATGCTAGTTGTATTTATTTGTGTACGGTAGCGACCGGTCACGGTTCAGGCCAATACGGCAGACCGACTGATGTGTTGGTAACTGCTTTATGTTGGACTAATAGTTCACATTGGAGACAGGGACACTGTTTCCCTACAAACAACAAATTGATCCAGCTAATATTTGAGTCTTTCGCCGAAGCAAAGGTGTTGTCGCCGGGCTCGTTTTAGTTTTGTGAGCCATTGCATGTTTGATGCCTGCTCTTTAAATATGTGAAGGACTATTGACACGGTTAGAAGAGGCATCTCTGAATGTTAAGACTTTTCGTTATTGGGTCCTGAACGTTACATAATGGCTGTGATTTATAATATCAATGGTGATTGGTTTGCTGTTGGGCTTTCCGTGTATTTCATTTTTAATTTTAAGTGTCTTGGTGCTGAACTGTTCACATAAAAGTGCAATTGAACATGGCTTTAACACTTTTTATTTATTTTTTAATGCTGAAGCAATTTATGTTTAGACTGAATGTTAACCTTTATTTAAACGTGCAAACTGACATTTGAAGCACCGTCTTGTTCTGTTCTGCACAGTGAGGCTGTAACGCTACAAGGGAGTGCTGTGACCAAGAAAAGAATGTGCCACAGTTGAAGATGGGCGGGAGTGGCTCAAAATCCAGAGGATATTGGCCTTTTTCTGGCTCAGGTTCTGTTGAAGACGCAACCAAAGACGGAAATGAGCAGTCGGTGACCAGACTGCGTTTCCCAAGTGCAACGCCATTTGTGTTTACAAGACGGAGGTAAATATAGGCTGGCACACCAGGCCATGTCGCCTACTATAAATAGCTGTTCAAAGTATTGCAGACTGACACATAATGAATCACGTAATGAATTAAGAACTTCATGCATTGCAGCTCTTTGTACTTGGATGAGGATGGCGACTTGGCCCATGAATTCTACGAAGAGACAATTGTAACAAAGAATGGTCGTAAAAGGGCCAAGCTGAAAAGGATTCAAAAAAATCTAATACCTCAGGTGTGTAGTATGAATGAAACAACACACAAGTGTTTCTCACTTGACCAGACATACATGATCCCAAGGTGTATCATGTCAAAGCAAGTAATGTCTTTCTTTTCCGTACAGGGAATGATAAAGCTGGAACATCCTTCTATCCATGTTGATTTTCCGATCGTCCTCTGCGAAGTTTGATGATGCCTGAGTCTTTTCATACTAGCCAACTCCGTCCTGCCATTACCCTGTGGGGGAGCTTCACACTTCACTGAAACATGACCTCTTGAAATATCTAATGCCCTTTGCCTGGACTGGTTAGTATAGTGTTTGTTAAGCCTCTGCATGCAAACTATGTTCATGGTTTGACACAGAAGAGGCCACAGATAAAAATGTATTATGTATTAAAGATGACAAAACAGTAGAAGGGGGGGTCACCATCTTTGGGACAACCTAGTTTAATTTTTACGTTTAGTGTGCCTATGGATTTTTGATTATTGTAGGAAATTCCTGAGTATATCTCAGCAGGGTGTTATTTTATAATTTGTTCAAATCATGCACTTCGAGAAGAATGCATCAAATTATTTAACTCTTTGCTTTGGCTAGTATGATGGCCTGTAATCTCTATCATGGCCTAAAGACAAACAATACTCATATGATTTGAGAGGAATCGAAAGCTGTTTGATAAATCCCTCTTTCGTGTCAAGTGCTTCTAGTGTGTGTGTGTGTGTGTGTGTGTGTGTATGTATGTATGTATGTATATATATATATATATATATATATACACACAAACAAATGGCATCCAATTTAATCAAAGCCAAAACGTTTGTTTTCAGAGCAGGGAGGCTTAAATGTACATTATATGTGTGCAACGCCTAAATAACTTGCTTAAATATCAACCGTGCATGAAACCTTCATTAGCTTAACACTAAATATCCCTATGAGGTCGACAATTCTCCGCCAACAAGTTCAGAAGTGGTTTAATGCGATATTGTAATGTATGATGGATCTTGGCTTGAGTTAAGAGGATGTGTGCAGCCCTCATGTACAGTAGCACTGAGTATAACAACAGATCATTTGTTTTCTGCTTGGGCTCACTCAGTTCACTTTTTATTTATAACTGGTCAAATAAATTTTTTATTTATATTACAATTGAAAATGTGTTTGTTTTATTTGTAATGCTAAATTAGTTTAAAGCAAAGTGTACATAACTAAGAATGAAAACAAATTCCCTTACTATTATTGTTACTTATTTTATGCCAACATAAGATTACATGTTATCCTCCAATCCAATTTTGATGGAAACATGGGGATTTAAATCTGGAGTCAAACCAATTTAATCACAAAAGATTAAAGGCTGAGGTGAGTAAAAAATAAACTGCTGACGGAAGGGATTTTTGGCAGTGGTCCTACTCGTTATATTGTGCCTCTACCCTTCAACCACTTTTTAGGGTACATGGTGTCTAAAGATTCAGGCTCTGCCCCAGGTATAAAGGTTCAGGGTTTCTGACTAGGTATGGAGAACCCTCAGTGTCCGGGGTCTTTGACTAGGTATGGAGAACCCTGAGTGTCCGGGGTCTCTGACTAGGTATGGAGAACCCTGAGTGTTCGGGGTCTCTGACTAGGTATGGAGAACCCTCAGTGTTCGGGGTCTCTGACTAGGTATGGAGAACCCTGAGTGTTCGGGGTCCCCGACTAGGTATGGAGAACCCTGAGTGTTCGGGGTCTCTGACTAGGTATGGAGAACCCTGAGTGTTCGGGGTCTCTGACTAGGTATGGAGAACCCTGAGTGTTCGGGGTCTCCGACTAGGTATAGAGAACCCTGAGTGTTCGGGGTCTCTGACTAGGTATAGAGAACCCTGAGTGTCCGGGGTCTCTGACTGGGTATAGAACCCTGAGTGCTCTTACTAGGTGTAGAGAACTGAGTGGGATTGCCAATGTATTGATGGAGTCATCAGGGGATGATCCAAATTAAATGTACATATTATTCAAACACACTACAGGAAATGCTGTGCAGTGCAGCCCGCACACGATCTAGGTTTGCAGTGTTTACGTGGGTGAATTCTTACCATCATAGTTGTCACGGACTTGCTGAATCTCCATGCGCCCTCTAGTGGTTAATTTAATTCTACCTCAAGTTGTTCACATTAAGCAGCTTTTCAGTGAGCATGTGTTTTAGTTGTCTTCCAGCTGCGAGTGAGAGTATTATTTTAGTTCAGTAATCCTGCATCTCCCTTATATGTGTAGCCTTTAAGACGGCATCGTCTGTAAGTATTCAAGTTAATATGCAGTTACATACGATTGTTGTAAAATTAGCTCTGTATAGAGTTGGCCAGGTGGTTAGCATTTTCACTAGCGACTTAGCATGCCAACTCCATTCGTTTAGTTAGGCTATTGTCATCAGCTATTACATGTACGTTGTACATGTTATTTTTGTTTAATTCTGTGATATTGTTGCATAAGTGGTGATTATACTAACTTTGGTTTTGTATTTCTGTGTTACAGTTTTACACTTCTCTTTATTAAACCTGCCAATCAAAACGCTTGCTTGTTCCTTGGAGGGATAATTGAGCGAGTGTTCAGCTCGCTGTACCGCCAGTTCTCTAGCAGCAACGTCCGGTGAGGACGGTATAATAGTCGTCAATATAATTGGAATCATGTAGCTTGAATTTCCTCTTTCAGCACATGCAAAGACATTAATTAACCACCCAAGTCCAATACATGTCCTAAGCCATTGGAAGACATGTAATTGCTTTACCAGTAAAGACTGCAACAAGAAGAATGAGCTGTACAGGAAATTGAGGGCGGCTCTTGCAGGGATATGTTAATTAGAAATGAATGAATGAGCATTGAAGGGGTTTAGTTTGTGTGGCATCCGTCTTCTTAAAGGATAATGCTTCATCAAAATCCACTTAAAGTAATTGCTGTTATGAAATCATTTTAATTTCTGCAGCTTTAAAGTATTTTCATCCTGAGAATCCTTTTGGGACAGGTCCTGGGGGAGTTCTAACCATGCTGGGTTGGTTCAACTTTACATTCACATGATTATAATAGACTGGCCCACGAGAGATACAGAACAACTTTACATTCACATGATTATAATAGACTGGCCCACGAGAGATACAGAACAACTTTACATTCACATGATTATAATAGACTGGCCCACGAGAGATACAGAACAACTTTACATTCACATGATTATAATAGACTGGCCCACGAGAGATACAGAACAACTTTACATTCACATGATTATAATAGACTGGCCCACGAGAGATACAGAACAACTTTACATTCACATGATTATAATAGACTGGCCCACGAGAGATACAGAACAACTTTACATTCACATGATTATAATAGACTGGCCCACGAGAGATACAGAACAACTTTACATTCACATGATTATAATAGACTGGCCCACGAGAGATACAGAACAACTTTACATTCACATGATTATAATAGACTGGCCCACGATAGATACAGCAAGTGAGGATCAATGGGCTATAATGTATTCACATTAATGTTGTTTTAAGAACATGCAGTTGACCAAATCACTGAAGAATTGTGTGTGTGTGTGTGTGTGTGTGTGTGTGTGTGTGTGTGTGTGTGTGTGTGTGTGTGTGTGTGCGTGTGTGTTTGCTGTACAATGGGACATGAATGACTCTGCTGTCTTCATTCAGACAGCTCCATGTCTCTATCCTGAGTATCTTCTCTATTGTCTGTTATAAATGAAACAACAATGCATTCTTACTTGATAACTTAAGACAGTATCAGGTTTTGCTCCTAATGGAGGCCTGCTAGGGAGGACCTTAAGAGTCTTGAAGTCGTAATACACAGTCGAGGAGGGCCATATAATCGCTGCGCCCTATTGGACCTTAAGGAATGGAACTCATAGCTGGACAAAGAAGACACTGTTCGAGATCAGATTTTCCCGTAAGTCTCTTAATGTGTTTTAAATAATGCTATGCCATTTTAGAGTATTAGACTGTACAATATATTCTAATTAGAAAAAAATACAACAACTTTCGTATATATATAGGCTATATAGATAAACAACATATAATTATATCTATTTATATTTAACTTAAATTACAATCATACATACATGCATACATCATTATCGTTGGGATATGTGTGAAAGGGGATAACTTCAATCGATAGCCGAAGGTTCCCTCAATAAAAGAAATCTGATGACCAAACGGAAATAGAAAGACCGCGTAAGAAGAACAGACCATTTGCTGAGATGTTTAGGGGGATCGTGCACATAAACTGTATTATGTATGTATGATGGCCAGTTGAATTCGTGTGGTATGATGATGGTGACGTGGAAAATAAAATATATTTATAATTTTATTTTTATAGTTCGATAGTAAGTCGTATGGATCATGAAAACAACAACATAATGAGTTGTAATTGTTAAAAAACACCCTTCGCTTGAGGAGACGATGCAGCCTCTTGTTTTACCCGGCGTGCCAGTCGCTGCCGCCGCCCTCCAGCTGAGAAATACTCCGGACATGGATGTTAGCCTGTAGCGATACAGACGTGTACTGAATTAACAGCAATCATTTCCACATGGCAGGGTGTTGGACATTGGCTTTTATTTCCAAGTCATTTGAAAGTCACATTAGTAGACCCGAAGTGTTTTAGCTGACAACCTCAAAAGTAACAGGTCAGAGGCAGTCCTTATCTCGCTTAAAAGGAATTGTTAAAAAAAATTCAAATCAAATAAAGAAGAGCATGTATGTAATGTGACCACCCCGAAAGACGCCGCAGCCGACCGGGCCGAATCCATCAGCTGAAGCCGAGTCATGACAACGTTGAAGCACTTCTCTCAAATGTTAGCCGGCTAGCTGTTTAGTACACATGCTTTTGAGACGATTCTATCATTGGACATGTATTCATAGTAACATACAGGCCCATGTGCAGTTTCTACATTTCCAAGAAACAGAATGTCGTTTACACTGTTGCGGTATCTTTCTGTGGAAATAACCAGGAAGGTGAACTAGTTGGGTGGACAACTGAGCTAAGAGTCAAATGTTTATTGAAAAATTTTTTTTTTTACTGGCATATGTAATCGTTGCTCTTCTTTATTTCAGAGACTGGAAAAAAAAAAACGTGAGGATAGTTATGGCGAATGTGTTTAACGACCACTTGGCACTGAGTGGCCAAGTGGCATGGTTGTTTGTGGCTCTATTCATACCCTGGACTGGCCTTTATGCACAAGAGCTGAAACAGACAAGATTGCCATTGTTTTCCCAAAAGCCTGTTCTCCTCGCCTGGAATGCCCCAACAAAGGATTGTTACCCACGTCATGGTATACAATTTCCCCTGGAGCAGTTTGAGATTGTGGCATACCCCACTGAAGGGTTTGTGGGACAGAACCTCACCATATTTTACAAGGACCGACTTGGCTTGTATCCTTATTATGAGCACGATGGCACTGCTGTCAACGGTGGCCTCCCGCAGGTCGTCAGCCTCTCTCGGCATTACGAGAAGATGCCGACGGGTGTGAAAAAGTATATACGGGAGCCAGGCTCCAAAGGCCTGGCTGTCATTGACTGGGAGGAATGGCGCCCACTGTGGATTCGAAATTGGAACAGCAAGGACGTGTATAGAGAAAAATCTCGACTTATGGTTGCCCAAAAGAACCCTGATTGGCCCCCAGCACGAGTAGGGAAAGTTGCCCAGCAAGAATTTGAGCTGTCCGCGCAGAAATTCATGCTGGAGACTCTAAAACTTGCCAAAAGCCTAAGGCCACACCAGTTATGGGGGTTCTACCTGTTCCCTGATTGCTACAACCACGAGTACACGAGTGATTTGAATGGGTACACCGGCCGCTGTCCCGATGTGGAGGTGACACGGAATGACCAGCTCGGTTGGCTGTGGACTGAAAGCACAGCGCTTTTCCCATCTATATACATTGCGTCGGTGCTACGCTCCACGTCTGCCGGGCGCCGCTTTGTGCGCAACCGGGTCAAAGAGGGAATGCGCCTGGCATCAACGGGGGACGGAGTGGCACGGCCTGTATTCGTGTATACCCGGCCCACCTATACCAATGAGTTGACCCTGCTCACCGAGGTTAGTTGACCGTCGCACGGAATGACAATGCAAAGTATGTTTCCCCGTCCCCTTCCTGTTGACATATCTGGATGCGTAAAGCAGGCTCTGAGAAGTTCTGAGATGTCCGTGGTCAAAAGGTTCAACCCCCTGCCTCTCCTCTTCTGACCCGTAGTTGTAATTCGTGTGAATACTTCTTGCAGATGGACTTGGTGTCGACCATCGGTGAGAGTGTTGCGCTGGGGGTTGCAGGTGTCATCCTGTGGGGAGACGCCAGCTACGCAAGCAGTAAAGTGAGTGGCCTCTTCATACCGTACCGGTGCCATCCTACCGCGTGTGTAACTATCTGACATCCGGTCTCTCGTTCCCTACTAGGGCAACTGTTCCCACCTTTCCGAGTATCTACGCGGGCCGCTGGGTCGATACCTGCTCAACGTCTCCAGCTCGGCTGAACAGTGCAGTGGCATGCTGTGTCATTCCCACGGCCGCTGTCTGCGCAGGGAACCCGACACCGACACATACCTACACCTGAACCCCTCGAGCCATAGCATTACACTGCATGATGGACGGTGGAAGGTGACAGGCAAGGCAGGCCGAACAGAGTTAGTAGACTTCCGCACACATTTCCAGTGCCAATGCTACAGTGGATACAGGGGGGAAGGCTGTGGCCTTAAAGAAAAAGAAGAGAATCGAGCGGTCCATTTTCTGGGTGCTTGGCCCCTGAGTCTAATTATCCCACTAGGTCTCCTCACCTTGCTACACTGAAGGAACCCTGACCAAAGATGAAGTTATCGCTACATTTCGAGGATGTATACGATTGAATTGGCGTTGGATCAAAGGTTTTATGAAACAAATATAGATGAACCTCATTCAACTGCAACTGCACTATTGACAGCAACTCACCACAGACGGCGTGAAGATGAATACTTTACAGGCAGTGTTCCTCGCAACACATGCTTCTTAGGCCAGCCACCCCAGATTGACTCTGCATGGCAATGCACCCCTTCACTTTTCTTTGCAAGTTTGGTCATTTAATTAGCCAAAGAACATTTAGTAGGTGCTGGTGAACTTTTGTTTCATTTCATTTCATTTCGTTTCACATGCATTGTCATTGCATGTGACGCAATGACAATGTGGCTGAGGTCAGTGCTTAGAATCAGGAAATTTAACTCAACAAAAGTCCACCAGAACCTATGTTCTTTGGCTAATTAAATGAATAAACATGCAAAGAAAAAGTGAAGGGGTTGTGGTGGACTTTTGGGGATTTTCATTTCCTGTTTCTAAGCACTGACCAGCTAGGTAGCTGGGGGGCATTTGATACAGTTTTATATTATATATATATATATATTATATTTATACTGTAAGATATACAGTGTCTGCGTATAGGTTTAATGTGCCAATCGTTGCAACTGCCTGCAAAGAAGCTAAGGGTTTGGTGATGCAGCTATGCAAGCTTTAGAAAGGCATCCTAAAGCTTGGCACCTGGCTCATTGATATCCTGGGCGTCCATTTACAATTGTGCCTTAATTGAGACTGAAGTCCACTTAACAGTCCAACTAATGATTTCTGATGTGTAGTATTCCATCTTATCTATTGAAAATCGTGTTTGTTTTGATGTATTTTGTGTGTGATTCTCTTAAATTGTACTAATAATGCAAGGCATAAGACCAACATCAAATGAGTCCTAGCGCTATTAATTGGTAGTACTAATTCATGCATATAATCTTCTGTATTGTGTTCAGGAATTGTGACTCATTTGCACTGTGATATTTTCAGTTGGCCTTCAATATTTATTAAATGTATAATTTGGTCATGATAAATCATCAACTGGTTGACAGATTGGAGAATACTGGATTGTGTGATGATGCTTGAAAATTCCTTCTGGGATATATTTCCTATATATCAAGTTAAAACTGCCAGGAGTGTTTGAAGAAGATAAAACAAAATCACATTTTTTGACAATGGTATAGTAAAATGTGGTTAACTCCTCATTAGGTGTTATATAATTAAATGGTAAATATGGATGTAAAATTTAATCTACATAACTGGAACTTTAAATGGACCTTAGTCTGTCAGATTTGGTATTCAGTTATGTTGACAATCAGATTGAGTTTGTATTAAGGACCATGTATTTCTTTGGTACAGCATATGCAGGCTTTAATACACAATAAAAGCAAATGGATAAACATAATTGGATAAACAAATGGATAAACATAATTCCTGTTGATGCCAGGAATCCTATTTTGCAATTCAAAGTCATAGGTAGGATTCTCTAATTGAGGATACAAAAAAGGCAAGTATGGAAAAGGTGCCTAAAAGATTGAAAGACCACATTAAGACCACTTTAAGTGCTTGATTATATTTCAAACAGTATTCCCCATCAAACAGCTTTCCCCATTAAACAGGACACAACCCCGTCCTTACTGCAAGCCTAAGTCTTCAATTTGGATTTATTGTTCAGACATGATTTTATTGTTGTTTTTTATTTTCTTTATTGTTCAGACATGATTTTATTGTTTGGCTGTTTGTTTTGACATTATTTTTGACATCATTTGTTAAATATGACCAACATCAGATTCCAGTGTCAACTGATCACAGTCCGAACTGACCAGCATGCACTGGTCAGTTTGTTGTTTCATTGACGGTGCAGCCAAAAATAGATAGACCAGTGTTTATGTGAATTGTATTAATGTCAAAGGAGCATTCATGGAATGAAGGTCAGTTCACCATAACACTTTGGCATGTTTGTACAAAATCTCTATTTTTGTTAAAGAAATGTAATTTCCTTAAATGACTGTGATGTGTGATTCACACGAGAGAACATTATTACCACGAGTGCAATTTGGGGCATTGGTAAATATTTTAGAAACTTTAGGGGGAAATTAGGGGTCCTTTAGGACTGCCTTGAGCAAATTGGAAAAAGAATTGTGTGATCACCTTAACACTTTTTTTGTCTTCCAAAAAGGCATTAAATAGGCTGCAAAAACACTTCATTACATATGATATCATTTACTTTAATTGATTATCAAGTACTTAAGGATTTACAGACTATTATTAAAGTGCAAAATAGCATATTAATAAGTGCATTAATTATGAAAACAACACGGAACCGCCACAACATCCTGTCTCGGCCTGACTCGCAAAGGTCATCAAAGGTCATCAAGGCGCTAGTCTCTTCTTCTCTTTTTAAACATAAAGGCACCCCCAAACCACAATGCCCCAACATCATTCTGAACATTATGACCCTCCCTTCCACCCCTCTTGGCTAGGGTGACCAGTCCCCGGCTGGAGGAGAGCCCTTCAATCTTTAAAGATTAACAAAGTATATGAATACATTTTTAAATGGCAAAGCTACTAGCTTGCTCATGAATATTAATTTTGAGACAGTTGGTAATAAGTCTCGTGTCTATCTGATAGGCTGTGACATGACCTCGCTCGACTATATACCATAATTATAAACAATAGACTTGATACAAAATAGAAAAATTCTCTGTTCGAGTAGCTACTTTGGATTATTTTTGGCTGGTTTCCCAAAGCTTAAAACACCTATATAAACCATACGGCATGCAGGTTACCGCCAAATGATTCACTACAGTACAACATTTACCATGATAAGAATAGGCAAAATGTCAATATGTCCCCTTTTTTTTATTTCAGAAACAATAACATCAGATATGCTGTTGATATATGGACTGCCAAACCATGCATGTCCCCGTTCTTTGATTTCAGAAATCTGGTCACCTTACTCTTGGCGTAACCTTCCTCCAAACACTGATGTATTGCACAGAATCCCATACCCTCTCCAATCCTACTCTTCATCTCTGTCCAACCATAAGGCATGGACACCCCGACCTGCTCTGCAAGGGTAGGCCTTTGCCTCCCCATCTGCCAACTCATTGCAACCCAACACCACATCTGCAGGAACCCACAAGAATCCACACTGACGGCGCTAGCCTCAGCCAGCCTCTTCCGTTTCTTTGCAATATGACAAGGCGCTTGCCTTGAACCGGTAATGACGTTGTCTTTTGGTTTGTTTTGTGCAGCGATGTATGTGATCCGATGCTGGTCAATCGATTTACACGGGGTTACTTCCTTAATCCTTAGATTCGTTTCTAAATAAATGATTGCTATAATCATAACTAAACTAAACTAGATTTATCGTGTTGCAATATCGTTGTGGTGTGTGTTCATCTTTTCCGGAGTGGAACGTTGAAAGTGTAGCTGCGGTTTCCTGCCAGCAATAATAAACAGCGCATCAGAAAGTAAGGTCTGGGACAACGGTGGTTTACGTTGTGGCGGTGCAAGTAGTATAATACGACGAGGCTGTGTCTTTACTGTGAGTATTTTCTCATTTTTTATAGCAGTTGCCACTTCTACCACCACTAAAGATTTACAGCCGATAGGAATCGCCGAACACAAGCAGAAACGACATAACGTTAAGCAGCAAGCCAGTCGCAAGACACGATGAAGTGTGCGCCAGCGAGAATTGAAGTGTGCATCGTCCGTCTGCCGTTGGAATAATTTACACGGTACCCCACTTTTGGTATGTACACCCTTAAACATCATTCTTAGTTGTATTGGTAAATGTGCAGTGTAATCTCAGGTTCATGTGGAATCAATACGGGAATTGAACCGTACTGTGTAAACCTAACGCAAATGCAAACCCCCCTTGTACTCGAATACGTTCATACCCTGTTATCACAATTGTGATTAGCTTTTTTTTTTTACCATATATTTCAGATCCAGCCTTTAGCTGAAATGAATTTCTTGCGTAATCGTCTCGTCATACTGGGCTTGGTGCTATCAGCCACGATATTGCTGTACCTATTGCTGCCGACCATTCGGCACGGCAGCATGGAACCGTCCCTTGACGTTCAGAAAATGGGTTTGGTGGCGGCCTCCCCTCCGCCTGCGCCGACCGCCAACATGTCCATCCGCACCGGGCAGCTTCCCGGGGACCCGCCGCTCTTCTTCCGAGAAGCTTTACCAATCGATGCATCTGGAAGGCAGATATTGCCGCGGTGAGATCTGCAACGCTTTTTGCACGCAATACTAGGAACAGGCTTTTAAATGAGTGCATTAAGATACTACTCGGATGCATTTAGAAAATCCACTTCATTTACAGATGAACACATATTTATTCTTTCACAGACTTCAAGTGGTCCTTCTGCATGGCCAGGCCTTTTCATCGAAAACTTGGGAAGAACTTGGTACCCTTGCCTTACTAGCAACTAATGGATTCCAAGCATTGGCTATGGATCTACCAGGTACTCGCATAAGACGCAGTCACATTTCAATGTGAAAGTGAAGTGCATTGCTAACTTAATAGCTGTACAAATATCTGTATATTGATGAAAACATATCAATATTTTGAATTGGACAATAATGAACGGCATTCAGTGAAATTGTGTTTATCATACTCATCGTAGGCGCTTGTGTTTATGTTAGACTGTCTATAGGACTATTAACATAGAACGTAAAGCTAGTGACGGTATTGGTTGTTCCCCTGTCCCCGATATATGTATCATTATCTATAGCAAGTATTGAAGTCATTTTAATTCAACTGTATCAACAATGTGAAATGTATTGATCTTCTTAAAATGATTCTGTCTCGGAGGATTTGGGAATTCCCCCGACTCGGATGCGCTGAAAGGTGATCAGAATCGAGTGGACCTCCTTCAGCGGTTCATGGAGTCGCTGGGCGTCAGGACAGCAGTGCTCCTCAGCCCATCCATGAGTGGCCACTATTCCCTACCGTTCCTCTTCAAGCACAGCACTCAGCTGCGTGGCTACATTCCCATTGCTCCCGTCGGAACACGAAACTACACTCCGCAGCAATACCAAAACATCCAGGTGAGCAATGTCTAGACTACTATATGACGTCGAGATAAATACACCATTTGTTATTTGAGGCTCTATTTAAGTCCTTCAATTGAATACAGTCTGGAGCCCCTTAAGGTATTAACTAGCATTAGTTAAGCTATAAACAATAGCCTAACTAAAACAATAAACCGGAGACGTCTCACATTTAAAAAAAATGTCACCAATGGATATAACCTTATAATCGCTGTTTGGAACGACAGTAACAAGCATGTACAAAACGTGTTGTCAGTGGAGCTCCGGTGGGGTGTAGCGCACAAAGACAGTGTAATACAGGACCAACTGACTTTCCACACGGGAACATTGGTGGAATCTATCGGCGGACCCTTTTTCACGCCAAAGAAACAAAACGGCTAGAAAAGGAGTAAACGAGGACTGTGGAGGTTTAGATCGTGTGTTCGTTTAGAGTTTGGGGGAATTTCTGGCATCCCTGATACTGATTTGTGAGCTCCTGATTGATTCAGGCGGCTATTCACAGACGGTCCCAGACAGATTAAAAAAAACAAGCCTTTAAAGGGTTTGGCCAGTTTGTTAACACCCAAGGTTAATTGTTGACATTTGTCTATGTAGAGATGTAAATCAGCCGTGATTTTGGCTCAACTCACCTTGCGTTGTGTAGACGCGTTACTAAATAGGGCAGTTGGCCTTCAATTGACATCCAATATATCCCAAATGAGTGTTCAGCAGCTCCCATAGCTCTAATCTTTGTTTTCTTTTGTCCATTGCAACCGGTGGGTCGAAGCAATAACAAATCCAAGGTTCGATCCAAAATTCCCCACGGTGCTCAAGACCAGGACATTTAAAACATTAAACAATTCTAACTTCTTGCATCTCAGTCTCTTGTCTCTAAGTCTGTAAGCATGCGCGGTTGGGTGTAAACGCAGAATGCATATGCTGCTTATGTGCTTACCTGGGTAGGACAAACAAAGCTATGGAAGCTTCTAAACACTATTTTGGATGTCAATTGATAGCCAATTTGGGAACGCGTCTACACCACGAGAGAAGGTGAGCTGAACAAACATCACGGCTGATTTGCATCTCAACATAGACAATGTCAACAATTAACCTGGGGTTTTAACAAACCTGGCAAATCCTTTATTTCAGCCTTTAGTTCAGCCTCTAGTGACGGTGAGTATTGGGTTAAGGGGGGCAGGATACTAGTGGTGGGTTCGACTCAATAGAAAGGTTCTGTGTTCGGTCCCCAATGTCGTGTTTCATATTTATGAAACCACATCTACATTTACAGATGTTTATGTAATGCTTTTCTTGTCCCCTCTACCTACTACCTATTTGCTTTTCAGACTCCCACACTGATTGTGTACGGAGCCCTGGATACTAATCTTGGCGCACAGTCCCATAAGAATCTCATGCAACTTCCACGTCACACAGTGGTGAAGCTAGAAGGGGCTCGCCATGCATGCTACATGGACAAACCCACGGAGTTCCACCAAGCACTACTGGACTTTCTTAGCAAACTACAGTGAATGTGAAGATAGTTATGTCATAATATCTGTTACAGAATAGTATGGTTACTTCTGGTGTTGAATTTCTAACTGAATAATGTTATGCATGTCACTCCATGCAAGAGTCATCAGCACACGTTTAGTTTGGGGGGACTGAAAATGTCAGAAGGAGTGTTGAGTTACTTGTTAATGTTATAATGGTAAAGTTCATAGTCAACAACAGCTGTTCTTTACAAAAGATCTTTTTTCTTATGTCACCTAGAGACCAACGCTAGACAAGTGTCATGTTAATGTCTGTGTGAACATGGCTACATTGTTACCATTTTTGTCGGTGACATCACCTACTGTAAGTACGCAATGTTACAGGTTATGTATTTAAAATGTATCTTATCCCATTTTAGCTTTGTATTTGATCTGCTTTGAAACCTTGGAAAATGTTAATCTTGGATTGGTTTGTTGTATATTCTTCAAATGAAAGCTATTGTGAAAAAAGGACTTGCGACATTATAAAATAAGATTTAATGAAGAGCTTAATCCATGTTGAAATTAATAAAATATTGCCTATTTATTGACATTAAGAAACGCATTGTATTTGGAATGGCTTTATGTAGCAAACAAAGTGTGTGTGTGTGTGTGTGTGTGTGTGTGTGTGTGTGTGTGTGTGTGTGTGTGTGTGTGTGTGTGTGTGTGTGTGTGTGTGTGTGTGTGTGTGTGTGTGTGTGTGTGTGTGTGTGTGTGTGTGTGTGTGTGTGTGTGTGTGTGTGTGTGTGTGTGTGTGTGTGTGTGTGTGTGTTTCAAGCTGACGGAGCTCATTGATGACAGAACCTACACTTGAGTTATTTCAATCCAACAAACATGCGATATATGTATATGAATATACGATTACTCTGTCCCGCTGTCACACATCGATGCAACACTAGTGTGTTTGTATGTGTGTGTCTTTATGCATACTCCTATCTATATATATATATATATATATATATATATATATATATCTTATATATCTATACATATATATTAGATATATAGATCGAATATATATATATATTAGATATTATATATCTATACATATAGATATATAACGTTTTTGAATAATTCGCTTATGTCATTATTACAGGCTGATTTTATTTGGAGTCTTTTATTTTGAAGAGAAAGGAAACGACCCGCTGCGTATTTCCTGTGGTCTTGTTTATGCAGCTTTTGTCAGGTGACCAAATGACCAGAGCGCTTCATCGTTGAGCAAGGGGATCGCAGTCGGAAGGTGAGTAATCCATCAAAGTAGCTTACCACGCTGAAACGACGTTGGCCGCGACTCACGAACAGAGAGCCGGAGTCCTGCTTCGCATGCCGGGGGGCCCGCGCTGATCTAACCCGTGAGTAGGGATGCGTCGGTTTCACTTAACGTTCCTACCCGCTTTTAAAACGTCGCGGTCTCAGTCTGTCAAAAAAAGAAAGAAAGAAAAAGGGTGGACAATGGTACATAGTTTTTCTACGAGCAACGGTTGCGCGGTGAGGAAAATGAACCGCGGACTGCAGACGGGGCGAAGCGACACATGCTTTCACGACCGAGCACCGGCGCTTCGGATCTACCCCCCTAAAAACCGCTTGTTGTCGTCAGTGGGGGGGGGGGGGGGGGGGGGGGGGGGGGGGGGGGGGATGTATTTTGGATACACAAATTACACGGATACACAAATTGTGACGAGTCGGTGTGTGTGTTTTTTTGGGAGACAGTCCCCCTCTTTTGAGGCTGTCCCCCTGTTCACTAACTCACACGGGCGGTCAGTCTCTCGTAGTTCGCTGGTATCCAAAAGGGAACCGCAGCGGTCGTCCACCCTCTGCACACCTGCGGTGCGAGGAGTGCAGGTGCACACCTGCACACTTACCGCACTCACACCATGGCACTGGATGAAGTGCAGTGGTTAGTAACACCTGCATAAGAAATGCCCTCAACTCCATTCTTTCATTTGTTTTGTTTTGTTATTACTAAAACTGGAAACAAACAATAATATACTTCTTTTTGTTGTTGTTGAGAGAAACGTTGTCGGGGAACAAATACAATAGAGCCTCTAATTAAAGAATGCTCGTGTGATTTTATGCATCCGTATTGTTGTGAAATCAATGAACGTATACTAATCGTGAAACCGTCAAACCGGGGGGTTTTTCCTCAGACTTTAATCGTACCATCAACATGTATAATCGTTGCCCTGAAATAGGCCGTACAGCTATTTTTGAGATCAGTTCTGAGTGTAAAGATCCATGTGGGCCAGACTGAATCCTATACAGGGGGACACAACGTGAGGTGGTCAATATGGGTGAACAGTGACATGGGTGGCCCAGAGCGATGAAGGGCTCTAAAGCATGCTGTGAACTTGTTCAATGAGACCCAAGTGTACGCAGGTATCTTTCTATGTGATTACATGTGATCAAGGAGCTGGCTTTTCAGGCGTCTATTAGACCATAAAAACCACCGTGGGTCTGAGTCTAAACACCCTAAACGTTTTCCTTTCCTTCCTTTTCTTCTATAAACCTTTACTTAGGCTGCGCTAGGAGGAACGTTACCGTTATATCTTAACCCCGCACACAGAGCTCTGCGTTGCTTTCTGTTTACCCATAGCTTACGCATAGCATGCTTTATATAAATCGATGTTTCAGTATCTTTTATTATTCTTGTTTAAAGGGGTACATTATAATGTTGCCCGACAAAGAGGGCCCGAACGGCGGAGGCGGCCCGCGGTGTACCCATGGCTCTGCCGGGGAGGACCCCTCTGTTTCGCTGTTCAGAGAGTACCTGCGCCTGAAGACCGTGCACCCGGAGCCCGATTACGGTAACGAGCCCCCCCCCCCCCCCCCCCCCCCCCCCCCCACTTCCCACCAGCCGTTAGAAGCGGTTGCTGTTTGGTGCTTTTTGTTCGGAATGTGAATTTTATTTGTGGAATAATCAGTAGTAAAGCCACGTAGTGAAGTGCGTTGGGTCACTCAATCCTTACATTTTATTTCTGTCGCGGCTGTTTACTGTTGTGTGTATATTTTTTAATTCGTTCGCGTCAATGTATCCAACTTCCTTGGTGAACAAGTTGGGCATCTAAGTAACACATTAACACATTGGCCCTTTGGCCCTTGAGGCATCAGTTGTCCTTTTGTTCCAGCTTTTGGCACATCATAAAAGGACACTGTGTGTGTAGGGGCAGTGACTGGTTACTCATCAGCTGTGTTGAGTCTCTTTATTATCCACCCTAACCCTAACCACACATCTGACTTGTTGTTGTTGTTGTTGTTGATGAGCGTGTCAAACATGAAAGCCATGTATTTATGCAAGGCATTCGTGCTTTTATCTTTACCTGTCAGAACACCAGATGGACATATGTAACTGCTCTGACCAAATTGTTGGCCAAATTCTCTTTTTAAAGTGATCCAACAACAGAGAGCATGGTTATTAAATGTCAGAGGTTTACCCATTGTTAGTTATATATTAATTTGAATCACTCTTGATTTCGTTTATGACTTAAATGTGCAGTGTGTAGCATTTTAGTGGCATCTTGCGGAACGGACTTGGCAGAAATGGAATACCGTATTCATAAGTGGTTTAGTGTATAATCGCATGAAAATAAGAATTGTTACCTTAGAATGAGCCCTTTATATCTACATAGGGAGTGAGTCCTCTCCCATCGCGCCATGTTTTAGCGTTTTCTTTTGGAAAGGGAGAGGGGAATTCCGGGAATCTGCAACCGTACCACTAGATGTCCACTTAATCCTACACACTTGCGCCTTCATTGTCTGTGACTTCATCACAAAGTAGTGCCAGTGACGTGCAGCTATTGCCTGTCTTGTTGTCTATTGAGAGCTGCTTCATGCCTACGCTTCTACAGATGCTGCCCTTCGTTTCCTGGACAGAATCGCAGAGGAGCTTGACTTGCCTGTGAAAAAGATTGAGGTGTGTCCAAGTCATTTTATACACTACCCCCCCCCCCCCCCCCAGATCATCCAATATAATACTGAAAGAAGAGACAAAGTAAAAGATAAGCCTATAAAAATTGTCCGCAACCTTTCAGCTCTTTCCACGCAGGGTCTTGACCATCATGACCTGGGAGGGAACCAAGCCTGCTTTGAAATCCATTCTGTTAAATTCACACACAGACGTTGTGCCCGTCTTCCAGGTATGCCATGGCAACCGTCTCCAAAGCCAAATCAAGTTGCTTTACATTCACAGGACGGGAATAAGATGTGCTACTCCTGTTTCTCCCCAGGAACATTGGAAGTATGATGCATTTACAGCAGTCAAGGATGCTGAGGGTAACATTTACGGTCGAGGAGCGCAGGATATGAAGTCTGTAACTATACAGTAGGTATAGTCTGACTATGGCCCTAATAGGCTTATCACTCAGCCATACGGGGAATGTTACATCATCTGGTCTAGGGTTACTGTTATCAATTTGTGTTGAGCTAGAAAGCCATTTTGTATTACATTCTTTAGCAGATCTACGCTAATGTTATGACACAATACCCCCAGATATTGCTGTTGTCACATTTACTCTCATTTTCTCTGCTTTCTTTTCTTTCTTTCTTTTTTCTATTACTAGGTATATCCAGGCAATCAGAAGACTGAAAGCAGAGGGAAATAAACTAATGCGCACTGTCCATTTGATGTTCGTTCCTGGTGAGACCTGCCACTTGTTACATGTGTTTTTATTTGCCATTACGTTTAATATGAATACAAACTGCGGTGATGCAATTCAATGCATCGAGTTGTTTGTGGATTAATCATTAAATTGCATGTTGCACTTTGCTTTCTGTAGATGAAGAAGTGGGCGGTCATAAGGGAATGGAAACTTTTGTCACTCACCCTGAGTTTCAGAAGTTAAACATTGGCTTTGCGCTCGATGAAGGTACTTTTTTCTTTTTTAAATGAACAAATAAACTATTAAATTAAGTCAAAGAGAAAGTCTGACAGGGAAATTTCACTTTATAACACTTCTGGGGTCATTTATTACACCAACCCAAGCTTTTGTGTGCACCCCAGACAGTTTTTAGGTTGCTTGATTCAATATTTGATCCCATTCAACAGTGAACCCCCGCTGGACTCATTGTAAAGACATGTCCCTGCTTCTCATGACTGAAATTGTCATTCTCATGAATGTGTCACCATTCATTTTTCAATTAGTTATTTCACTATGATAATAATGAACATCCTTTCCTTTACAAATGCTGGGAATTGACCCAGGCAGTTTAGTGTAGAGCTTAAGGATCCATATCATTGCACGACGTACCTGGCTGCAGACAATAATATATAATAATATATATATAATATAGAAAAAGTGTATCATAACTACTAGCTAGAGAACCCGAAAATGAGAATAATAAAATTGTGTTCATGGGATTGATGGCATCGATTCGACCCGAAATACACAGAAGGAGAGCTGGCTAATTCGCAGGCTGATCGTGCGATAGCGAGACCGAGCTATTTCATTAAAATTAAATAACTAACCAAAATTTTTATTAATCATTAATAAGAAGGAAAATATGAGAAGCACATCAATGTGTTTACAATGAGTCTGACGTGGAGTTTGATGTTGAATGGGCTTCTGTTGGATGGTGCTCACACAGGTATCTTTATATCTAAATATTGAAGCAAGCGATCTAAACACGGTTTGGGGCTCACTCAAAGCCCGGGTTAGTGTGACAATGAAGAAGTGTTATAAAGGGAAATTCCTCTTTAAGATGCAGCAGTTGGAAACAGCTGGGATTCATCCACCTAATATTTAGTCACAGAGTCTAAATCTAAATCTGAGTCTAAATCTGCAACGCCATTGCCATTGTATTCTGTGATGAGCAGTTCTTCCTTTAGTTAGCTCTGCGGTCCGAGTGGTGCACTGGGTCACTCATGCAGTGTGTCGTATGTGTGTCGGCATTAGGTCTGGCTAGCCCCGGGGAAGCATTCACGGTGTTCTACGGAGAGAGGAACCCCTGGTGTAAGTACAGATTACAATAAGTACGGGTCACAGTCCCAGCAACTCACCATTGTGGACTCAATGTACGTCTTGTAGTTCTTCCTTAAGCTCAACTCTTGTCATTGTTTCAGGGATCACAATCAATTGCCCAGGCAATCCTGGCCATGGGTCCAGGTTTGTAGAAAACACGGCTGCAGAGAAGCTGGTAAGATTCTTCTTCCTGAAGCAGTAGGACGTAGCTTCTGGATTCTATGCTGGTGTGCTGTGTGTAAAAACATGTGTTTTATACTTTTTCTGTTTCCACCTACTTTTAGCGAAGTATCATCAACTCTTTCATGGACTTCAGAGAGACGGAAAAGCTAAGGTGAGAGATATATTATACAAATGTATTACATGAGAGAGTGTTGACTTATAGGGACAATGTGAAGGATTTGCAGCTATAGCGGTTACTAGCAGTCACTATGCCTGATAATAAAAAAGAAAAATCCCCATAAACCTGTCTTAACATGAACCCTCCCTTTTGCTGTGGTTGCCAACACTCACTCAACCAGCAGCCAAAGCCAACACGCTAGAGTCACGTCGAAACTCAGCTGTTCTTGGGTTTATCCACCTTCCACATCCCAATATTAATCCTGGTCCTACCCCTCCTGTTGCTGTTTGCTTACTTAAATATGGGGAAAGCACTCCCCCTGCAGTAACTACAAGTAAAGTCGATTTTAAGATTTTACTTTATTTTGAACATAACATTAAAAAAAAAAATGCAATTGATCAGGTTTAGGGTGAAATTTTATTCATGGGGTCGTTGCTACCCGCATGTGCTATCGTTAAAGCTAGCTCATTTTACCTGAAGAAAACAAGAATTATATTAGTCAATCGTACACATTGCTCTGTCCCTACAGAGACCGGCCACTCTGATGTCTTAGATGTATCATATTGAGTACGGTGTGTTATATTAGTCTATATTATAGTATATTAGGCTAACCTGGGAACTACAGTGAGCATCAAAGTGTTGCGTGGCGTCGCATGATTGAAAAGGAGGAAATGCGCATATGAAAGTTAATGTTCACTACATTGCTTTACTACAATACATGGAAAGAACTGTGGTTCTTTTATACATTATCCAATCAATGTTTTGGCCCAATGGGCTTGTTTAAATAGTAGAGTAACAAAAGAAAACATTAATAACGCAGATTCCGATTTGAAGTCTGAAGCTCAACACATTTGCATAAATGCGTACTGCGGTATAAACTTTGTTAAAGTGGGAACTCTTTAAAAACGTGAGAGTGGTATGGTCCGTTGAAGGTGACGAATGAGTGTTTTCCATTTGGCAGGTTGAATATGAGCCAGTGTTTCACTCTGGGTGACGTCACTACAGTCAACATGACCATGGTGAAAGGAGGGGTAGCCTACAATGTCATCCCTGCTGAGATGGAAGTGAGCTTTGACCTGAGAATACCTCCCACCGTGAATCTTCAGGTGTGTAGGCTTCACTTTCTTTACTTTACATTACTGTAAGGGTCCTTCGAAATCCGTAGGAACCCTATTGTATTCGGTAGTATCTATTTGATTTTTCCTGACAAATTCGGCCATTTCTCAAAAAGGACATGGTCAAAGGTTGCATAAATTGGCATGGTTTTAGAACTTGTCAAGTGAGTAAGGGATGCTAAGGATGGGCAAGATTCATCCATAGGTGACGCTACAGTCAGCGTTTAAACTTCAAAGGGCTACTAGGAAACAACGTCATGATGAACAACTTTCCCACTGCAACCCATATGGTCAGACCATTTGGATTTAATGCAATGACCACAACTTCCCCAAACACCCACACATTAACTGATTCTGAGCGCAGTGGTAAAAGCTGCAAACTCGGCACACATGCACCAGGTGACTGTGGGACTAAATGTTGAATCATCCATAGCAATAAGACCAAACACGGCGAAGATATACCGTTTTATGTCAAATGTATGCATATTTGTGACGTTAAAACAGCTATAACTTTGCGTCATAATGACGTAGGCTCGGTTGTCTAAGATGGCTAAAAAGAGGAGATGGGTATAGCCATGCAAATTTCGCCTACCACGGCCTCTTGCCAATGCTAAAGTTCTGTTTATCTTAGAAACGTGGTTGGTGATTTTGATATGTTTACTTCCCGTAAACCTGTTTTTATGGAATACCAATGCCATTTTACCATCCTTACCAAGCTCACCATTTCCTCCCAAGTATGGAAGACTGCTCCTTCTCAATATATATCAGACTAATAAAATTGAATCTGTCCCATCATGTTATATGTCCAAAACATGCATATTTTTTCATTGTATAATGTACATACCACTAAGTTATTCCAAAACCTTTGAAATACACCTTTCAGGAGTTTGAAAAGCAGATCAAGCTGTGGTGTAAAGAAGCAGGCGAAGGAATCACCTATGAGTTTGCTCAGGTACGTGTCTCACACTGTTTCTTAAACGGTCTCTGTACATTGGTCAAGTGGTGGGATTGTTTTTTGACGCCAACCCCCTTTTTGCAGAAACACATGAGCCAGAATGTAACCTCCACAGAGGATAGCGACCCCTGGTGGAATGCATTCAGCACGACCTGCAAAGCAATGTCAGTTTACAGTTTGCTTATGTAACACACACACATACTGATAAATGGATCTGATGTGCACCTTTACATCTTTTTTTACCTTTTACACAAGTATAGTAATGGCTAATGGCTGTGTTTCATGTGTAGGAATATGCATTTGGAAAAGGAGATATTCCCTGCAGCCACTGATAGCCGTTTTATCCGAGCAGTAAGTATCAGGAATCATTCACTTTAAAGAGCTTTAAATGTCTAATATGTAACATTTCCGCATTGAAATATCTAAAAACGAGTTTGGCTAGCGAGCATCCAAGCCAATGCATATGATAACGCGACAACAAGGTTGCAGAGCGCGGTCTTTCCCTCATGTGATCATAGAAAACCGCTTGAGAATCAAGCCCAACAATGGTGTATAGGGAGAACCACTGAAGACCTTATGGAGCTCCGAGTTTGAATAAACATTGATGACACAAAATGGTCAATTTACCGGAGGCTCGTCCTTCTCCCTGTTGGCCATCGTTGGGTCTAATTCTCGAGCCGTTATCTATGATCACACGAGGGAAAGGCCTCTTGTAGGCCAGCAGTCAGTCTGATTACATTAAGTCTCGATTGCTTAGGCCTGTCATTGGAATTTCCTGCAACCTCATTCTGAATATCTATCGTTTGATTAAAAAAAAATGTGTGATCCGTATTTTGACCACAATATTAGCAATGAATATCGTGTTTAGAATATCTGCAACTCGAATGTTTGTATCTGAATTAGTTAACATATTTGAAATCTTGTTTTTGAAATGGTACAACTTGAATTGGCCTATTTTAAG
Organism: Lota lota; assembly: GCA_026745465.1. Lineage (NCBI taxonomy): Eukaryota > Metazoa > Chordata > Actinopteri > Gadiformes > Lotidae > Lota > Lota lota. The sequence continues at coordinate 1,413,469 of JACYXH010000376.1, read as the reverse complement.
TTCAAAGAGAATAACCTTGTTTTGTTATGAATTCCAAGGTTGTTTACATTTCCATATACAAAATGAATGGCTTTTAAAATTCTAAACATAACGGCAGTGATTTGCGTTCATTTATGTAATGGCCTGCCACTTTAAGGCTGAAAAGAAATGGCCTGAATCGCAACTTATTTGCCAACCCCTGGTGTAGAGTTCAGGGTGTTGGACCCCTCAGCCGGAAGGTTCTGGGGGCCCATCCCCAATCTCCCCGCAGCCATTATCGAGCCAGATCCTAAACGAGTACCACTGCGTACTCGTCAACACTAACATGTCTCTTAAACCTAGGTGGGTATTCCAGCGGTTGGCTTTTCCCCAATGAACCGGACGCCCATCCTGCTGCATGACCACAACGAGTTCCTAAACGAGCAGGTGTTCCTGAACGGTATCGACGTGTACGAGCGACTCATTCGGGCTCTCACCGGTGTTCCCGCCTTCCCTGACGAGACGAATCCCTTTCTTTAACACGCGCGTCAAACCATATCACACTGACGACTTCCCCTGAAGAACTTTGCAGATATCGCCAAAGAATAAGGAACATGCATTAATTAGATAGGATATCCTTAAACCAAGCGTTGAGGTTTTTTGTTAGTTAATGAAAGGATCGTAATACTCAGGACACTTGTGTGTGTGTGTGTGTGTGTGTGTGTGTGTGTGTGTGTGTGTGTGTGTGTGTGTGTGTGTGTGTGTGTGTGTGTGTGTGTGTGTGTGTGTGTGTGTGTGTGTGTGTGTGTGTGTGTGTGTGTGTGTGTGTGTGTGGGGGGGGGGGGGGCACTACTCTGCAACTGCGGTGTCACTATGATCATCTTGGCATTCTCGGTTGGCTGTATGTGAAAGTAAAGTCTTAAGTAATATTATTTGCTATTTGAAGAATGGTCATAGTTTCACAAAGGGAGTGAGAGTAATTGACTCACATTTATCTTTACTCAAGCATTTTGATCATCACCTTTTCTAAATGCAGTTTTAATTCTAAAGGCTTTATGATGCATTTTACTTTATGATGCATTCTAATAAAATAATGAATATTTTATGAAACTGGCTATATTATTTCCCCCAACCCATCTGATTTGGTCGGTTACATTACCCCTAAATATAAATTGTTGTCTCAATAGAAACAAAAACACATGATAGATCATCTCAATATGGAAACATAATCAATGTTGGACACATTATGATAAAATCTTAAATGAATCAGTGTGTTACCTAATCCATCTCAAGCAGATGCTCCCTTTCCAAGACATTTCAATATTGACAGTGATATTATGTACAAATCATTAAATGTTCTGAATGTATTTCACATGATGCATCACTAAATAAAGCATATGTGAAATTGTAAATGTTATTGTCAAAACCCACAACCATATCACACGGTATATATTGAACATTTCTAATAATATATAGGGGCAAAGTTATTTGAACGGCTTGTAGAGCAATGCACTGTGCTTGTCCTCCCTTTGGAGTTGCCACCTGATTTACTGCGTATTCATCTCTGATTGGGATTAGCAGGGAGACTGCAGACTCTAATTACGGTCCTCTGCATCTTCAGGACGTGACAGCGGCATTAACGCTGCAGGCCAGTCCCCGGGAAGACTCCCCGAGGAGCACCGTAAGTGGTCCATTCCGGTTCAAGTCAGTAACACAGTCAGTCACAGCACCCCCCCCCCCCCCCCCCCCCCCCCCCCCCCCGCGTTTAAAAATATCTGGCACCGCAACACTCTGCCTAGACTACAGCAGGACAATATGTAGGTTTTGTTTTAAAGATCCCCTCTCGTGTTTAATAGAAAGTGAGTACCAAACGGTGCTCCCACAGTGTAGTGCTGGAGAAGTAAGGGAGGTGGAAGATGTGTCACTGCTTAGGAATCAACACGATTCTTAGAATAAGCGGAATGTTTGACTCGTGTAAAGGCTTAATGACCATTGGAGTTTGGCCGGGTTAGATCATTGAATAAACGAATGACCCTCTGAAATACCGATCCAATTGCCAACCTATGCATACTTGGTACGGTCCAGAGAGGCCTCGAGCATATTTCATTTTAGTCAGTCTTTTCTATTCAATTACTTGGTGGCCACTAATAGCCCGTAACCTGCTTGAACGTGGCCATGCCGCTACGCCCATCCAGTTTGCCGTCGTATCGTGTCGTCTTCTCCGTAGAGGCGTGAGCGTGCCTGCATGTGCGGCGGATGAAAGCGAGTGTGGGCGCGCGAGGCTGAGCGGCTCTCTGCAGTGTCTTGGAAGCTGCAGTCCACGCGAGCGGTCCGCGATGCGTTCACGTCCAACGCCGACGTCTTTCTGTATCGATATGACAAGAGAAAACGTAACGACCATGGCGATAAACTAGCCGTCGTATTGGATACTGTCGTTATTTTTTTTTAATAAAAAAAAAAAAGGAGCTCTTTATTTTTAAGCTTCGAAGCCCCCGTGACTAGAATTTTTTTTCTTTAATGGAAAATGGCGATAGGCAAACAGTCGTACAGCGTCGTCTGCTTGGTTTCAATCCAGATGGTCTTGATTCTGTTCGCATCGCGGCCCGGATCCGAGGCGCTGACGTTCCCTCAGCAATACACGTAAGTGGAGCGCATCCCTTGATTGATAACATATTGCTTGCACGGAAGAAACTTCCGTTTTTCGTTCCTCAAAAGTAACACTTGTATCAATCAACACACTTCATTCCATTACCAATGCTGCGTTACATAATTTGACAGACCCCCCCCCCCCCCCCCCCCCCAATAATGTGTATTTAATTAGTAGACTTCCACCACGATTGATAGCCTACTAGTAAGCTCGAATGAACGCAGAGAAAACATAGTAAGAACTTCAGTGGTTTTTTTTCTTTTCTTCCCGGTTGACAATGCGAAATGATAGCGTTTGATGCAGTGCTGGATTTCTGTGGGGCGAAGCGCTAAGCTGAGGGAGCCGCTAAAGTCACAGGACGCCCGGGACGTGAACGGCTCTCGGGGAGAGGATGGTGGGGGGGGCCCAGTGTCCCTTGATCTCATTTCTTCGAAGACACACGCACTTAGCTCGTTCGAAGTTACTTAGCCTAGGCGTTACGATCAGGCTTTTAAGGGAAACAAGAACCAGCTGGGAGTTGTATTGTTGAAGTAGTTTCATAGCTCAAGTCTAGGCCTTTGCGTTGCTCTGTCTAGGCCCAGTTGTTTCGAAACTAAAGAGCTGCCTTCCCATTCCAGCATGGCTACAATAATTGTTTGGTAGTTAACCAGCTCCCTCTCATAACCCCTCACGCCGTATGGATGTAGCAGGGAGAACCGAATCACGCCGTGAAGACAATCTTGCCCTAGCAAGACTTGCACAGCTGCACCGCACACCACTTAAGAATAATCAGTGCCATCTTTTCAAATGATTGCACCGATCCTTGTCGCTGTTGCTAACCTCATTAGGCTTTAAGCACAGCTGGCATGCACAACCGCCCTGCACTCACGCGGCTGGAGGGAGAGTTCACCAGATGTCGCGGTGGTCTTGGCTTAGAGACGTCTGACCAATCACAGCGGTGCATGACAGCTTTATTTACCAATTAGAATAGGGATCTATAAATCATGGAGTCGTTTGTATTTGTCGGTGTGTGGGAGGATGCGGCGGGGGGGGGGGGGGGGGGGGGGTGTGGGTGTGTGGGTGTGGGTGTGTGTGTGTGTGTGTGTGTGTGTGTGTGTGTGTGTGTGTGTGTGTGTGTGTGTGTGTGTGTGCTTATGATTTATTGGGTTGCTGCAAGGCACCTCAATTCTCTTATCCTGTGAATTTGGATTTCGTTTTTGTTTTAAAACGGCAACACAATCCTCTGCCTGACTGGGACCTGCTGTCCTCCTGCAGCTCAGCCTAGCGAAGGAAAACCAAATCACACACTATTTACAAATGACTGCAAGACATGGAATTTACATCCACTGCACATGGTTTACCTCCCACCGTTCCTTTATTTCATCACGACTCCACCCTTTCAGACCCCCCCACCCCCCCGCCGCTCCTGGCTCTGTATGTGAATATGGGTTTCCCAGCATGTAGGCCAGTCCCCCCCCACACCCACTTCTCTCTCCCTTTCCCTCTCTCTGCTTCCGTCCCTCTCATCGTGTGTGTGTGTGTGTGTGTGTGTGTGTGTGTGTGTGTGTGTGTGTGTGTGTGTGTGTGTGTGTGTGTGTGTGTGTGTGTGTGTGTGTGTGTGTGTGTGTGTGTGTGTGTGTGTGTGTGTGTACGTACACACACACACTATCTAATCAGTGTGTATATATATATATTGCAATCTCCTGAAACATAAAGGTGTTGTTTCAGCCGCTCCACCTCTCTGGAGAGTGGTAGCCCTGTTTAACCATCAGGCACTTTACCATTAAAGAAACATCCGCATAGTGTCTGGGACATCATCCGAGGCATGACTTGGGGGGATAAGCTTTCCATCTTCCTGTCAGCTGTCTGAGCCCCAGAATCCCCATCATCGAATCGAGGAGCCGTCTCAGTGGCGCTAAGGTGTGGGCTCTTTTAATCTCCTCAGAAAGACACCCGTCAATCAGACACCTCTTGAAGACTCGTTATTTTCTAAATGGAACCTTCGTTTCAACCAAGCGAACAGGGCTGTGTGAAGGCAAAGACAGTCAGTAGGTCTGCATGCACAGTATTGAAACACTTGAATTCCTAATATTGGTGTAGAATTGTCCTTAAGTGGCCATGTACATGTGATAAGATAAGGTATTACTAACCTTACACAAGGCTCCAGTTCCTTGTGGAAAGGTTGAGGATAATTAGTATAATGCCCTTCTTTGATTATGGGTGATGGCTTAGATGATGATCAATGCAATGTTGGCAGCTCTTGTAAAGAAGGCTGTGTGTAAATTAGGATAGTCCCATTTCTCTTAAAAGCCCTACATGGAGTTTATTGCCATTTAAATCAGGAGAGACTAGTTTGCGTTTGAACGAAGTGTATTGATACACAATACTGGTTTTGGTCAGTTGGACTCCATCGTGATTTCTTCTCTTTGGGATGAAGAAGCCAGGAATGTGATTCCCCCCTGATAAGAGTCCAGACGGTGCTAGTGGTTCTGCGGAGGTAAGATGGGATTGGAGTGGTCTGCACTGACAGCCTGGGAATGTTTGACCTGTGAGAACGTTTCTGAGTATGTGTGTGGAGGGGGGGGGGGGGGGGGGGGGGGGGGGTTAGTTGTGATTTAACTTTTGATGCAGCTACATATAGCGGCAATTAATTAGATCTACCCATCTACACACCATGAACGAATACAGTAATTAAAAAGATGATTGGCAGTTATATTATAGTCATTCTAAATCCCAAGTCAGATTCTGATTAAATGTGGTGACTCATTTCAGGCATGCAGATCGATAGAAAGCCCAATTAAATACAGACACATTATAAAATCCCTCTAAAAGAGAGCCACCTTCTCAACCACAGCTACAGCCATCTTGTTCTAAAAACAAACGCACAGCCATGGCGGCAATGGAGCTCAATTCCTTTTCCGAGAAACAAACCCTTGCTTTTTAACTACTAAAGCTAAATAAATGGTTCGGTAAGCCAGCGTGTAGGGACGACCTCACATTAACCATTGTTCAAATAAATGTTTAATCTCGGAAATCTTTGAATGCCATTTAAGTCAATATTAAATAAATACATAAACAAGTATATATGCCTATATTATAAATAAATATGGTTATGAAATAAATCCTGAAATAAATAAATGAGGCAGTAAATATGTTTATATAAATGAGTCAATATAGTTAAATAAAAATATGTTTATATAAAAAAAAGAAATTGTTCAAATGACTACTTTTATTTATTTCAGGGGTCTTTTATTTCATAATTCCACTTTTTGTTTAGCATCAGGGGACTTTTTTCATAATCCCCCATTTCTTTATTTTAGGGGACTTATGTTTGTATTTACTTATTTCCCAGCCCTTCTTATTTCCATTAGTTCTATTCAAATGAGCGTGGTTAGCTGAATCATTGAAAACAGAGCAGCACTTAATAAGCAAGAAGCCGTAACATTTCTAGCAGGCTACATGGCGTGTAGTCTTCACGGCTAGACCTTATAACACACCCATGGTACTACCAGGTCCATGGGCACCTACTACGAGCGCGGCAGAAGATTTGAATCTGAAACACACCTTCGGGAAACCCACAAGTCTGACTAGGCGACTTTAAAGTCAGAGCCGACTTCAGCCCCTCCGTCTCCTCCCTCTCCCCGACTGAGTCAGCGGACTCGTTGTTGGCGGGTTTGTCGCCAAGTGGGCAGGAGCATTATCACTGCCTACTATGCTGGAGTGTAGGAGTGCTGTTCTGGTGCTGTTGCTTTGGTCTGAGATAGCCCTCTCATTTGAATATAACAGAGAAATAAAAAAGAGCTGGGAAATAAAGTTGTCATTATGAAATAAGAGTCCCCTGAAATAAAGAAATGTGGAAATATGAAATAGAAGGCAGCTGACATACACAAATGTAACTTTTTAAAAAACATATTTTTTAAAAATCAAAACATTTGATTTATTTATTAAACTATATTGGCTCATTTATATATTCATATTTATTTATATATTTAGTAGAATAAGTAGAATAATTGCATTTTTTTTAGTTATGAACATATTGGACATTGAACAGATATCCACGCTCCTAATTACAGCGCTGTGACGCGTGGAACTAAAGACACGATCACCGGTTTGAGCTCTGCGTGTCTAGCTGTGTACGGGCTACCTGTCGAGGAAGCGGTCACACAGCAGCACTCCCCTCTGTAGAGTAATTGTTTGGTCAATATTTCTACACAATAGGCGAATTAAAAAGTACCCTTCCTTAAACGATAGCCTAACAGTAGACGTCTCACATTTCAAAATGTTCCCAATGGATTAACATTGCTGTTTAGAAAGTGTATCCCACTAGCTCTACAACAGTGAAAAAGCAGGTAAAGAACTGCGTAGCCAATGGAGCTCTAGTGTGGGTTTAACGCACATAGACTGTATATAATACAGGCTCAACTGACATAGACTGTATATAATACAGGTTCAACTGACCTAACAGACTGTAAATAATACAGGTTCAACTGACATAGACTGTATATAATACAGGTTCAACTGACCTAACATAGACTGTATATAATACAGGTTCAACTGACATAGACTGTATATTAATACAGGTTCAACTGACTTCACGTAGACTGAATATAATACAGGTTCAACTGACCTAACATAGACTGTACGTAATACATATTTAACTGACTCAACATAGACTGTACATAATACATATTAAACTGACTCAACATAGACTGAATATAATACAGGTTCAACTGACCTAACATAGACTGAATATATTACAAATTCAACTGACCTAACATAGACTGAATATAATACAGATTCAACTGACTTTCCATAAGTGTACATTTGTGGACACTATGGCAGACTTTTTTCACACCAAAAAAACGTGTACTTGTGTAGATTCACACCGTGTACTATGTGATTAGAGTTTTTTTGGTATTTCTAGCGTCCTTAATACTGATTCATGAACTCATCTAACGATTGATGTTATTAATGAATTCGGCCAGCCGGCGACTCTATAGGAAAAATCCAGCATCTCTCATCCTGTGCATGTTTTATATTCAGAGTGCGTACGAAGAGGAGGGGCTTATTTACAGACGTTGTCAGTGTGGGAGACAGCGAGAGTGAATCAATGTGTTGCGCGCAGCACTACAGTGAAATACGATTTTACCCATTTCCATACATTGAATGTATGGGAATGTAACACTGTCGATCGTGGCTGGCGTCGTTCTCTCTATGATTGATTAAAAAATATAATTATTAAAACGGCAAGCAGCGTTTATCGGAGCCAAGGCTAATAAAAGACCATTACGACCTTCTTTGTTTTTAAAAAGTTGATAACGTTGGAATAGCCTCAGCCTGGGTCTGGTGATTAGAATGCAAAGTTTCATGACCCTATGTCAAAGGGGTAAGGAGTTATGCTTGCTCATAGTTTTAAATCTTTAGCCAGCTTCAACTTTAGCCAGCTCAATCTTGACCTATGTTTCCTTATGTACACCAAGTTGGGGATGATTGCCCTAAATTAACCGCCTTTTGGCTCCTTAAGGGGATTGGGTTTATTTGGCTGTTTTGGCAGCCCTGTTGTTAAAAGTGTTACAGGAAATATCTACAAGGTTTCATTGAGGAAATATGACCATCCAAAGTTTGAATTTTCAGTTGATCGCCCCCGATTGCCCAATCTGGAGAAACCTCGAGGCAATTAATCCTGACCAATGTGCCTTTAACTGCACCAAGTCTGATGATGATTGGCTGAAGTTAACCCCGCCTTTTGGCTCCTTAAATTTGATTGGACCATTTCGGGCCTCTGGCAGCCATGATTTTTTGTCAATCGACTTCATCTTAATTGAGCAGTTAGAACCTTCAACACCAACAACCTAAAAGTTGGTCCCGCTCAAATCAAACATTCTGTCTAGGAACTGTGTTCATTTGAGTCACAAGCCACGCCCACCTTGATGCCACGCCCCGATTGACAAAAACTTGATTCCATCTTGTTGAGAATGTTGTCCTGAACAACTTTTGTATAGGAGTCAAGATCATAGGAGTCCATCTTGATGTCGATATAAGCCTTTTAAGTCCAACACGTTTTTAAGCCACACCCATTTCCGTAGTTATTGGCTCCGGGGGATAGGCTCCTGGGGGCCTTTCATTTTTAGTGTACAGACTTTGATATTGATATTGGCAGATGGATGGTATGTACCAAAGGATTTTGATCTAAGAAAAAATTAGATCCAGCTGGTTTTTAGTGTTTTTGACAAAAACTATATTCTATACTCTTAGGCGGAACTGTTACATATTATACCTTTTTAAATCCCATTCATATGAAACTGGCTGATGGTGCAATATATGTTATGATACCTATTTTGGAATTTTATCACTGATATCAAATGTGTTACATAGGTTTTTATCATTATGTTTACGACATTCTGCTGTCGTACCTCGTAGTCATATTATAGCCTTGTCACATTTATCTTTTAATACAAATCTAAAATTGTGTGTTGTGTTAATTTTTCCCCGTGGTATCGAAAATGGGATTGAATATAGATATTTTTCAAGGTATTGTATCGAAGTTAGAAAATGCAGCATCGTGACGTCACTAGTGCGTAGGCAGAGTATGCAGGTAGCCGGTTAGGCCGGTGGACATTTAATCCATGCCGAATGACATGATCGGAAGGGCTTAGTACAGGCCTGCGACAGCCACAGATACCAGATTTATTTAATTCATTTTGACAAGAAACCTTCTAAAAAGAAATTGCCTACCCTAGGGTTTTAGGGTTGAGCGTGGACTTTATTTCCTTGTTTACTGTGTAAATGTAACTCTCTGTTCACAGGATCATGCACTGGGGCAGGAGAATTGAGCAGGAGATTAACAGAGTTTTCCAGCACATCACGGGAGTCCAGCAGCTGAAAGGGGTTTGTAGTCATGCCATGGTCATTGTTGTAGAAACACAACGAGAGTTCCAACTCCGCAGAATGAGCTGTGCACTGAATGGTCGCGTTTGCCCGCTGTTTGTGTAACAGCTCAGGAGCTGACAAACTGGAAGACAAATACATATTTCAATATTTAATACTTTTTCTTTTGAGGCGTTCTGAGACTCATTTCAGGCGCATAAACAACCAATAACACTACGTCTTGTGTTTCCTGGCTGGTTATGTGTATCTAATAGCTTTTGTTTTTAGCCGCTCAGCTTTGTGTATGTGGGGGTGTGTGGGTCTTTGTATGTGTGTATTTGTGTATGTGGGGGGGTGGGTCTGTGTATGTGTGTATGTGGGGGTGGGTGTGGGTCTGTGTATGTGGGGGTGTGTGTATGTGTGTATGTGGGGGTGTGTGGGTCTGTGTATGTGGGGGTGTGTGGGTCTGTGTATGTGTGTATGTGGGGGTGTGTGGGTCTGTGTATGTGGGGGTGTGTGGGTCTGTGTATGTGTGTATGTGGGGGTGTGTGGGTCTGTATGTGTGTATGTGGGGGTGTGTGGGTCTGTATGTGTGTATGTGTGTCTGTGGCGAGTGCTCCAAAAATACATTCCATATCAACGTTTCTAGATATGTGTATGTCAACATAATGGTTTTAACTGCTCGGGGCGCTTTTAATGCACATTTGGTGTTTCGAGGGAATATAATGTTGAAGAAATAACCCACATTATGTATTTTATTACACAAGATGTATTTCTAACATGAGCTACATTTTTGTTCAGAATCCCCCCCCTGCCCCCCAGCTCTCGTATATATCCATATGCGCTTGTTTATGACCTATGGTCATCATTTCATTTTCTGTAACATGCACGCATATATCCTGTATTTAATTCATGAATATGAACCTGTTGTATTCACACAATATTCGGAACAACCCCCGAAATGATTTATTCTTGGTTCCTGTGATAGGATTTTCCTGTTCACATTGCTTAAGAGTTTGAGTTCTATGTAAAGGTTCATTTACACAAACCTAGGTGAGAATTGATCACCTTAATGGTGCACTTCAGTCATTTACTCATTTAAACATTTATTTAGCCCGTTTTTACTCCAAACCATAGCGCACTCGTTGCCATAACGACGTTTACGTGATGGCAGCTGAGCTGCCGTGGATTGTTTTGTTGTTAGCGTAAACTAGGCTCCGCTGGCTAGGAAATAGACCCCTATTCGAAGGTGCGTCAGACAGAACAGCACCTCTCTGAGTGCCGCCGCGGCGATGACCCCCCCACGTGTGAGAGGTCATTCTTCATGCTCAGTGTGTATTGACTATTTCTGTTGTTGAGTGCAATGATCATGGCACGCTGTATATTTACAGGAATGAGGAATTAGAGAACCAGATTAATGGTTCTTGAATTTCAAAAGGTGGAATGGGGAATGTATTTAAATCATCAATCATATTATTGAGTTTGTGAGTAGACCAAAGAGTCTAGTATGCTCTTAAATTGTGTGTGTGTGTGTGTGTGTGTGTGTGTGTGTGTGTGTGTGTGTGTGTGTGTGTGTGTGTGTGTGTGTGTGTGTGTGTGTGTGTGTGTGTGTGTGTGTGTGTGTGTGTGTGTGTGTGTGTGTGTGTGTGTGTGTTCCTCTAGGCCCACGGGTGACAGCCAGGCCCCCCCTCATGGTTGCAAATGATGGGGGGGGGGGGGGGGGTATTCCTATTGACCACTTTTACATGAATGAATGAATAAACTCCACTAATTGATATGTTCGGAGGCTCTAGCCCAAAAGGAAGTGATGTAATTGGGGGATGATCTAGGGGTTTAGCACACTTGGGAATAAGCTATAGACAGGGGGTCTTTTTTATATGAAAGACGGCTTAAAGGACATACAAGATTATCAATATGGTGTTTCCAGGCCAACCGGAAGTGATGCAGTCCCTCCCTGAGAGGTCATACGAAGATTAAAAAAAGAAAATGCACTGTTAATGGGAGCCTAGAATGACTTGTGAACAAGATAGCGACGTCTCTTTTATTTGAATCTGGGCATTTCGGTCTATTCAAATCAATATGGGGTCTCTAGCCCTACAGGCAAGGCTCACAAAGCATCATCAAATGCTCCATTGAAACGCATTGGAAACACAAGGCGTTGCTAGAAATGAATCGAAATTCGTAGACGAGACCCATCAACCAGGGGGCGCCTTGAGATCGCTCTGCGAAAAGGGGGCCGTGCCCGGCAACGGTACCCTGACCCCAACCCTGACCCCAACCCTGACCCCAACCCTGACCCCAACCGCGTACGGTTCGGGGTCAAAAGGTCAAAAGGACACACCCCTTATGAGATAAAAAAAAAGGTGAATGTGCATTTCACTCAGAATTTCTTTTTCTTAAGAAATAGTGGTCTGATTCTCAGACATGCGTGTTGGATCGGTAGGCATTTGCTGAGGCCTCCTGTAGGGCTAGAGCCCCCACCTTTATTTTTTATTTTTTTTTAATGAAAAAGCCCCCCTCTTTCATAGAAAATAGACCCCAAGTCTCTAGCTCACCTGTAAGTGTCCTTAGTCACCCACGCATTGCATCACTTCCTGTAGGGCTACAGCCCCCTAATTGATCATTCCTTCATATAAAAGACCACCGCTGGGCCATGGCAACAATTTGCCAAATCCATATGGGGGAGGGGGGGGGGGGGGGGAGGTGCTTGTGGGCAGTAGGGGTACATCATGCATAAATATGCAGCTTGCCATGATCATTGCCCTCAACAACAGAATTAGTCCGTGCACACTGAGGATAAGGCATGACCTCTCACACATGGGGGGGGTCGTTTCCTTGGCGGCACTCGGGAGGGGTGGTGCTGTCTGGCGCTGGGGTGTGACCATGAATGATTGAATGATTGGGACTTTTTGACGTGTACTATGAACACGATACATTTAGTGTATTGTGTCGAATAAAAGTGCACCATTAAGGTGATGAATCCTCACCTGGGCTTGTGTAAGTGACACTTTACATAGAACTCTTAAGCACCACGAACTGTGCTTACATTGTATACACTACTGTACCTCATCACAGCGTCCCGTTCCTATCACAGGAACCAAGGACCCATTTGTTTCGGGGGTCGTTAAGAATATGGTATGCATATAACATGCATGCATTTTACAGAAAATGAAATGAGGGCTATAGGTCGTAAACAAGCGCATATGGATATATACGAGAACTGGGGGGGGGGGTTCCGAGCAGAAATGTAGCTCAATGATCCACATGTTTGAAATGCGTGTAGTGTGATAAATGACATAATCTGGGTTATTTCTTATGCAGAGAATGGCCTGCCCCCCGTTCTATTCCCTCAATACAGCAAAGAGCATCAAAAGCGCAACGAGCAGTTCAACCCATACGCTGATATACACGTACCTAGAAATGATCTAACAAACTGCGACATTATAAAATACGATTTAATGAAGAGCTTAATCCATGTGGAAATTAATAAAAATATTGCCTGTTTATTGACATTAAGAAACGCATTGTATTTGGAATGGATTTATGTAGCAAACAAAGTGTGTGTGTGTGTGTGTGTGTGTGTGTGTGTGTGTGTGTGTGTGTGTGTGTGTGTGTGTGTGTGTGTGTGTGTGTGTGTGTGTGTGTGTGTGTGTGTGTGTGTGTGTGTGTGTGTGTGTGTGTGTGTGTGTGTGTGTGTGTGTGTGTGTGTGTGTGTCTCACAGGGGGCTGCTTGTGTCCTTCTCTGTTTGCGCCAGCAGAGCAGATGGTCAGGCCACACTAAGGACTTGCTTTTCATTCATTTCCAGTTATCCCCTCCTCCACCCGAAACAAGCAGAAACCGGTTGAAGAATCATCCCACTCAGTTTGCAATCCAAAAGCACGACGCCACAAGCAGATTATCATTTATTGCGACAGCACTCGTTGTCAAATGCAACATCATCTGAAACAGTGCTTGGTGATAAATGGAAAATCTTTTCATGCTGCAACCGAATGATCTGATGACCTCGCTGAGAACATTACCCTTCCAGACAGGTCGAGGCTCAGGGTTAGGCAGCCTAGTGTCTGCATTGTGCTCAACTCTCACCTGCATCCCTGTTATTAACCTGCAGCCCTCTGCCAGTCCTAATGACCAAGTGCAGCGCCCCTTAGGGTCTACAGCTTCCGGCTAAAGGTAGCAATTTAACGAGGGGTCCACGAATATTAAACGACTGAGGTGTCAGTCGGCGGGAGACTTTCAGAATAAAACCCCTCACAAACTGTTCTGGCCATTCTAACCGGCAACTGGGTGACGCAAAGTAGCGCAGCTGGGTGGGGGCGGGGTGGGGGGGGGGGGGTGGGGGGGGCTTTCGATGGTACGATTCTTGTAAACAGAAAGGAGGTACAGCTGGCCAGCACTTTGTATTTGTAGAATATTATCACTTATAGGATGTGATTTTATTGATAACATTATTGAAATCGCCATCGAACAACATCGACTACAGATTTGTCCAAGTTATTTTAAGCTACAAGCTGTTACAAGCGACTTAAATTAAATAAGTAGGAGACAAAAGTGATGTAAAAAAGATGCAGTGTTGAGTGAGTTTCGGAAGTTAAAGGTGCAGTAGGTAGGAATGGAAAGCTATTATTTGATTGTGATTGGTTTAAAGCGGCAGTGCTGGTACTGAATGACATGCTCTGAGAGAATATCGGTTTCGATATTCAAAACACTGTGCCATTAGACCGCTCGTGGCAAATGTCTGACCAAGGACGGCATCTCATCTCTTATTGGTATGGGGCATCCATCTTGTGGTCAATCACAGGTGTGTGTAATGCAACATTTCTCAATAGCAAAGAAACGTAGGGAGGGAGCAGAGAGGAAAGGGACGCTCTCTCTCTTTACAGCTCTCAGATCCTCCCTACAGCACCTTTTAAAGAGGACAAGGGCATACTAGTGTAACGATAATCAATGATGGACTAATGATGATTTGTTACGTGCTGCAGCAGGATTGCTGACATGAGATTGAAATGCTATAAAGAAAATGTGCTTATGTGCTAATGTACTAATGGCAATTTCCAGATATATAATGAAAAGAGACGACAATTTAGCTTGGTGAAGAATCAACCCCGTGAGATTGTAGAGAAGGTGGCGTCTGACATAGAAAAGCTTCTGGCTAAGAAGCGCAAAGCTCTTGATGTAAGTCAGCTCATATTATTACCTTTTACACAAATCGTTGTTTTATTTGAAAAATGTCCCCAAACTACATGGTGAAGTTTAAAGTGATTGGTTTTGAAGTGTGTGACATGCTTCTAGCTTCAAGTTGCCATAGGCCTGTTTTCATGTTTCTGGACAGCTCTGTGACTGTATGAATATAAATACATTATTAGAGTTTATTATATACTGTCCACAAAAATTACAATGTAATCCCTGTTAGCATTACTGTGATAATGTAATGACAATGTATATTGTACAACGTTATGGTTCTGTTTGATAGTGTTTATGTGTTTTCCCTTTTGATGTTCAGAGGTTAGCTAGTGAGGCCGAGCGTCTCCAGAGAGAGCATCTCTGGCAGGATGGTATCAAGGTAAACACAACGCTTCAGTTTAAAATATAACACAACATACATGGTGGTATCAAGGTCAACACAATGCTTCAGTCAGTATATAGCACAACATACATGATGGTATCAAGGTAAACACAACGCTTCAGTCAGTATATAACACAACATACATGATGGTATCAAGGTAAACACAACGCTTCAGTTTAAAATATAACACAACATACATGATGGTATCAAGGTCAACACAACGCTTTAGTCAGTATATAACACAACATACATGATGGTATCAAGGTAAACACAACGCTTCAGTTTAAAATATAACACAACATACATGATGGTATCAAGGTCAACACAACGCTTCAGTCAGTATATAACACAACATACATGATGGTATCAAGGTAAACACAACGCTTCAGTCAGTATATAACACAACATACATGATGGTATCAAGGTAAACACAACACTTCAGTCAGTATATAACACAGCATACATGATGGTATCAAGGTCAACACAACGCTTCAGTTTAAAATATAACACAACATACATGATGGTATCAAGGTAAACACAACGCTTCAGTCAGTATATAACACAACATACATGATGGTATCAAGGTAAACACAACGCTTCAGTCAGTATATAACACAACATACATGATGGTATCAAGGTAAACACAACGCTTCAATTTAAAATATAACACAACATACATGATGGTATCAAGGTCAACACAACGCTTCAGTCAGTATATAACACAACATACATGATGGTATCAAGGTCAACACAACGCTTCAGTTTACAATATAACACAACATACATGATGGTATCAAGGTCAACACAATGCTTCAGTCAGTATATAACACAACATACATGATGGTATCAAGGTAAACACAACGCTTCAGTTTAAAATATAACACAACATACATGATGGTATCAAGGTAAACACAACGCTTCCGTTTAAAATATAACGCAACGAACATGATGGTATCAAGGTCAACACTACACATATGTCAGTATATAACACAACATACATGCCACAAAAAATACATGTCCAGCACAAATAGAAAGAATAGAAAAAGGTCAATCTTAAAGGAGAACTTAAGGATTTTTCATTCCCATTCATCTTAGGTCTAATGGGCTAATGCGGACGATAATGGTTGATTAAAGCCGTAATCCAGGAAAACAGGCTGTAGTGTAGTCCCTTGGGGGCATTTGCAGCTCGTCAATGTACATCCTCATAAAGCGCTTATTTCTGCCACTGACAGGCTCAGATTATATTCGATCATTATGGAAAGGATCTCTACAGGGGAACTGGTGGAACCGGCATTGATGGACGCCTGAGCGGTGATTGCGGTCAAGAACGAAACAGTGTGCCATGTCGTTGACAACACGAAACAACACTATACCATACACTACACTTTATAGCTACTCGCAAGCAACACTAAGCGCAATATATAACCACACTACTGTAAAAGGGGCAGTGACACTGTGTGTTAGGATGGGTGGGAGCTCTGTCTGGCCTGCAGGCTATTTTGATGTCCGCGTCCGAGAGAGGGTTGTGCTTCTCGGACGCTTTCGTATCACGCCACGGTGTGTGTGGATGTGTGGAGCTCGCTTTGGCCAGCGGTTGATGTTCATGTCCACGTCCGAGCGAGGGTTAAACTTCTGGGACACACAGAACGTAGCAAACATTTTTCAAAGGCATCTTTTTTGAAAATGCCTTTCAAAAAAGAGGTTCGGTCACTGTTGAGCTCTATAGGGAAGTTTATACACGACTACGAGATTTCAGAGCGAGACTTCTCCTTGAGCGAGACTTGGTCGGACACAGTAACAAACAGACCGGGTCAAGCTAAAGGTAAAGAGTTATTCCTCTGTAGGAATCCTTTCCATAATGTTAGCATATAATCTGAGGCGGTCAGTGGCAAAAACAACCCTTTTCGAGGACGTACATTCATGGCACGTAATTGTTCCAAGGATTACATTGCAGCCCGTTCAGCAGATTAATGGTTTCAGAAACTGTATTTTAGGTCCATTAGACCCAAAATGATCGGAAAATAAGGTTGTAAAGTCCTAAAGCTTTTAATAAAGCTAAAGTTGAATTTCCTTGTAAACTAAAACTTGTATACTGTTACCCCTAGCACATGTACAAACCATCTGCTTTTATTGAATACTTAAATATTGTATTATAATAAAACAATGTTAGATTACATAATAAAAGCAGATGTTATAATATACTTTATGATTATACTAAAGGAACAATATTACTTTCATACACTATGGTTAAATGAAACATTAGGGTGGAATACACATTTCTTACGTGTTTTACATTGTATTATCTGACTCCCAAAAAGAGGACACTATATTAAGTGCTACGACTATACGATGCACTATATAAGTTATACATTTTTAACTATAATTTGGGAAGGGGGTGACATTATTCGTGTTTTATGGATCTGTACGATACTGCCGATCTTACTTACCAAAAATATTGCATACTTTCAAGTATGCAGCACCTGAATTATTACTAAACAGGTTAGAAGAAAAAAAAAAGCTGAGCTGGTGTTTTTTTTCTCTGCAGCAGAGCTAGAATTGCTGACCATAATGTCAAGCAGATGCCCATATGCCTCCGGTTCTATCCATATAAAAATAAAAGTGATGGACCCAGGGCCCCCAGACCCAGGGCCCCCAGACCCAGGGCCCCCAGACCCAGAGCCCCCAGACCCAGGGCCCGCAGACCCAGGGCCCCCAGACCCAGAGCCCCCAGACCCAGGGCCCGCAGACCCAGGGCCCCCAGACCCAGGGCCCCCAGACCCAGGGCCCCCAGACCCAGGGCCTGAGCTCTATTGTGGTGTGTCGTCACGGCACTGGCATGGGCTGATAGGAAGGGAAGAGCTAATGTCCAGCTTGGGGCCGTCCTAGAGAGATCCACGGTCATTCCACTTTACCAATTGGTCTGCTTCATTAGCCCGCTGAAGGGGCCCCACACCCCGGGGCCCTTTGAATGCCTCCTTCCACTCTACCTCATCTCTTTCACGAGGGGCAGCTCACCATCGGCATCCTCACTCCTGTTGAACTCTTCATGCGCAGAACAGCTGTGGCCCCCGGCTGAAAGCCATCCTCTCATCCCCATGCACTGTGGAGATGAGAAGTTAAAGTGATGGACTTTTAGGTGCTTTTACACACACACACACACACACACACACACACACACACACACACACACACACACACACACACACACACACACACACACACACACACACACACACACACACGGCAATGTCTTAGCAAGCAATTTGATTAGAACTCAGCACAGAGTACCAAATCCAGCCATTAATCATGAGTTATTCAGCAAAAGGTTATTCAACCCAAAAAAAAAAAAAAAACGAATCATTAAACCATCCCCATAGGATGAACAAAAAGTGTGGCACTATTTTGACCTCAACAAGAGCAACACTGAATCTCCTAGGCCTTGAAAGAGGACCTTCATTCTGGTTCAAGGATTGGCATTGACATTGTTTGATCCTCCTGTCTGTATGTTTCTGTCGTGCAGGAGCTGGACATGGCTTATTACGATTCAAAGGCAGAGCTGGACTACGTGAGTAGGATTCAAATTGGAATACGTTTGAGAGTATAGATAGTTGAACATGAGATTCAGTTGCAGTTATTTTCACTGCTAGTAGTCTTTATTTGGCCACATTTGAATGATGTTTGATGTGTTTTAGTGCTCTGTGGATCAAACAGACTAAGTCGATGCATACGTTTGCGTGTGTCTTGGTAGTACTCAATGGACGGCGATGGGGACACGGAAAATCCATCCCACATTAAGTTGGAGTTTGTCTACGATCCAAACTTCAAAAACAACGTCAACTATTCCTACACCGCGGTTCAGATCCCTACGGACATCTACAAAGGAGGCAAGTTGCGAACCTGCAGGCTCTCGTTCTTCCTTCTTCTTTTAACGCCCGCATTGACGACGGGACAACCCGTCCCTCCCTCCACGGCGTGTTGTGTTCCCTTCTGCGTTCACAGCCCCCATCATTCTGAATGAGCTGAACTGGACGCAGGCCCTGGAGAAGGTGTTTATGGAGAACAGCAGGGAGGACCCCTCGCTGCTGTGGCAGGCCTTTGGGAGCGCCACGGGGGTCACTCGCTACTATCCCGGTTAGAGCCGTGCGATCACCACCACCACCACTGGTCCCACATGACGTGTGAACGCTGGGCCGGATGTGTTACGTGTTGTTTTGGTCTCTTCAGCCACGCCTTGGAGAGCTCCTGATAAAATCGACCTCTACGATGTCAGGCGCCGTCCCTGGTACTGGCCTCGCCCCCGCCCCTGCCCCCCCCCCCGCCCCCCCGCCGGCGTTTGGGTTTGAGTTTGCGTTTTGCGTTTTGAGTTTGTTTGTGTTGTGTTTGCGTTTGTGTTTGCGTTTGTTTTTGTATTTGCGTTTGTGTTTGCGTTTGTGTTTGCATTTGTGTTTGCGTTTGCGTTTAGGTTTACATTTGTGTTTGTGTTTGTGTTCGTGTTCGTGTTTGCATTTCTGTTTGTGTTTGCGTTTGCGTTTACGTTTAGGTTTGTGTTTGTGTTCGTGTTTGCGTTTCTGTTTGTGTTTGCGTTTCTGTTTGTGTTTGTGTTCATGTTTGCGTTTACGTTTGTGTTTGTGTTTGCGTTTCTGTTTGCGTTTGTGTTTGTGTTTGTGTTTGTGTTCATGTTTGTGTTTGCGTTTGAATGCCCGTACTGTTGAGTCAGAGGGCTGCGTGCGTGCCGCAGCCTGACATTGTCCTCCTGTGTTACAGGTACATTCAGGGTGCGTCGTCACCAAAGGACATGGTTATTCTGGTCGATGTGTGAGTAAAATACCATGAATAATTATAAATGTGTTACCAATACACACATTAGCAACCACCCGTTTTAAAGATCCACTCAATATAGCAGAGTTCCAATTCATCACTTGTTGTTCACACTGAAAGTTCAGTAGTTTCAGTGAGAAGGAGTTGAGAGCAACACCTTCTTAGCAGGGATTTTCCCTCCATTCTTCACCACAGAAAACGTATTTCAAGTTGGAAGATGTTTATTAATTCTCTCTGCTGTTATTTGTTTCTTAAACCAAAGAGACCAAATAAAACCAATGAGAAAGATTTATTTAAGACACCGTTTTAAATCACATCCCAGCGATATACAATAAAATACAAAAAAGAATATATAAAAAACATAGCATAACTATTCTGAACCCAAAACGAAATGCAGGAAAATATTAAACCCGTACCACTAATCACGGTTCCCACGGCTGATTCTCTTTACAGGAGCGGCAGCGTCAGCGGACTGACTCTGAAGCTCATCAAGGCCTCGGTGATGGAGATGCTGGACACGCTGTCGGACGACGACTACGTCAATGTGGCCAGGGTCCGCATCCACTACGCTAACCGTTGACCCATCCCATTGGTTCCTCCAATCGCCGTGCTCCACGCCACCGCAGCTTGTCTTCCTCTGCCAGAGGAGCGGCAGGCTCCTCCGGCAAGTTGTTCACGCTGTCTCTTTTCTTCCCCCCCCCCCCCCCCCCCCCCCACCCCCGGGGCTTTAGTTCAACGAGAAGGCAGAGGCCGTGGTGCCCTGCTTCAAACACCTTGTCCAGGCCAACGTACGCAACAAGAAGATCTTCAAAGATGCAGTGCAGCAAATGCAAGCCAAAGGCACAACTGATTACAAGTCAGGCTTTCATTTTGCCTTCAACCAGCTGTTAAATGTGAGTTACTAAAAGCTCAACATTGCTAACCAGATTGAAGCTTTGTCTTGTCAGTTTCGAAAACTGCATTGCAGTTCCTGTTTATAGCGGGGAACACCGTCTATTTGTTGACTAAATCAAATGTCACCTAAATGTTAGGACAGTTAGGCCACCCTGTGTTCAACTGATTTCGTTTTGGTTGTCTTTCTTTTCTCTTTCTCTCTGTCAAACGACGTGTTTTTTTTTCAGAAGACAAACGTCCCTCGAGCAAACTGCAATAAAATCATAATGTTATTTACGGACGGGGGAGAGGACAGAGCCCAGGATATCTTCGTGCAGTACAACTGGCCTAATAAAACAGTTGGTTTCTTCAGCACAGTTATAAATACCCTCAAATACCGATACCTTTGCTGGGCATGGCTTTTTAATAATCAATGGCAAATCTTTTTAGGTTAGAGTATTTACCTTCTCTGTTGGTCAACACAACTATGATGTCACGCCCCTGCAGTGGATTGCATGCACCAATAAAGGTAAGTGGAAATTGCTCTTGGATTCCCATCATGATGTTCTGCAATGACAATATGATTTTAGGTTGTGGGGGTGGGGGGGTGGGGGAGGGTTTGCATTGTGGTTTCTGGAATGCTATACATGTCCTTAATGTACACTGGATAGCAAAACAATGGCATCAAATGGTTCAGGGAGCTGAACCTCCTGACACATGCTGAGTCACGTGCCGTTCTAGAAAGATAATAATAGAACTGCAATAGAAATGCAGTAGAAGAGTATACATAATTGAAAGGATGTATCTTACACCTAATTCTGAGTACATTTACAACACATCTGTCTTTAAATAAGAAAAAGGGTGGACTATAAAATAGTGGAGAGTATAAAATGGCAAAATGTTAGATAATGTTTTTTTCTGGAGAGACATTTCTCTCATGGTTTGGTCAACTAGAATTAAAATGTGAATGGTATTGCATAATGGTATTATCGGCATCTTATAATGGCCAATCTAAATGTTTTATCAATCCGCAAAATAGACAGAAAGATCAATATGAAATGCAAATGGTATTCCAGTTTAGGTATCTTTTAAGTGTTAATGCACAGGTCTGGTGACATCTAGTAAATTGTGCTGTATTGATCAACCCTTTGGTTCCTGAATCAATAGCCTCTCTCCTCTCTCCTCTCTTCTCTCTCTCTCTCTCTCTCTCGATGTCTCTCTCTCTCTCTCTCGATGTCTCTCTCTCTCTTTCTCTCGCTCTCTCTCTCTCTCTCTCTCTCTCTCTCGCTCTCTCGCTCTCTCTCTCTCTCTCTCTCTCTCTCTCTCTCTCTCTCTCTCTCTCTCTCTCTCTCTCCCTCTCCCTCTCCCTCTCCCTCTCTCTCTCTCTCTCTCTCTCGATGTCTCGTTTGTCTTCCTCCTTCCTTTCCCCTGCCAGGTTACTATTTCGAGATCCGGTCCATCTGCGCTATAAGGATTAACACCCAGGTGGGTTTGTCTAGTGTGTCCAAAGCACAACGCTGTTCTCCTGATCCCTAACTGCTCCCTGCCAGCTGTGGCCGTTGACGTGGTTGTTGTTGTTGTTGCTGTTGTTGTCTGCTGGTCCAGGAGTACCTGGACGTGCTGGGACGCCCCATGGTGCTGGCGGGAAGCATCGCCAAGCAGGTGCAGTGGACCAACGTCTACCAGGACGCCCTGGTAAGATGGCAAGGATTCAGGGGTGGGAAAGGATGTCCATTATGCACACGTCTATATGCTTAACAATGCTATCACAACACGCTCTACTACTATGTCGATTATATATTATTATAGAATAATCGATATAGTAGCAGGGTTTTTCCTGTTGAAAGTAGGAGTGACAGATTGTATAATTGAGTTTGACCTTTTCTGACATTGTCATTATTGCACACTTCCTTTTCAAAAGAAAGTGTGCTGGGGTGTGGTTTAAGATTTGGGGGGGGGTGCAAAAGGAAACCAGATCCACTTGTTCGCTCACCGCCACTAGTCTCCGCAGTACGGGACGGACAGGTCCGTTGATTGTAAAAGAACCGCCGGGTCCTGACGGTTATTACATAATATTACATTACACGAGATGACGTCACACCAGAGTCAGTATGTTCTTCTTCGGTGCTAGCCAGCCAAAGACCGTTCTTATCCATGGGACTGACTGTAATCGGCGCTTGGTTCTAGTAGGTCTACAACATACTGCCACCCGCTGGCCAAGACACCACATTGCACCCAAAATCTATTTATTGAAGATGACTATAATTTATGCTTTCTCAATTCACTTTCTCTTTGGCGGTAGGTATTATGATGACTGATTTTGTTGACTGTTGAATTTGAAAGGGTCTTGGAATGGTGGTGACCGGGACACTGCCTGTGTTTAATCTCACTATGGATGGAAACTCCCAGGTACTTGCCATGGAAACCCATCTACTGCAATGATCGAATCTTTTTTTTATTATATATATATATATTGTGTCCATGTTGCTTTTTAAAGGAATGATGTGGAGGTTTTTGGTTATTAATTTTAGTTTTTCTCTCACCAGAACCAGTTAATTTTAGGGGTTATGGGAGTTGATGTACATCTTGATGAGATCAAGAGACTTACTCCACGATATAATGTGAGCATTTCCCATATCCAGTTATTTAACTGAACTTACAATGGGCCAATATGTACATTTTCATATTTTCACTGCTTTCATTAACAGCTGGGTGCCAATGGATACATATTTGCCATTGATCCAAACGGATATCTTCTACTACACCCTAATCTTCAGCCAAAGGTAACATTAAACATGCTCAGAAAGAACGCTCTGCTCCCCTTTCATCTGACAAGCCTTTTGCAACTCTGAGAATAGATAATGAAAACGAGATCCAATGTTGGGTGAAAGAGTATGGCATTTTGTATTGATGTTGACTTCCATTGCAAATTCATTATTGGTATGCTTAGAGCGTTATCAATGCTGGGGTGCCCTGCTCATGTCAAGTGGATGATTTTTGTAATGCTGTCTTAGCTTGATGACCTCCCAGAGCCGGTGACTCTGGACTTCCTCGACGCAGAGGTGGAAGACAGCAACAAAGAGGAGGTGATCTCTCCCTGGCATCTCTTACTGAATCAGGCATCGCGTAGGGTAACCATTACAAAGCCATGTCGGTAGGTTAACCACTGTCTCTGCCGTTTTGTATTCCTCCAGATACGTAGACAGATGATTGACGGCAGGCCAGGGGAAATGCAGATTAAAACGCTTGTGAAGTCGATTGATGAGGTAAGTACCTGCTTCATGATCCATACATGATGAGGTCACTACTCTGACACTATACATGATGAGGTCACTGCTCTATGACACTATACATGATGAGGTCACTGCTCTATGACACTATACATGATGAGGTCACTGCTCTATGACACTATACATGATGAGGTCACTGCTCTATGACACTATACATGATGAGGTCACTGCTCTATGACACTATACATGATGAGGGCACTACTCTATGACACTATACATGATGAGGTCACTGCTCTATGACACTATACACGATGAGGTCACTGCTCTATGACACTATACATGATGAGGTCACTGCTCTATGACACTATACACGATGAGGTCACTGCTCTATGACACTATACATGATGAGGTCACTGCTCTATGACTCTATACATGATGAGGTCACTGCTCTATGACACTATACATGATGAGGTCACTGCTCTATGACACTATACATGATGAGGTCACTGCTCTATGACACTATACATGATGAGGTCACTGCTCTATGACGCTATACATGATGAGGTCACTGCTCTATGACACTATACATGATGAGGTCACTGCTCTATGACACTATACATGATGAGGGCACTACTCTATGACACTATACATGATGAGGTCACTGCTCTATGACACTACATGATGAGGTCACTGCTCTATGACACTATACATGATGAGGTCACTGCTCTACGACACTATACATGATGAGGTCACTGCTCTATGACACTATACATGATGAGGTCACTGCTCTATGACGCTATACATGATGAGGTCACTGCTCTACGACGCTATACATGATGAGGTCACTGCTCTACGACACTATACATGATGAGGTCACTGCTCTATGACGCTATACATGATGAGGTCACTGTAATGTAATAATGGGATGTTGCATCACAGAGTTTGTGTGACGGTCTACGGGTGTGGGAAACCGCAGTATCCTAGGATATGTGTAGCTCCGCTGAGTCCCTGGGGGGCGTAGCGCTGGTTCACGTGATTCAAAGCTGGTTCCCGGGATAAGGGATGATACACATGCAGCTCTTCCTCTGAACAAGCTCAGGGCTTTGAGCCCCCCCGTCTCTGTACCTGGAGTAAGGCGGGGGGTTACATGAGAGCGGTGAGCACCGGGCAGCCATTCAGGCAGCCTTTCAGCGTAGCCTCACACCGCTAACGCAACCCAGCGGCCCAAACAGAGTCATTGGCCTTTTTTGGAACATGAAAAAATCGGAGGAAAAACAACAAATGCTGTAATGGTTTAATACAAATAACGATTATTTATAATTTAAAAAAAAAAGACATTGACCATTTATTTCAATAAAGCTGCAGTCATCTTTTAAAACTCCTGGGCATGTGCCACATTCACAGCTTATACTGACTGCTTGCAACTGCTATACCTGATGAGGTAACTGCTACATGAAGCTAGACATGATGAGGTAGATCACAAGACTCCTCCTTGTGTCACAGCTAACACACTCTATTGTCACTCTATTGTCACTCTATTGTCTCCGATCACAACTTTTGACTCGACTGATTACAGTCGGAGGTTGTCTTGATTATTTTTTTGTATTGATTCCCAACATAGACACACAGATACTATATATATATTGAGCAATAATCTTATACAGATGAAAGCATAGAGTAGGTGTGTGCAAGGCATATCAGTGCTTTTCGATTATAGTTTTCTTTACTAAAATTTCATTTGGGTATCAAATATTTTTCTGTTTCAGCAATACATTGATGAGGCTTACAGGGGTTACACCTGGACACCCATAAACGGCACAGATTACAGGTGAGATTTCAAATCCCTACCAATAAGACCTGACAATGTTTCTCAACTTGATCAAATGTCCTGTAATCTGTTTCACAATTCTGCCCTCTGCAGTCTGGGCTTGGTATTACCCCCCTACAATGAGTACTACATCCAGGCAGACCTCAGTGATGTGATGCTCCAGCTCCAATGTAAGTATTTCAACACACTCCCTTCGCTGTGTTGCCTGTGCAATATACCTGTGTTTATATTTTCAGTACTAAAGCCTTGAAATGCCTTTTTTATTTCTTCCGCTACAGATTTGCAGTCTCTGTTGCCAAGCTCATTCGAATCATCAGGACATGTATTTCTGGCTCCAAGGTAATCTCGTCCTCATTCTGCCTCCACAGTAAATCACATTGAAGGAAGTGTTCACTGTATTATTCATTTGTATTATAACTCGTCAGGGAATATTGCAAGCGTCTTCAACTTTCCGACAACAATACGCAGTTTCTGGAGAACTTTCTCTCTCTCATGGTGGACATCACACCAGAATCTGAGGACTGTGAGTGTTGGTACAAAACCAGTACATTATAGAGAACTGTATCTGGATATGTGTCAGGTGATGGGAAGCCATGGCTGCTTGTGTGTGTTTCAGGTGACCAAGGCATCATCCACAACCTCATTTTGGATTCTGGCATTATTGGGCAGCTTGCCTCCAAAGTGTGGAAGAACAAAGATATACATTCGTAAGTCAAGAGACTTGCTTACAATTTCTAGTTGATTCATACTCGTGCTAATGATGATCGCTTGAGGACCAGGCTCCACTAGCGTTGGGCCCCTAGTTTAATCGGTGATTGAACGCAGTTTACAATTCAATGCAATGTGATTCAATCCTCAATGTACCTTCCCTGCAAGTGTAGGCTTCCCCTTGATTCAAATCGGCACAGATTGCATGCTTGTTTGCTGTTGTTCTGTTTGGAATGACCGCCGTGCAGGTGGTACTTGCGGTTGAGCCGCCGGTAGCACTGTGGACATATTGTGGTTATTCAATGTGAGTCTGACATCACGTAGCTCCTGCCTATGTCCGACAAGAGTGTCACCGCAGAAAGAAGGCGTGACTCTGGGTGACCCTCTGTCCCGTAGGTACGGCTTCCTGGCTGTGTTCGCCTCCACAGACGGCGGCGTGACCAGGGTTTTCCCCAACATGTGAGTCATGGTACAGCCCCCTACAGCGTCTGGGATCAGCCCACGTCAGCACATACCGTCTGTACGAGACGTCCGCCAGTTTCC
Organism: Lota lota; assembly: GCA_026745465.1. NCBI lineage: Eukaryota > Metazoa > Chordata > Actinopteri > Gadiformes > Lotidae > Lota > Lota lota. The sequence continues at coordinate 1,386,454 of JACYXH010000376.1, read as the reverse complement.
CTGTCCCTTTATTTCCGAGCATAACACAGGCTACTGTTAGCCGTAGCCAACGCCGAAACAACAAGCAAACCTCCGTAAGCGCTGAACTAGCCTAGCCGTAGCCTTAGCCTAACCACATCAGACTCCTCCTTTCCCTCCCTCCCCGCCCCCCTCGCCGTAAGAACCCCTCCACTTAACCAATCACGGTTGCGCTATCCCCGGCGGATCACTGTGATAGGTCACTGACTTGATGGACAGGCTTCACAGGATCTAAGATGACAACAACAACACGTTCGCTGACACTCTGGAAATATCAGTACTTCACTAAGCAGTCATTATCTCTGAACTGTACTGCATCTCCTAGCCATGCCACTCATAGCAGTCCACACTGACATGACCAGTCTGTTACAATAGTAATTGTTTTACTTTATTGTACCTGTGGGATAGGGCTGCGGAGTCCTGGGAGGAGGATCCAGAACCCTTCAACTCCAACTACTACAGACGCAGCCTGGACAACAAGGGCTACATGTTCAGAGCTCCTCTGAGATCCTGTGAGCATCACCTCTGCTGCTCTCTCTCCCTGACCCTTACCCTATCCTGGTCTCTCTCTCTCTCTCTAACCCTGCTCTCTCTCTCTAACCCTAACCCTAACACTGCTCTCTCTCCCTTACCCTAACCTGGTCTCTCTCCCTGACCCTTACCCTATCCTGGTCTCTCTCTCTCTCTAACCCTGCTCTCTCTCTCTAACCCTAACCCTAACACTGCTCTCTCTCCCTTACCCTAACCTGGTCTCTCTCCCTTACCCTACCTAACCCTGCTCTCTCTCTCTCTAACCCTGCTCTCTCTCCCTAAGCCTAACACTGCTCTCTCTCTCCCTTACCCTAACACTGCTCTCTCTCTCTCTAACCCTAACCCTGCTCTCTCGCTAACCCTGCTCTCTCTCTAACCCTGCTCTCTCTCCCTAACCCTTACCCTATCCTGGTCTCTTTCTCCCTTACCCTAACCCTAAACCTGCTCTCTCTCTCTCTAACCCTAACACTGCTCTCTCTCTCCCTTACCCTAACACTGCTCTCTCTCCCTGACCCTTACCCTATCCTGGTCTCTTTCTCCCTTACCCTAACCCTAAACCTGCTCTCTCTCTCTAACCCTAACACTGCTCTCTCTCTCCCTAACCCTTTCCCTGCTCTCTATTATAACACACGAGACCTGCAGCCTTTACAGTGATAGCCGATGTGCAACGCGCTTGTATATCTGGATAATAGTCTTGTGCCACATCACAGGAAGCAAAATGTAGGTTACAAATATAAGTGTGGGAGTGTGTGTGAATGATGGCTGGTTTATTTAGCAGCCCCACCTGGCCAGGATTTGACTCTGGGTGAGGCTGCACACCTATTGCACATTGAGAAATCAGTGTGCACAGGTTAAACTGTGTAGCATGGTCTTTGCTACACTGGCCACCTAGTTGGCTGCCACACGCCACCTAGGTGACTTTTATTGGGCTCCTCCAAACAAAGGACACAGGGTGGTGATGTAGAAAATCCGGTTTATTGAAACTTTTGTATATAATGATACATGGCCTGGTGCTCCATGTTGCCATGCAGGAGATCTCTCCCTGAGTGTGTGTGGAGATGACCTTTAACCTGTTGCACACTGATTGCTCCATGTGCAACAGGTGTGCAGCCTCACCCAGCCCCAGAGTCCAATCAGTGGGACTCAGGGCCAGGTGAGGCTGCTTCAACCAGCCATCATCCACACACACTCCCACACTAAGCATCTCCCATGCAGCCTACACGCGAGCGTTGCATCTCGCACCATCTTCATAAACAATCCAGACGCACGCCGTAAAATCAGCTAGGCAATTTATTGTCGTACAGTAAAAAATGACCAATGAAATGTCAGAGTCATTACTTGTCACGCAAAGCTTGGTAACAACACCCGCTTCTTCCCACTAGCCTTTTCTCTGCCTGCGAATATTGACGCGTGCAGAGCGTATCACAGGTGACTGCTATATTTGATTTAAATCTGTGTTGGGTGTGAATCACCCATGCAGTCTGTGGTATTATCCGTTATAGCGCCTTTCCTTAGTGCGCAAGTGAGCGTGTGTTGGCCTGACTCATTCCAGTAAACAGTAATCCCACTGATTCCTTCTCCTTTGTTACTGATTTGGACAATTAGTCCAAGCTAAACTCTGTGGTGCTCCGTGTTTACATGCCGTCGCGTTTTCTGTTGAAGGAACACAACGCATTTCAGTCGGCTCAACTAATTAACAATAACTCTCACATAACGCTAACTGACTACCAACCCTTATATAATCGGCAAGCGACAATTTTCAAAAGAAACATCCTATTAATATATATTTCAATATGAAAATAAATCTGTGATCGGTATCGGATCGAGATCGGCCTAAAAAACCCTGATCGGTGCATCCCTACCCTAAACCTAAACCTAGTCTTTCACAGGAAAAACGTTAACCTGTGCTTTAACACTAATCTGTGTGTGTGCAAGGGTCAAAATGTTCCTGAATGTTTTCTCAAGCGTCTCCGTGTCTTCCTGTGTGTCTCTGTGAACAGCCATGGATGACCTAGGGGCAGAGAACGGCACCATCGGAATCCTCCTCAGCTCTGCTGTGGAGGTTAATTTAGGTGGCAAGCTTCTTAAACCTGCAGGTACAGCATCTTCATTCAGTCAGTCTGACGATGCCCCAATGTTACACCTGAAGATCTATCATGTACAGTGTAAGGATCAATCATGTTTTAGTGTGTAAATGTACATACTACAACATTATTTAGTCAAACTAAATTGAATAAAGGTAAGGTGTTTCATTCAGGCAATTTATTTGAGAAGCATGATTTTGTCATTGTTGTTGAAATTCTCTTTTACCTCCCGACAGCAATCACAAAATGAAATGCTCTGACAAAATTATAACTTTTTCGAATCCTGTCATCAATCAGTGGTGGGGGTGAAACTGGACCTCGAAGCATGGGTGGACAAGTTCAAGATCCTGGCCAGCAATGTGTCAGAGAGCCGCCAGGGGTCACAAAAGGTACATTCAACCCCCCCCCCCCCCCCCCCCCCCCCCCCCCCCCCCCTAATCTCGAGGGCGCGTTACATGCCTCCAGTGAATCTACAGTTACTAACGAGGCTTTAATTATCTTCACACAGTGCGGGCCTTCCAGAAGCTGTGAAATGGACTGTGAAGTGAACACGGACGTAAGCACTCCTATCTCTCTGTCCGAGTGAAGCAGCTCACTTACACCCCCATTTATAGACTCCACACATCAATCCCACGCTGTGAGCGGGAGCTGGTGTTGCCTGGTGCAGGAAGCTGTCATCCATCCAGGGGTAATGTGTCCTTAACGCCACCAAGGCCTGGTGTGACAGGAAGGAGTTGTGTGCCCGCAGAGCCTCCGAGTCCCTGGGCGGTCAGTGGCTGGCTGGCTAGTTGTTACGACCACTTACTATATCTTATGCTTGCTGGGGCATCCGGTTGGGAACCTTGCCTTTTCCCTGTTGATAGACCCTTACAGTCCTGTCTCCCTTCGGATGCCAGCTACGGCGGAGGCGTAGTCGCTCCAAGAGAGATTGAACTCGTTTTTATATCAATATAATCAACATCGTTTCTATAATAGCCTTACATTTAATGTAAGGTATAGTATAAATATGCACCATTAAAATATCAAATCAAACCTATATAGCCAATTCGAAGGCCAATCCTTTGAATGCAGAGCAGACATTGTTCAAATGTTGTGTATGTCATTTGCAGCCTTTGTCTCAGTGTGAAATGTTGTGTCTTAGACTCTTAGGCCTTGGTAAGGTCAAGGACTATTGTGGACCCCAGCTGTCCCTACAGCTGTTAACTGGGCTGACTGTGTCACTATATGTGTGTGTAGGAACTGCTGTTATCTGATGTCACTATGTGTGTGTGTGTGTGTGTGTGTGTGTGTGTGTGTGTAGGACCTGCTCTGTTATCTGATCGATGATGGGGGATTCCTTGTCATGTCCAATCAGAGAGACCACTGGAAGAAGGTAAACTTTCCGTTGATAATGTCAAATCAAACCCAAAGAGATGTAAAGAATGTAACGAGGAGACCAAAACAAACAAACTGAAGGTAAACAACCGTACTGTTGTCTTTATAAACGTTCTTCTGCTGCCTCCTCTTTCTTCTTCCAATACAAGGTTGGCCTGTTCTTTGGGGATGTAGACCCGTACCTGATGCACGCTCTTTACAACAACTCCATCTACGCTCGCGTGCAGTCCTTTCAGTTCCAGTCGGCCTGTGAACCAATCAGCAGCAGCCACACGGGGGCTGCTGCCAGGGGCACCTTTGTGGTAATGGAGGGGTTTTAACTCAATCAAGTTCAGAGCAAATCCAGAACGCCGGACGGGAGTGTTGTTTGAACAGGATCCCGAGGTGTTAACGTGTTCCCCCTGCTGCTCTCTGTGTCTCTCCAGCCCTCCGTTGCGGACATGCTGAGTCTGGCGTGGTGGACTTCAGCAGTGGCCTGGTAAGACCTCGCTCAGAAACCAGCACAGTGCGGGGTTAGGGCCACGCAGTGGAAAGGGGGAAACCAGATAGTGTAATCACAAGGACATTTCTTACCATGCTTGGCACCACCCCCCCCCCCCCCCCCCCCTTCCCTTTATTTTTTTTTATTTTTTAACGACCCTTTCGTGTGAAGCGCTCACCCTGTTTCCATCACAACAATGTGGTCTCTTCACCAGGTCTGTGCTCCAGCAGTTGCTCTATGGACTGGCCTACAACAGTTGGTTTCTCACAGGTGGGCGCTTATATTGTACAAAGAGCATGCCGTGATACGAGGGTATGAATGTGGTACGAAGGCTACCAATAGCCTTTCGACAGTCTGCGTGTTCCCGCGCACTCTGAACTCTTAACGTGCAAGTGTCTTACAGACGACTCTCTGGTGGAGGGCTTCGAGACTAAAGACAGTAGCTGTGTGACCATCCAAAGCCAGTTCTATTTCACCAACACCACCAACTCCTACAACATCCTGCAGGACTGTGGGAACTGCTCCAGGTCTGCTTCAGTGTGTGATCCGCGCAGTTTAGCACGGCGATTCATGCACGCAGGTAGCTATAAGCTAACTTACACTGTCGTCCCCGTCCGTCCCCGTCCCCCCCCCCCCCCCCCCCCCAACTCTTCCTGCGTAGGCTGTTCCACGCTAAGAGGATAGAGAACACCAACCTGCTGTTTGTGGTCGCCGAGACGCTGCCCTGCAGCTCCTGTGAGATCGAGAGGCTGACCCGGGTCAAGACAGAGTGTATCCTACCCAATGGTCATGCAAATCCACACATCTTCGCCCCCCTTCTCATATCCCTCCGTCTGCCCTGTCTCAGTGGGAGTGTGTTTTTACTTATGTTGGTGTGTTGGCCTGTGCTTGTTTCGGACGGTTGGTTGGCTGCGGCCTCTGTGTGTTTTTTGTATAAATGAAATGAACTAAATGAAAACATATTTCCTGTGGACACATATACCACGAATTCACGTAGCTGTGTTCAATATATAGTAGCTGGTGTTTTTGATGACTTACCATGCCATTATTACATGCCATTAATTTAGGTCACACTTTACCTTACAATCAGTTCAGCCATGAAGCTATAACCTGCGTGTGCAGGACTCATTTGAGTACACGGAGTACGGTACAAAGTGCTACATTATAGAAACAAGATCATTTTCTCTTGTATTATCTTTTTCTTTTCTTTTTCTTAAGGGGCAAGATGTGGTACGAGCAGATTAGTTTCGGTCTGCGACGGCAGATTTGTGGGGTTTCAGCTGTCCTCGGTGGGGTGCTCGTGCCACTGTTGGGGAGCCAGGACAGCAAACACTCACACGATTTTGTGTTGAGCGGCAGCTGGGCGGCCCCCCTCGTAGCGCTGGAGTAGGAAGCTGCTTGGCAGTCACGGAGCGTAGTGGACATATTGGGTTTGTAGGGTTTGACCATGTATGTCCTGGACGCAGGATGGGTTGGAGCCCTTTCCAGAGACTTGAATCTGATTCGAGCGTCCACCGGTAAGCCAGTGCAGGGTGCGGAGGAGAGGTGTAGTGTGGGAGAACTTGGGCCAGGTTGAAGACCAGTCGGGCTGCTGCTGCATTCTGGGTGAGCTGCAGAGGACGACGGCCGCATGCATTCAGACCAGCCAGAAGGGAGTTGAAGTAGTCTAGACTCGATGCGACAAGAGCCTTGACCAAAACGTGCGCGTGGCCTTCTGGGTGAGAAATAGCCAGATCCTTCTGATGTAGAGCATGGATCTGCAGGAGCAGATAAAGCTCCTGGCCACACAGTTCTTTATCTGCTGGTTACTGTTGTAGAGCTAGTGGGATACACGTCAATTTGAATCCATTTGGGAACATTTTGAAACGTAAGACGTCTCCAGTTTAATTTCCTAAGTTAGGCTATAGTTTAGGGCAGGGTACTCTGTACTCCGCCTGTGGTGTACAACTATTGCCCAAGCGATGGCTCTATGGAGAGGAGTGCCGCTGCCCCACCGTCTCCTGGCCAGCTAAACACCGCCAGACACACGGGACTCCTACCGCTGAGGGCGTCTTTAGTTCCCCGCGTCACATCGCTGTATTTCAGAGCGTAGGATATCTGTTGAAGATCCAATATCTTTCTAACTTTAGAATAAAACACCCACATACACCCACATACCCACCCAATGTACAGTTAGATTAAGTCGACTAACACCACTAGAGCAGCACACCAAACATGTACAAATATTCAGCCGAATACAGCAGCACCGGGAAGAAGAGAATGCCTATTTAAGAGGGTAAATATCCTCCGCCTGATCCAAGCGGTCCTTGAAGCAGGATGTCTCCAAAAGTCCAAATGCACACTATCAGACCGCACTTTGCCCTTTACCTGTGAACCTCAGTCCGCGAGGAGAACCCATGTGAGGTACTGAGCAACGCCAGGTATCGCAAAGGTCCACCGATCTGCTTCGACTACAGTGCCTGGGTGAGTAAAGCAAAACCCTTTTAGGATGGGTCTCTGGATGACACCTGAATAGGTAGAACCCTATCATAGTATGGGTCTCTGGATGACACCTGAAAAGGTAGAACCCTATCATAGTATGGGTCTCTGGATGACACCTGAATAGGTAGAACCTTATCATAGGATGGGTCTCTGGATGACACCTGAATAGGTAGAACCCTATCATAGGATGGGTCTCTGGATGACACCTGAATAGGTAGAACCTTATCATAGGATGGGTCTCTGGATGACACCTGAATAGGTAGAACCCTATCATAGTATGGGTCTCTGGATGACACCTGAATAGGTAGAACCCTATCATAGAATGGGTCTCTGGATGACACCTGAATAGGTAGAACCCTATCATAGAATGGGTCTCTGGATGACACCTGAATAGGTAGAACCCTATCATAGAATGGGTCTCTGGATGACACCTGAATAGGTAGAACCCTATCATAGGATGGGTCTCTGGATGACACCTGAATAGGTAGAACCCTATCATAGAATGGGTCTCTGGATGACACCTGAATAGGTAGAACCCTATCATAGAATGGGTCTCTGGATGACACCTGAATAGGTAGAACCCTATCATAGTATGGGTCTCTTCATAACACCTGAATAGGTAGAACCCTATCATAGTATGGGTCTCTGGATGACACCTGAATAGGTAGAACCCTATCATAGAATGGGTCTCTTCATAACACCGGAATAGGTAGAACCCTATCATAGTATGGGTCTCTGGATGACACCTGAATAGGTAGAACCCTATCATAGTATCGGTCTCTGGATGACACCTGAATAGGTAGAACCCTATCATAGGATGGGTCTCTGGATGACACCTGAATAGGTAGAACCCTATCATAGAATGGGTCTCTGGATGACACCTGAATAGGTAGAACCCTATCATAGAATGGGTCTCTGGATGACACCTGAATAGGTAAAACCCTATCATAGTATGGGTCTCTGGATGACACCTGAATAGGTAGAACCCTATCATAGGATGGGTCTCTGGATGACACCTGAATAGGTAGAACCCTATCATAGAATGGGTCTCTGGATGACACCTGAATAGGTAAAACCCTATCATAGAATGGGTCTCTTTATAAAACCTGAATAGGTAAAACCCTATCATAGAATGGGTCTCTCTCTCACACATCACTTGACTAGTGGCTTAATTGAAGGTAACGTGGTTAGATTAATAATTGGTGTAGCATGACCTCTTGGTGCGCTGCGGGAGCTGATATAAAGCTGTGCATAGGTCAAACACTGTTCTGTTCACTGGGAGTGTCAATCCTACTGTGCAGCTCACTGTGTCATTGTGCATGCACAGAATAATGTGCTGCATTAGCAGTTAAAAGAAGTTCCATCACTAATGATTGTACTTTGGGATCTAAGGTAAATCAGACCCAGCACACTATGATTGATGGGCAAGGTAGATCCGGATTAGGGTTTCAATCCAAATAAGCGTGATAGAAATTCAAACGTGTACGTGTTGTACTGTTAACTAAATGTTTCTCTCTCTTGTTTTGACGGTTCTTCTGAATTTGTGTTGCAGGAGAACACGTCTGAGTGTGGTCTCGGTCTTTCTCTGCAGTCTTCCGTCGGAGTCATTCTCTTCTTTCAGTTGACTCAGAAATGTATCGTTGATTTCTTCTGATATGATTGATTCCTTCTGATATGATTGATTCCTTCTGATAAGATTGATTCCTTCTGATATGATTGATCCCTTCTGATATGATTGATTCCTTCTGATATGATTGATTCCTTCTGATTCGATCCTGACGTCTATTGTCCTCGAGAACTTTGACCAGTTTACCCTATACGTCGTGTTTACCTGTTTTTACTCCAGCTCTGCTAGAATCGTACAGGGTCATACTGTGTATGACGCCAAATCAAGCCACCCCTCAGTTATATTTGAAATGATTACCAAGCCACATTCCTCCGATAAACGTATTTCACGTCACACTTATCAGAATGGTTTTAGTTAAAGTCTTTGAATTGCTTCCACTTATATTTGGTATCTTCTAGAAGTGCTTCCATGTGGTAAATAAGCAGGCTTTAAGGAATGAAGTGAATGAGAGCAAAATATAAAGATATTACGCTCATTTTCGTTGTTACATGCCGCTGTACATGTTGAATTGATTGCCTAAAACAAATATGATACAAAACTTTGCATGTAGTTGCTTTTAAACAGTGCAATTAACGCTATTATTATCCAGACGTTTTAATTGTTGTGATAAGTTGGTGACCATCAATTAATGATTAATTAATTTATGGTGTAATTAATTTGATAGCAAACCAAAAAGATCAGCCCATGTCTATATGTGGCCAAATTTTCTTTAAATGTATTCCGTAACCATAGCCCTATACATGTATACCCTGACCCTAACCCTGTACCTACCCTTACCCTTAACATGTATACCCTTACCCTTAACATGTATACCCTAACCCTGTACCTACCCTTACCCTTAACATGTATACCCTTACCCTTAACATGTATACCCTAACCCTTAACATGTATACCCTAACCCTTAACATGTATACCCTAACCCTTAACATGTATACCCTAACCCTTAACATGTATACCCTTACCCTTAACATGTATACCCTTACCCTTAACATGTATACCCTAACCCTTAACATGTATACCCTAACCCTGTACATGTATACCCTAACCCTGTACATGTATTCTGATGAGCTGCTTATTGATGGTACCACTTTAGTCTCTTGTATCTTGACACTATTTGTCAAAATGGAAGTTATGCACTTGTACGCTTTTTTATTTGGAATGTAGCTTATGACCAGCTTTTGGTGTCATCTTGTGATATATCTTGACTCTTTTGTGATATTATAGATATTGCACATGGATAGAACATCTATCTACATGGATACATTTGAATGTACATACATTAACAATGTACATTGTTTTGTACATTTGAATGAGTTCAGTCAAACATCATCATTGGCTAGTATACATTTTTTGGATTGATTGACACAAAATTTCCCTCTCAATAAAATAAGTTCACAGAACCAGGGCAAATTCAAAACAATGAATTAATTAATTAAAATTAAGAAATAGCAAATAAAAAGAGTTAACAATCAAACATAAGTACGGCACACGAGCCAAGAGGTTAAATTGGCACAAATAGACAAAGTAATGTATATAAACACATTAAGGGGAGTTACTGCTAGAGAAGAAAACAAATTTGACCTTCCAAATTTGACACAACGTGTTCATTCAGAAAAATTGTAATAGAGCCCCATAAATTGAATTGGCAATGACTCATTTAGATGTATGTGTGATAAACAGTGAAACTATTATTTGTTGCTTGTTCTGTTTTTTTTGCATTTCTTTTTAATCACACGTTTTCTTTTTCATTTGCAGGACTTTAATGTTGAGTTTTTCGTCTCCCAGGTGTTTCACCCAGTAGTGCCTTTGTTGCACTCCTCTCAAATGGCCAGAAGTCTTTGAATGTTGGATGTGGTCAGTAACCCTGCATGGGTCTGTACCACGGCAGGGGTGTTTACCCTGGCGTGGTACAACTCATGTGGTTTCCCACACTACAAGGGAATGCGACGAAACTCGTACAGGAGTACATTTACAACAAGTACAACGTTTAGAAATGGCACCGTTGAGAGAGCAGCTAATAACTGCTCTCTCCTCTACTATTGAGCATGCTTCCGTCTTCCATTTTTATAAAACTAAGTCTAAATGTCTTCAGAGTTTCTTCGGCGCTAGAGAACATGTCTTTTTTCTGTACACTGTTTCAACCATGGCTCAAACCACAGACACTGTCCACCTTCGTATGTTTGTAATTCATCCCACTGGCACACATACACACACACACACACACACACACACACACACACACACACACACACACACACTTGTACATTATTATAATGTTGAAGCCTGTTAGAAACGTGTATTTTCCATACAATGGACTGAATTGAGTGAATGTTTATGTAGCTGCTCAACTCAAAGCATGAAGGGATCTAAGGTCTGCTTTCAGATCGCTCTTTAAAGCGCGACGCTATTTGGAGACCTTATAGCATTGTTTAAAGAATAAAGCGTTTCACCTCATTTGCAGGGTTTACTTGATGTGACGACGCATTTACAGAACTTCACAGTACATTGAAATGAGGAATTTTGTGGAATTCCATAGCCTACAATGTATTGATATTGTTGAGGTCAATGTTGTATTTTGCTTTGTAGTACTTTACCTGCATGATATCTTGGGGAATTTAAAGATTGATGTATTTGACAGCTACTTTACATGTCACATTTTAGCTCTTCAGTATTGCAGAGACACGCAAGTCACGCTCCTTATGGATATTTTGATTGATGTTAGGATTTAGAGGGATGTACTGTAACAAAAGAGTAACTTTGAAAGTTTGACTTCAGTGAAGCCCAATTTGCAGTATTTATAAAGCTTTTTAGCTTTGTTCAGCAAGTAAAAGCACAGAATGGTGGTCTTTAATTGAGAGCAACCTACTGCCTAACCGCTCTTTTATTTAGGATAGGATTTCCCTCCAGGTGGCACAACATGGAATATGATTAATTGTTATTATGCTGAGTATTGTTAGTATTATTATTATTATATATGTATTTATTTTTCGCAATTCCAAGACTTGAAATGTCATGGGGAATTGTCAGAAGTTTGAAGAAGTCCAAGATGAAAATGGATGACCTTTGTTGTCAAAGTATTCAGTTGGTGTTTCCTTTGAATTAGTATACGTATATACTAATTGAAAAGAATATATGCGAAATATTTTATCCATTGGAATGTTTATAAAGTTTGCTGGTGGACACTGAGCAGTTTAAAATAAAACTGATCACGCCATTCAATTTACTAGGAAAGTTTGTTTTGCTGTAACTTTGCTTTTTGACAATATTGTTGGGACTTCCTCTATTTGTGCCAGTTTCTAATGTCACCTCATTTTGTACAAACTATACAAAGCAGCCTGCGGCAAGCTTTGTTACGTTTTGTCAGCCAACCGTTAACTGTTTTTATCGGGTATTGGTGAATAAATGCAATATTTTTCACTTCAGCTCTGTATCCTGATTGAGATGGTGGCACATAATCAATGCAGAATAGAACACTTTATGTTTTGTATTTGCACGTTTTATACAGTATGCCACTACAGTACATTAATCTTTAATGTAACATGGAAACACATATCACAGCATGGCCGAAATTCATTCCATATGCTAGGTAAAATCGTATTGGAGTCAAGTATTTGCCTGCCACCAAACGTAGACCCAAGTAATGCTTCTCAACTGCAGATCGATAGGAATCTGAATCAACCAGGAAACTCGTATACAACATATGCCCAGAACTATTAAGCCCTTCTAATATAATTACATTTCACAGAAGTGTGTGTGTGTGTGTGTGTGTGTGTGTGTGTGTGTGTGTGTGTGTGTGTGTGTGTGTGTGTGTGTGTGTGTGTGTGTGTGTGTGTGTGTGTGTGTGTGCGCGTGGCAGTTCTATGACAGTGTAAAAAATAATGATTGGCATGATGGTCATTTCCTTAAGCAACAAAAAATGAATTCAAATGGTACTTTCAACAAGGGTTTTAAATTAAATCAATGTCAGACCTACTGAAACGCTTTACAACAGCATTTACAAGCAGGCCATTGTCCAGCGGTGAGATTGAGTTGGACAGGTGGCAAAGATTAAAGTGTGCACTCCAGTGGCTTGGAACAAAGGGCTCTAGAGCTTTAGGAGCCTAAAAGTGAAGGCACCTAGTGAAGCGGCATTTGCTTCCAATGTAAATCTGTGCAGAGATCCCACACAGTTAATTGGCAAGATGATAGCCAAAAGCTATGCCAACTGTCTTAAACTTGTATACATTGAATGTTTTGTAATATCGGATCTAGCGAACAGCCATGCTTGTCTGGCTCTCTGCTGCCAACACTGGCACCACCTGACACTGAGATGGCATTGTGCCTTCTATTGTGTTGTAAAAACAAAATAGCATGTTCATTTAGCCATGATATCAGAGGGTTGGTGTTTGAATGTGATGCTATGATAGATGTAGAATATCAGAATATATCTACTAGACCTGCAGTAAATCGACCTCTCATTGTCAGCAGTGAAACACTCAGGGATGTGGGGGAAGCACGGCTGAGGACAGATGGATTCACCCCTACAACAATACGATATTCATTCTGGGTAAAACTGGTTCTTTTTCATTGTTTTTGTAAAAAAAACAGCTAGTTAATGTTACCAGAGTTGATGTTTTATGAGATTTTAGTGTATTACTGATGATTCTGTTTTAGTTCAGTTACTCATGGCGTGCTTGATGCTTTGTTCACTACTGTTTCTTCTTCAATTTAGTGTAATATGTTTCACATTTTTATAATACATTTTAAAACAAATATTCATGTAAATATTTAAATCTAAACATTTTCAGAGGTTTTTATATTGCATATATACAATGCAAAATTGAAATTCTAATTGAGTGAGAGCACTTTAATGAAATGATTTCTAATTTATATATTAATTAGTACTACTATTTTTCGGTCTCTCTGCTGCACAGACCTATACAGAGAATGTAGAACTGTTCCCACACAGTTTATGGATTAGACTTATGTTTAGTGCCTGCATGATGTTTCAATAAGGATAAACCCTTCTTCAATTCTGAGGTCGTCTAGAGAAACAGAGACATGGCAATCAAAATCAACTCCAATTGCTTGCAGTCGTTTGATTCCTTCTGTGCCTAAGAATATCTCAGAACAGCCAAGAAGCCATTAGTAACGGTCCTTGTAACATTATATAATTAACATGATTGAAATGGCATGATACATGGCATGAAGGATAACCATGTTACAAATAGTCTTGCTATTTTTATTTTTGTTTTACTAGGTTTACAAGTCCCCAGGTTGTTCAAAGGATCATGGTTTGAACCCAATCTTGATCGCCTGTGTCCACCTTTATTCATTGGTCTGCAAGGACAACGTTCAATGTTTTGGGACAAAAACTTCCAAAGAATGCTGTGGTGAAAAGATCATATTTCATGAAATCTCTCGTTTGGAAGGTAGCTCATTCCTCAGCCTCCTTTCCCTAAAATGAATCAAATATGACTAACTACAATGAGCAAATCCTTTTTAGCGTTGACCATTTGTGTGACCAACGAGCTTATATTAGCCTTTGTTTTAAGATAAGGGCCTATTTGATTATGTAAAGTAATGCTTTGCCTTTCCATGTCCCAACTCTTGGCTCTCAGCTTGTTGGACTCTGCGATGTCAGCGCGTTCCTGAGCCAGCTCATGCTGAGCCTTCCTGTTCCTGGACAGGTGGGTGTGGGCCCGATCCTCCTGTTAGCAAATTGGTGCATTGAAAAAGGAGACATAACCATCCCGAAAAGACAGATTATTTCTCATGGAGATGTACTACAAGAATGTGGAATTATGCTAATTGTTTATTTTGATGATGAATGTGATTTATCCATACCCAGTTGAATAATACTTTAACAGTTACCTTCACAGTGTCTCATGAAGACCCTCAGATATTCATAGACGAGACTTAAAATTGTTTAAAGTTCACTATTAGCTGTCGGTTAAATAGCTTATATGAAAAACAAACTATATCCGTATTTTAAACTAGACTCGACTTACAGATTCCTCAGCTTCAACTTTGTTCACAAAGTCTTGCAGTCTGTTGACATTCTTCTTATCTTCTTCAGTCTGTCGTTAATAGGAGCTTAATTAATACAATGATTAGCTGAAAATGTAGCGTTATCATACGACATATTTCGATTCCAGTCCCAAAAACGACCTGGTAAGTGAGCTCCTCTACTTTTTTTTATTATTCACTGTATAATAACAGTGAATAATTTACCCTGGATTCCAGTTTTTGGAGCTGCTTCTTGCCTCCTTTCATGGAGGCAAGAATAATTGCATGGACTGCTTGGTGTCCAGCATCTCATTGATTCTGATGACCATCCACAAGAACATTTTCTCATAGACTGCCTTGCAGAGAGCCATCACTGAATTGTTGACCTGAGACAAACATGCCAATAATGTTACATTAAGTATGGTATGTTTACATATCATTAAGACATGCATGATATATACAATAGGGGACATATAACCTATGGAACAGTCTGGCCCTTAGTCACAAACTTATTTCCTACTTTTACCCTTGTATAGCAGAGGGCCTACAGCAGGTCAGCTGAGTTCAGGCCAATGAGGTATGTTATTTGATCAGCAACTGAAATTGAGGAAGAGATAAATACATAAAAAGAGTTTTGCTGATTTTGAATGGTGACCAAGGCATTTCTGAAATTAAGATGAATTACAACCCCTCATTGCCATCACGCTGAGCCTGTTCTTCACCCTGCTTCTGCTTGAACTCCATGTTCCCATGATGCATCACAGCACCGGTCAGCTTAATTACATAACAAATAATGTTTTGTGTGTTAGCATCATATTTCCACCACACCCTAAATATAATCACCTTTAAGTGAACTTAAGGTGAATTTGTATGAAATTCTTCTTTCGTAGCCTACACAGCCTCATGCTGTGCATGCCACCACTTCTTTGTATGTCATGATATTGTTATATTATCATTAGTGTTATCAGTATTATTAGGATTCTTTTCTGTCTGAGCAGAGCAATTGTCTCAAGCAGTTTCCTTCAGGATTACTAAAGTACTCTAAATCGGAACATCCTTAGCTTAAGCCTCAAGCCACCTTCCCTCTTTGTCAGCTTCCCCCTGAGGTACATCTCCTTGGACTCAGCCACAAAGAACGCTGTTTTAGCGTCAAAGGGTCTGGGCCTCGATCCTCTCCCTCTCCGGCCTCCGGAGGTTCACCGCCGCCAGGCCGAAGCACTCCATGTCAGCGTCCCCCATGATGGCTCCTGACGCTGGTCTGGAAGAACAGCGGAAAACCATTTGACTGAACACGTCGCTACCAAGTCTTCGATTTCCACATTTCTAACGCACTTATAAGAACTGAACGAGGAGCAGTCAGAGCGTCTGAAGGAACACCCAAGGGATGTATTTCCCGTCCTGCTGCAAGCAGATGTAAGTGTTTCAGTTATTGATCCTTATTTTGTAGGCTGTTGAATCAACGTTTGTGCTATTTACTAGGCACACTTAGAAAATAAAGTGATTTGTCTACAGTAGAAATAATATCAGAGTAGACAATTTAAAGGAATGATCAAGTCTTTTTTTTTTTTACCTTGTTCCCTCCCCTTAGAAGAACAGCTGGCAGTGGTCTGAGGATTCTAAAATAGATCAACCGATTAGGCAATCAACAATGAATACTTCAATCAGCGGTATTATTATTATTATCATCTGTGCTGCACTTTAAATTCTATCCATTCCATTGTTCCCACTGGGACCGTGTAGGCAGCTGGTGGCCCTGCTCCACACTGTTCCGCGCTCTGCAGACTTTCTTCAAGCTCTTAAGCCACCCACTCACCTTGACAGGTGGCCTGTCAGGCGCTTTGCCGGTCACAGCTGGGTCTCGTATAGAGGGATCAGTGATAACCAGCGGGATAAGGGGGAATCCCAGCGGAAAGCACTTGCTGTATTTGGTCACGACGTTTCACACTGGACAGGTATGTTTGCCCTCCATTGATGAAATGGGGCAGACTTTAGTCCAGTGGCCATACGGACATTTTAAACCACTTTCTGCTCGACTGACTTATTGTAGAATTTAGTGGTGCATAATAAAGGGAAATCGTTTATATTGTACTTTTGTGTTTGGGTTATGTTTTATGTGTCGTTTTCCATTGGTAAAAAAATAAGTAAGCCATACACATCAGATGGTAGTTGTATACCAGGCTAATTACTAATTACAAAATATTGAAGTAGCACCATACATCACAGAGAAATGTTCTCACCTCACAGTGTTGTATGGCTGACCAATGGACATTAAATAAACCAATAAAACCAGAGGTTTAGTTTCAAAGACTATAAATAGGACAACACAGCATTTCTTAACCTTATGTAAACTATGTCCTGGGAGGTGTATCGGTTACTCGGGTTCAGACATTGTTTTGGTCTTATGTGTCAACTCCTTAATGCACCTTGGCACTGTCTGGGAGCCCATTTTAGCTGTGGAGAAGCTCTCACATGTCACATGGATTTAACCCTTTAAAACATTTTTATTAGATGAGGCCAACAAATCTTTAATTTATGTTAACTGAAAATAAACAGCAATCTCCAAAACGTTTACTAAGCATGTTTAAGCCATTGTAATGCCAAGGTCCTGACTTTTATACTCCTTGGGTTGTAAAACGTAATTAATGTAACTGCATTTATCTGATGGCAGATGTCTTCAGATGTTAGGGACCATAGCTCTGGAGATACGTACACATAAATAGACATAGCTCTGTCAGGCGATCACAAGGGCTGTAGCTCCAGTTGGGTTCAGGCTGCTCCAATGCCCCGTCACTACTATAAATAGATTGTTCAACCACGTATTAAAAGAACTCATTACTAGCTTATAACTAGCTTTTTGATGCAAGGGGCAAAGATTATACTCAAATAAGGTGCTCAAGACAAGACTTAACAATCTTAAACCATTTAGCTTACATCACTTTTATACTTTTTACACTTTTACGCCACTCAAATGTAAATATTTTATTTTTCAATACTACACTTACTTAATCATATAAGCAATCCAATCACTTAAGTAAAAGTAAATAATCTTTGGAATAAAACAATACTATTACAATATTTTAAACCAACGTCATCCGAGGGAAAACCCAAGCAAATCATATTTTATGATTCTTCAAATGAACTGTACATAACTTTTAACATAACAAAACCGAACAGTTGTTTTTTATTTCCGTGTGGAGCAGTTTGTCTCCATATGTTTATCTTCATTAGATTGAAACACACTTCACCAACACGCTACACGCCATTGAGTTTCTGTGTACTATGAACCGTAAGACAAAACATTTTCTCTCTCTTCCTTCTCCCCCCTGCCCCCATCCCTTTCTCCTTCCCCGTACCACGTCTGAACCCTGGACGTGCCATGCGTCTGAACCGTGTCCGGCAATGTCAGTGACTGTTCAATTGTTGGCATGGCACCAAAAGGACCATAACAGCGGAGATAAGAGTTAATGTGGGTCTGTCCAGCATTCTTACCCATGAGGCTGATCTCTTGCTCTGGAAATCAAACAGTTGCGCCAGTTAGAAATAACGTGCGCACCACTCGCAAATCAAGAGAACAATAGCACATTTTTATGGATTTATTCTTAAGTTTGTAAATAAATTGTTTTATTTCTTACACTGGAAAACTAGAAATGCCAGTTGTCATACAGCTACGTATTTTTTTGATTTTGTGAACCATTTATCAATATCATGATTTCACGGTGTACATTGCAACTCTTAATACCCATGCTTTTGCCCACTGACGCCAATGGTGACTGGAGGACCCCTTTTCTCCGTTCCCCGCTCAGTGGTATTAACCCCAGAAAAGCGACCTTCAAATTCCAGATTTTTATTAAGTCAACTCCCAGCTCACTTTACAAGATATGTCAGGAATCCACGTCTGGACCTTATGCATATTCATTGTCATCCGTAGAAGCCAAAGTAAACAGCTGGTGCACTTATTTGTTTCGACAGGTTTCCAAACAGGCGTTTGTGTTGTCTCAGGGGTGTGGATGTATTTTTGGTACCAGTCCTTTTAATGCTCTTGTTATCCAGTGTCCTGACAGACTGTCTGAAGACAAGGCAAACCTTGCAGCTTGACCTTCCATCAGGTCAACTGTCTGCTCTCCCAACGGATCAAGTTATATAAGTGGGAGTCTGCATTCTTTCCTTCATGAAAGAGGACACTGAACTGGAAGAAGTGGACAGAAGGGCATTAAGAACTAAATGCTGAGGACTTCACACCTCACCAAATAGGCAAATATATTCAATATAAATGTGTTACTTGAGCTCTTATGCTGCAGTGTTTTCCTTTTTGGTAGGAACACAAATATAGCCGTCTCCATGTCCTCAGAGTTAAACCATTTGCCATTATCGGCCCACATCTCATCGTCTTTGACATCGGACTGTCTTGTTGTTCTGCTCCTCTCATGGTGCTCACCGGATCATTTGAAACACTGCCAATGTCGGATCTGTTGCCATTGTGACATTAGAAATACCCGTTGGAAGATGAATAGTGTGTTTGCAATGTAATGTATCTATAAATAATCGATTTGTTTATAAGTTTTGAGGTGACTTCCTGAAAATAGACGTGGAACTAACTTAAGAAGTAAATTGTTAGTCATGAGTTTTCTTTACCAAGAAATGCTTTTTGGTAGCATACATAGGGCCTATAGTATACATTATTTGAAACTTCAGTTTGTTTTGTTACTTAATTACAATAACCGTTGAATAGTGAATATATAAGAATTTAAGTGACTGGAATAGTCTCTAGAAATGCAAAAGATCCCTTATGATGAGTTTTCGCAATTAGTAGTAACCATCCTAGTTGTAGCTCTCTGCAGTGGCTATTTTAATCACATGACCTTTAAGTAAACACACATGACATTTAGCTCATTAAGATGATCAGTGTCATTATCGCCGTTGTTCAAATATTTACAGTTACTATAACTTAGAAAGCTAAGTAGGTGAGTTTTTTTTTAAAGGTTACCTATATACAGTTAACTTTATGGAATAAATTATGAGTTCATATTTACACAAAAATTCTAAAGGCTTTTTTCTTTCTTGATTCTTACGACCGACTAATTTTCCACAATAAATTACCATCAACATATATGTTTGCTCAAGGGTTAAATATATATACAATATTTCAATATTGAAATTGAAAGTATTTAAATGCTGCAAATATTGACACACACACACAATATTCTCCTTGATCAAACGTATTAAAGAAGGACTTGATATCGAAATTTCTTGCACATTTATTTTTTGCTAATCACAATTGAGTCATAAAAATCATATTCTATGATTTCTTGATATTGTGTCTCCTCTGTACGATGGCGGTCACTCTTCATCTTTTCCCTTTAAATGAATGTGAAACACAAACAATGGTTAGTATATGTATTTCCATGACTTATCAAAATGTAAATAAGGTGTAAATCATTCGAAATAATCTGTAAATAATAATAAATAAAAATAATCATTAAAGAAAATGCGGCATATAAGCATCATTTCTGTATTTCCATGGCGATACACTAGATGAGTGTGTAACACTAAGTGAACCCCACACCTTGCCGTATAGTGCTAGGCTAGGTAGTATAGGCTAGGTAGTATAGGCTAGAGTAGCTAGTAGGACTAGGTAGTGTAGGCTAGGTAGTATAGGCTAGGTAGTGTAGGCTAGGTAGTGTAGGCTAGGTAGTATAGGCTAGGTAGTGTAGGCTAGGTAGTGTAGACTAGGTAGTGTAGACTAGGTAGTGTAGGCTAGGTAGTATAGGCTAGGTAGTGTAGGCTAGGTAGTGTAGGCTAGGTAGTATAGGCCAGTTAGTATAGGCTAGGTAGTATAGGCTAGGTAGTATAGACTAGTTAGTGTAGGCTAGGTAGTGTAGGCTAGGTAGTGTAGGCTAGGTAGTGTAGACTAGGTAGTGTAGGCTAGGTAGTGTAGGCTAGGTAGTGTAGGCTAGATAGTGTAGGCTAGGTAGTATAGGCTAGGTAGTGTAGGCTAGGTAGTATAGGCTAGGTAGTATAGGCTAGGTAGTATGGGCTAGGTAGTATAGGCTAGGTAGTATGGGCTAGGTAGTATGGGCTAGGTAGTATAGGCTAGGTGGTATAGGCCAGTTAGTATGGGCTAGGTAGTATAGGCTAGGTGGTATAGGCTAGGTGGTATAGGCTCGGTGGGCTTATTTAAACCACTGGGGTGCTACAGTTACCTTGCCGATTTCACGGCTCTTGGATCTCAGCTTGTTGACCTGGGACTCCGCGATGTCAGCGCGTTCCTGGGCCTCTTCCAGCTCATGCTGATTCTTCCTGTACCTGGACAGGTGGGTGTTGGCCTGCTCCTCCTGTGTCATAAAAACATATGTTCAATTGTGGACCGTTGAACCAAAATGGTGACTTTATGAGAGCCAAAGGGAATTGAGCGTGACTCACAGACTCCTCAGCCTGCCTCTTGTAGCACTTCATCTTCAGCTGCAGCTTGTCCACCAGATCTTGGAGTCTAGCGATATTCTTCTTGTCCTCCTCACACTGTAGGAAAAGCACATGTCAAGTGGCCGTGGTTTGAGTGGGAATGTGTATTCTAGTTCGATGCTAAATGACTTTACGCGATAACCCATCACCGTAAGTCTTTAAACTATTTTCTACGTCCTCACAAATCTATTTAAATAAGATCACAGTTGTGTTGATATTAGTCGTCTTTCCAGTTACTCATCTCACTGGAAACCTGAATGTGCTTGGATCGTAAACAGTTGGCTCCTCTCTGGGAACGTATGCTATGGCTACAGCTAGTGGTAAACTGATTCATTTTTAGCTAGTTTTGGTCCGGAGACTTCAGACTCTTATGATTGTGATTATTATGATTGTGATTATGTCCTCTAGGCTGGGGTTTGCCTCATAGGCCTCCCGTCCACACCAATAAAGGGTTCCAGGTCACTGGAAACATACACTTTACAATAAGGGTGCATTAGTTAACCATTCATTAACTTTAGTTAATGCAGCAATAAGCTTTAACTAACAGTTAATTAACAGTTGACTAATGGTCTAGTAATCATTTACTAATGGTGTTCCTGTTTACTAGTGGTGTTGATGTTGTTGTCTGTTACTGTGGTCCTCTGTGTACAAGCAAGTTGATGTGTTGGTTAACTCTAACCCATGTACTCTAACCCTAATGCTTAACGCAGTTATAACGTCTTGCTTATTACTGCATCAACTGTTAGTTCATGTTTAATTAATTTACCCTTATTGTAAAGTGTACCCCAAAGCCAATGGCACCATGACCTCGATTCCCACATGGCATTGTTGTTGTTGTTGTTGTTGTCGTTGTCGTTTCACTTACTGAGCATGCGCCGGAAACCAACAATGGCGGACTACCTGTGTGTGTAAACGTGTGGCTAGTGCTGTCAGGTTTACTTAAACGCTTACGACCAAGTGTTACTTCATCGTTACATCGCTGTGTTCTTGTATTTGCCGCTCAAAAAGAATAAATAAAGGCACGTGCTCCCAAATGTTCTTCTAAAGTGTTATTGCCACCTACTGGCCTGGCATGCGTTTTAATTTGTTTTTTGCATTCCCTTATGTCCGGAGATATCAGAACACCGTTGGTTTTGATGTTTATTTTTTAAATGTTTTTAATGTTTTTTTTAACACAGGGGAGAAAATACGTTTCATATTCGTGTGGATGAAGTCGTGGTGTGCAAAGACAAGGTGAAGGTGAAAGCTTGAAAAATGTATTTGTTGTTTGTTTACAATTTCAAATTTTGTCTTGGTATCAGTTATAAGTGATTGTTATTAAGATGATTATTATGATTACTATTATTATTTGTATGACTATTATAATTAGTAGTAGCAGTAGTAGTAAAAGTGTTAGTAGTAGTAGTAGTAGTAGTAGTAGTAGTAGTAGTAGTAGTAGTAGTAGTAGTAGCAGTAGTAGTAAAAGTGTTAGTAGTAGTAGTAGTAGTAGTAGTAGTAGTAGTAGTAAAAGTGTTAGTAGTAGTAGTAGTAGTAGTAGTAGTAGTAGTAGTAGTAGTAGTAGTAAAAGTGTTAGTAGTAGTAGCAGTAGTAGTAAAAGTGTTAGTAGTAGTAGTAGTAGTAGTAAAAGTGTTAGTAGTAGTAGCAGTAGTAGTAAAAGTGTTAGTAGTAGTAGTAGTAGCAGTAGTAATAAAAGTGTTAGTAGTAGTAGTAGTAGTAGTAGTAAAAGTGTTAGTAGTAGTAGCAGTAGTAGTAAAAGTGTTAGTAGTAGTAGTAATAGTTGTATTATTGGCAGTCCTGGTATGATTTGCGTACCTGGTAGCACAGTTCCTTCACCCTGCGCTCATATTTGCGCAGACCTTTCACCGCCTCTGCACCACGCCTCTGCTCCGCCTCCACTTCCGACTCCAGCTCACGCACCTTCACAACAAAGAATAACACCCAGTCATGAACGCCCCCAGGTACGCGTCAATGTGCTGTGGTCATGAGGACATCCGGTCTCTGTAAAGCAAGGCCTACCCTGGCCTCCAGTTTCTGGAGCTGCTTCTTGCCTCCCTTCAAGGCCAGGCTCTCGGCTTCTTCCAGACGGTGCTGCAGGTCCTTCACTGTGACCTCCAGGTTCTTCTTCATCCTCTCCAGGTGAGAGCTGGTGTCCTGCTCCTTCTTCAACTCCTCCGCCATCATGGCGGCCTACACACACAGTTTAGGTATATGAGTTTGGGTATGGTTCACATTAACAGCATAGTACATTAAACTACAGACACTGTTTGGAAAATGCTGAGCTCTACTCCTTGTTTTGAAGACTCTAACACTTGGTGGTTTTTTTTGCTTCCAAAATGCATTCGGTTTTGCATGACTGATACTGTGGAACAAGATGACTCCAAGACTCACATCAGTGATGGCCTTCTTGGCTTTCTCCTCTGCGTTCCTGGCATCCTGAATAGTGTCCTCCACTTCACCTTGGATCTGGATGAGGTCAGACTCCAGCTTCTTCTTGGTGTGGATGAGATTTGTGTTCTACAAGAGAAATGTATTTATTATTCACTATACACTAATAAACTGTTAAAAAATAAAATAAAAATAAAGAGTTTATACCTGGGAGTGCAGCAGTCCCACACGCTCACTGGCGTCCACCAGCTCCTGCTCAGCCACTTTGCGACTCCTCTCAGTCTGCTCCAGGGCTGCCCTCAGCTCCTCGATCTCAGCCAGGATCAGGTTGTTCCTGCGCTCCACCATGGCAACCTGCTCTCTCAAATCCGCTTCTCCTCTCAGGGCATCATCAAGGTGCAGTAAGGCATCCTAAGGCAAGATAAATACAAAATGTTCAAAATAATGATTTATTCAAGCCATGGTTGTAATGTTTAAAGGTAGTACTGTTAAGGTACTACCTTAAGCTGTCCCTGGACGTTTCTCAGTTGTTTCTGGGCTTCAGAAGCCTGGCGGTTGGCGTGGCTCAACTGAATCTCCATCTCGTTGAGATCTCCCTCCATCTTCTTCTTGATTCTCAGGGCATCATTTCTGCTCCTGATCTCTGAGTCCAAAGTGGTCTGCATGGAGTCAATCACCCTCAGGCTGTTCCTCTTGATCTGCTCCATCTCCTCATCCTTCTCTGCAATCTTCCGGTCAACCTCACCCTTGACCTGGGTAAGCTCCAACTGAACACGAAGAATCTTGGACTCTTCATGTTCCAGTGTTGCCTGTATTTAAAATATATTGAAGAACAACCAATGACATTTCCAATTAAAGGAGCTATTAGTAACAAATGTACTGTACTAAATCAGAAAATGACCATGATATATAATCAGAGATCAAGTAAACATGCTAAGTCGAAATACTGGCGTCTCCGATAACAATGTTTGTTCTCCTTTCAAATTTGAAGTATTATTTTTTTGGCCTGTGTATTATGATTGGTCATTCTCAGAGTACCCCAGGTTGGCAGATATGAAACAAATTGGCACAAAAACACAGGTTGCTGCAGGGATGGAAGCAAGCAAACGAACTGGATCAACTGAGATTGTACTAGATTCTACCAGGCCTAAAAAGCCTCGTTCTCTTTCGAAAGAGCTCCCTGACCAGAGCAGTGCTAAAACACGGGCACATCTTGGAGTTGCAGTTGAAAGATGGAGCCGGCTTAGAGCCTAGAAGGATCTCAAGACGGATGCCACGTGAGCTGGTTTAAAATTTGCAAACAATAAAAATAAAATGCTAACTTATACATAAGCTGATCAATTTATAGTGTAGACCTCGCCGTCGCTTGTCATTGTCAAAATATAACAATTGTGCTCGTTTCAAAAAATGATGTTGAGCTGGTGCGCTTGTGTTTGTTCAGTGTCCTCAACCAGGCAACCCGCGGTAGCTTTGAGTTTGGTGAGGAGGGTGCAGGCAAAGACAACTCTCTCCAATGTTGTTCATTTGGACTGCAGTACCCATTTTAAACGTTCAATGTTACATGTTGTACCTTTAGCTTCTTTTGATTTAAAATCAAATAAAGTTAAAGTTCCTCAGACCTTAACATTCAATGATGCCTTCTTATAATTTAGAAGAAACTTGAATAATCAGAACATCCGTTTTTGACATTTTGTATACCTCTGCTTCTTCAAGGGCAGTTTGGATTTCTGTTTTCTCGCACTCCACCATCTTTTTCCCTTTTTCCAGTTCATGGATTGTTTTTCCGGATTCGCCAATCTGTTCAGTCAGATCAGTTATCTCCTCTGGAAACAGAAAAGATCTTATTAACAATGTGTATATATTCTGACAAATAAATATCTTTAAGGTTATGTTGTGTTAGGATGATTATTGAAAATATAATACTAATAGTGGCTGCCAAAGTTTTAGCGATACAAATATTTGATTCCATACGCTGCAGGTTCTTGTTCTCCCTCTTGAGGGTCTCAAGGTGGTCCAGAGCTTCTTCATATGAGTTCTTCAGCTTGAACATCTCAGTGCTCAGAGAGCGAGCCTCTTTCTGAGCTCCCTCCAACTCAGACTGGCTCTCCTCATATTTCTGCTTCCACTCAGCAAGAACCTGCACGTTCAAAGAAAACATTGAGTATCCGATTGTATCAGAATGATCAATGTATTTTTCAAGCACATAAGAGATAATGGTACCTTGTCAAAGTTCCTCTGCTTCTTGTCAAGGTTGGCAGCCAGAGAATTAGCTCTCTCCACATCAATCATCAGGTCTTCTACCTCGCCAAGCAGACGCTGTTTAGTCTTTTCCAGAGAGGCACATTTGGCGCTCGTAGCCTCAACGGACTCCTCTGCATCCTGAAGACGCTGGGCAAGCTTTTTCCTGAATTGAAAAAATTGAATTAGGCCTACACCATCACCAGTACAGTCCTACAGATAGAGACGAAAATGTCTTGATTTACTTGGCTTCCTCCAGTTCCTCAGTGCGCTGAATGGCGTCAGTCTCATATTTACTCCTCCACTGAGCCACCTCGCTGTTGGCCTTGGACATTGCACGCTGCAGCTCAGCCTTGGCCTCCTGCTCCTCTTCATACTGCTCTCTGAGCAGGTCACAGTCATGACGAGCCGACTGGACCGAATGGGCCAGGGCATTCTTTGACTAAAGAAAATACCAATTATGTTCAATTCAAGCCTTCAATGGTTCCTCTTGGGCTATATGGATGAGACTACTACATACCTTGACCTCCTCCTCAAGGTGTCGTTTCAGCTCCTCAATCTGCTGGAGGTAAGCCTGCTTGCTCCTGGTCAGCTGCGAAACGAGAGACTCCCTTTCGTCCAACTGGCGGCTGAATTCACCTGTTCACGTGAAACGCAGGTTACTTCACTGAAGTAAGCCTCAGGTTGAACTTTCATACTTTTGTAAGTGATCATTTCGCATGTTGCGCTTACCATTTTCAGTCATCAGCCTTGATCTTTGGACATTCACATCGTTAAGTTGACGCATGTGTTCCTCATCCTTGGACTTCAGCTCGCTGAGTTGGTCTTCAAGGGAACGGCACATCTTCTCCAAGTTACTCTGCCAAGGATCAGTGATATCAAATTATACGGACGAACTGTAGTTGAAAGAAATAGCAAAGTGGCTAATGGTAAAGACCAAAAGGTATAACATGTTCGTCAAATGAACCTTTGATTTTGCAACCGCCTCCATGTTGCTTGAGAGGTCATCGATCTCCATCTTGTATTCGCTCTTCTCCTTCTCCAGCTTCTGTTTGACGCGCTGGAGGTTGTCGATCTGCTCTCCCAGCTCTGCGACGGTGTCGGCCTGCTTCTTACGCAGCGCTGCAGAGGTGGCTTCATGCTGCAGGGTGGACTCCTCGAGGTCCCGACGCAGCTTCTGGAACTCAGCCTCGCGCTTCTTGTTCATCTCAATCTGAAGAGAAGTGGCTCCACCGGCCTCCTCAAGCCTCTCACTGATCTCCTCAAGTTCCCTGGAGAGATCAGACCGCTGCTTCTCCACCTTGGCCCGAGCCGCACGCTCAGCCTCAATCTCCTCCTCCAACTCCTCAATGCGAGCCTTGAAAAATCAAGATCCCACATGAGTGCAGTAGTAATCTACATTCCAAAGGCAACAACCATGTATGGTGAGATTTTACCTGCAGTTCCTTGATTTTCTTCTGAAGCTGAATTCCAAGTATTTGTTCGTCTTCTATCCTGCTGATGAGCTGACTGTTTTCAAAGTCCTTCCTGTTTATTCAAAATAGACATAACATGTATAATATTTGTGTCATAGGTAAAACACTGAGGCAGCAAGATATAGTTGATTTTGTTGTTGCATACTTTTTAATCTTCTCTTCAGATTGCAGCTTGTCATTCTCCAAGTCCATTAATGATTCCAGGGACAGCTTCAGATCTCCCTCAAGCTTCCTCCTGATTCGCTCAAGGTCCATTCTGAGCTTCTTCTCTTGCTCCAGGGAACCCTCAATCTAATGCATTTACAGTGTTAGACATGATTAAAGAGCAAAGCACGGCCCATTTGGTTTGACCTTTCATTTACATATATCACAATGAAAACTTTTGCTTGCTACCAAACAATAAGGATCTCACATCATCCACTTGCTGCTCCAGTTTGGCCTTGGCCTTCGTCAGAGTGTTGACTTTGTCTTCTTCTGCTTGGAGGTCATCGAGTGCCTGCTGGTGGGCCTCTTGGAGGGCTTTCCTCTCCTTGCTTAATTTGGCAATGGTCTCATCTTGAGATGCCATTTCTTCAATCAAGTTCTTCACCTAAAAAAGTGATATAACATTGGTATAACAAACGCATGAGTGCAACATGAATGGCTTGTGTGGAGCAGGGTCCATTTGGTTAAGAACAGAACCTTGTTCTCAGTGGCATGTTTCTCCTTCTCCACTTTGGCCAAGGTCAGCTCCAGGTCATCAATGTCCTTCTTGAGCTCAGAACACTCATCTTCCAGCTTCCTCTTCTTGGCCGTCAGCTCAGCATTGACCTCCTCCTCATCCTCCAGCCTCTCAGACGTCTCTTTGACTTTGGCCTCCAGCTGGATCTTACTCTTAATGAGACCCTCGCACCTTTCTTCTGCATCGGACAAGGTCTCCCCTTCCTAAAGTGAAAACAAGGACCATGACCAAGAATTAGAATTCCTTCTGTAGTTATGGAAAGAGTAAATGCCTCTCCTCAGGGTTACTCACAGATTGGATTTGGAGCTGCAGATCATTCTTCTCCTGCAGGAGGGTCACCATCTTCTCCTCCAGTTCCTTCTTCTTGGCCAGAGCCTTTGCCAGCTCCTCTTTTGTTTTTTCAAAGTCCTCCTTCATCTGTGCCATCTCCTTTTCAGCCTCAGCACTCTTGAGAAGAGGCTTGATCTTGAAGTAGAGCTTCATCCATGGCCATGTTTTGACATTCATGAATGAGCGGATATTGTACTGAATAGAATAAATGGCTTCCCTGGTAATGCCAAACACAGAGGAAACATTCAGATTAAATGGTTTATTATTATCTAGCTAGCATCCTTATTTTCTATAGAATTGACATAATGGAGCTACCTTCTCTGCATCATTTGGATAAATTCTCTTCTCATGAGGAAACCTCTGCTGATAGCTTGAGTCATGGTCACCAACTGAACTAATTTCTCATCTCTCATCTCCTCCAGGGTCCCCAATAACCCAGCTTTGAAGAATACCTGTCAACAAATTGAAAAATATTAGCATAATTAACAACCTACAGCAGTTTCATGACTGACTACAATCTCTGTGTTGCCTGACCTTAGTGTGTCCAAATTTGTACTGTGATTTCTCAACATCGATGGAGCCCAAGAGTTTCTCTGAGGCCTTCTTGTTGTCAATGAATTGTCCCTCAGGGATGACACTGGCATTCAATATTTTGTATCTGAAATGATGGAAAAATATATTGTATTTTTAATTTAATCACTGAACATGATGTGGAATAGCAGACTAAGACCATAGCTAAAGAGCTACCTCTGCTTGAAGTCAGCATAGAGGACTCTGCTGGGGAAGCCCTTTCTGCAGATTCTGATACCTTCCAGGACACCGTTACACCTCAGCTGGTGGATGACCAGGAAGTTCTCCATCAGACCTTAACATAGTACAGAAGTATTGCATTAATCCTACCTTCTACAAAGGTTAATGTTATACATAAGTCCATCAAATCCATTGGTACACAACATTTGTATGGATGCTTTATAGAATGTCAGTTCAAACCTGGGGTTTTGGATTCATTGGGAATCAAACAGCGTACAAAATGAGGGTGTGTGCTCTTCAAGTTGGTCATCAGCTTCCCAAGGTTTTCCTGTTCGGAAAATAAATATATCATGTAATATTTCCATCAAATGTGCAAATACGTTATACAAATGTGTGTAAATAAAAATGCTCTTATAATCGATCTTATCTGTACTTTGTTGTGTTCGTATGTAGATGCACATTAAATTAGGGAAGAGAAGTGGATCGAACAAAGTAGTGACTATAAAATGCAGAATATGTGATACATATCCTGTATCACATACATTGAATAAGTGCAAAATAATTCATTCTGTTCTCATTGAAACCACTGATTGTCACGTCTCGCATCCAGTGTGAAATACCAACATGCCATGGGCTCTATTAGATAAGTGAATGTTTGCAATATGCTCTTAATGAATGCATCTATAAAAGAAAACAAGCACAACATGAACTTCAGAATATGTACCCTGAACAAAGCAGACACTGTCTGGAAGGAGCCGCCCTTCTTCTTTCCAGCTTTCTTTGTTATTCCCTTTGCGGCATCTGCATTGGATTTATAAATCAGGACGTCACTGGCTTTGATATTATAGATATATCTACGGGATATTCTAGGAAGGTACAAATGTGATTTCCATCAATGGTTCATTTATCAACACTTCTTGGTGCAATTGGCGTTCAATCCTTTGTGATAGTAATGACGTAAGGAGCGTATCTCACCGTCTGCGCCGCCGTGGGAGATGTACAGCATGGCTAGCAGTTTAACTGAGGACTTCTGGTAGAGCTGAACGACGGAGTCATTCAGGGGGTCCTTGTTCTTGTCCAGCCAGCCGGTGACGTTGTAGTCCACAGTGCCGGCATAGTGCACCAGGGCAAAGTGGGCCTCAGCTTTGCCTTTGGCTGGCTTTGGCTTCTCAAACGCCTTGGTTTTGCCAAGGTGCTGGTCATTCAGCTTGTTCTTGAAGGTGGTGTCTGAGGCCTTGGGGAACATGCACTCCTCTTCAAGGATGGAGAAGATGCCCATTGGCTGTTGAAGTGAGAGAAAAAAATGATTTCCTACTCATAGTAGCTTGGATTTAGTTTTTCCTTTTTTGAGTGGACAGCGCAATACTAACCTTCTCAATAAGCTCAATGCAGGCTGCCAGGTCCATACCAAAGTCAATGAACTCCCATTCGATTCCTTCTTTCTTGTACTCTTCTTGCTCCAGTACAAACATGTGATGGTTGAAAAACTGTTGCAGTTTCTCATTGGTGAAGTTGATGCACAGCTGCTCCAAGCTGTTGTACTTTGGGGTCAGAAAGTTACAGTTAGGACATAGGCTTGTGCTTATTCCCCCACAAAACATCAAACTCACTGCTGTGCAGAGCTCACTTACATCAAAGATTTCAAACCCAGCGATGTCCAACACACCAATGAAGAATTGCCTGGGCTGCTTGGTGTCCAGCATCTCATTGATTCTGATGACCATCCACAAGAACATTTTCTCATAGATTGACTTGCAGAGAGCCATCACTGAGTTATGAACCTAGATTCCCAGACATAAATTAATTTGTTTTAAACAAGCCAAGTTTCGTATTTCTTCATTAATTTTTGGATTTAATGGACAAACATAAGTAAATTACCTGAGGAACAGTTTGACCTTTGGTCACCATCTCGTTTCCCACCTTTACTCTTGGATAGCATACAGCCTTGAGCATGTCAGCAGAGTTGAGGCCCAGGAGGTATGCTATCTTATCAGCCACTGAGGAGAAAAACAGAGATCATCATTTTTATTCAAAGTATTGTGTGGCTTCACCAGTGGTTGATTGGCTCCCAGAAAATACAAAATAAATTAAACAAATATCCGAAATCCGCTCCCTTGCAACACAAAGTTGCCAGCTCAGGATCCGCCACTGAGCTGCAAGTTATGTAGCAGAATGTTAAATATGTTATCAGGTATTTACCCTCATTGCCATCAGGCTCAGCCTGCTCTTCACGCTGCTTCTGCTTGAACTTCATGTTCCCATGATGCATCACAGCACCAGTCAGCTTGTAGATGCCAATCTTCTCATCAGCAGTGAAGCCCAGGATATCAATGGCCATCTGTGTAAAAGTATTTAAGTATTTAAATGTCTTATATTGTTCTCCAAAACAAGTTTGAATTGAATAGTAAAATGAGTATTAATAATTTGTATTTCCTGTGAGCGTAAGCTATACATCAACCAAAGGTTTAGCTTGTCATCAGAATGTTTTTATTAACTTAACTAACCTCAACAGAAAACTTGCCTCTGATCATTATTTAATCACATTGTCCTTTTTTGTTCTACTCACATCAGTGGCAATGAATTCTTCAACATCATTGATGCTCTTCACAAGAATTTCCCCCTGGCTGATCATGTGATAGTCATATGGGTTGGTGGTGATGAGGAGAGCCTCTGAAGAGATAACATATAAAGTTAGTTATATGTCTAACATCTGAAGACATAGAATATATAAGTCCACGTGTAATACAGGACATTCAAATGCAAAAAGTGGACCTCAATTCACTGACCTATTAGCTCAGGCTTGTGGCCAGTCATGAGCTGATAGAAGATATGGTAGCTTCTCTCAGCAGACAGCTGGAACGTCACCCTGGACTTCTCCAGAAGATCTAAGACACAGAGCTTATGGATGAGCATGGTTTGATTCACATCCCTGCATCCATAATGACTTCATTCTAGAAACTTACATGTTTCAATATCAGCGGAGGCCAACTTTCCAGTTGTGCCAAAATGGATTCTGATGAATTTACCCTGAGGGTAAAATATGAATTAGTTTGAGTGTATAGTCGGATAATACTCTAGGAACATGATAGGGACGCGAGCCAACTTACAAAGCGGGAAGAGTTGTCATTTCTCACAGTCTTGGCGTTGCCGTAGGCCTCCAGCAGAGGGTTAGCCGCGATGATCTGATCCTCCAGCGAGCCCTTTATGAGGAAGGATGACCAACATCAGTTCACACTTTTCAATGTTGACCTTGGGTGGTTATCTGTACATTTCAGTTAGGTCATAACCTCACATGCATTTTGCCGGAGCTGTGCTCCGCCTTCTTGCCACCAGCCACGGCGATGGTTGCAAAGTACTGGATGACACGCTTGGTGTTCACGGTCTTCCCTGCACCAGATTCGCCACTGAAACAGATGGGACACAATTGTGATACACAAAAACTAGAAGGGAACAAACATACAAACGTTGAGAACACTCCTTTAACCTATATACTTACGTGATCAGAATTGACTGGTTCTCTCGATCTATAAAAAGAAAAAAACACAAATCACGGTTTTAAAACTCTATTTTCTAAATTGTCATCATGTTCAACACGATGCACCTATTGTTGCTAATGAGCTCACCTGTGAGCATGGCCTGATAGGCGTTGTCAGAGATGGAGAAGATATGGGGTGGAGCCTCAATCCTCTTCTTGCCTCTGTAGCCGGCGACCACCACAGAATCGTACACCGGGAGCCACTTGTAGGGGTTCACAGTGACGCAGAAGAGCCCAGAGTAGGTCTGTCTCAACCAGGAGACACATGTCAGCATGACCTTGTTACGTTATATGACTGGAGGGTTCCATGTGCATTGAGGGTTGAGACTCACGTAGATCATCCATGCTGCATAGCGCTCTTTGAGGTTATACAGCACAGTGGGCTCATTGAGGTGGGTCATCATGGCCATGTCCTCAATCTTGTCGTACTTTGGGGGATTCATGGGGTAGATTTCCTCCTCTTTTACAGTGATGGTCTGCAATCATATGAACATTATTATTATTATACTAAAATGATGATAATATATAACGAGACGTGTAAGTATTGTCTCAACAGCCTACATTCCCATTGTTATTATTATAGGTTGATTCCTGTTGAAGCTTGCTACATAAAGTGTGTGCGTTCACGTATGAATCATGTCTTTGTTTGGCCGATCACACGACACTGCCACTAATCGGCATGCTTGGGTGAAGGGCTTAATCTGGTCGTCAGAACGCACCTTTCCACAGAGTGTCTTGACGGTGACTTTGCCCCCATCTTTACTCTGGAGCACCCCCCTGAGGTACATCTCCTTGGGCTCCGACACGTAGAAGGCGGTCTTGGCGTCAAAGGGGGTGTTCTGGGCCTCGATCCTCTCCCTCTCTGGCTTCCGGAGGAAGATGGCCGCCGGGCCGAAGCACTCCATTTCCTGCTCACCCATGTTAGCTTTGTTCCTGAGGGACACATTGTAAAACCCATGACGACAGCATGGCAACACACGTGTATTATAGATTATAGTAGGATATATTTCCATTGACATATGTATTTTTTGCATTTGTACCTTTTCTGACACCAGGAGAAGTAGTGGTTGTGATGATACTGAAATAAATAAATAAGTATGTTAAACAATGAAATAACTGTACTCTACTAGTATGGGCACTGTTGACACAGTATCCTATCTAGTACAATACAAATCACTGTGTCATCAGTATCCTAACTAGTACAATTCACTGTGTCATCAGTATCCTATCTAGTACAATACAAATCACTGTGTCATCAGTATCCTAACTAGTACAATTCACTGTGTCATCAGTATCCTATATAGTGCAATACAAATCACTGTGTCATCAGTATCCTAACTAGTACAAATCACCATGTCATCAGTATCCTAACTAGTACAAATCACTGTCATCAGTATCCTAACTAGTACAAATCAACATGTCATCAGTATCCTAACTAGTACAAATCACTGTCATCAGTATCCTAACTAGTACAAATCACCATGTCATCAGTATCCTAACTAGTACAATACTAATCACTGTGTCATCAGTATCCTAACTAGTTCACATCACTGTGTGATCAGTATCCTTACTAGTACAAATCACCATGTCATCAGTATCCTAACTAGTACAACACTAATCACTGTGTGATCAGTATCCTAACTAGTTCACACCACTGTGTGATCAGTATCCTAACTAGTTCACATCACTGTGTGATCAGTATCCTTACTAGTACAAATCACCATGTCATCAGTATCCTAACTAGTACAACACTAATCACTGTGTGATCAGTATCCTAACTAGTTCACACCACTGTGTGATCAGTATCCTAACTAGTTCACACCACTGTGTGATCAGTATCCTAACTAGTTCACACCACTGTGTGATCAGTATCCTAACTAGTTCACATCACTGTGTGATCAGTATCCTTACTAGTACAAATCACTGCGATGCAATTCAAACTTACCCAGGTCGGCAGCCCCTCAGTCCAGAACTTGCATGGAGACTGGAAGGACGTCTTTTATAGAGAAACCTTTGAGCAGCCAGCAGATGCATCCCTCCTGTTTTGGCCATTGAGCTTATGTTGGATGAGCCTTTGGTCCCACATGTCTGCCCCATCACATCATAGGTCCCGCTGTCACCCTATACCGTCTAACCAAAACAACTATTAAGTGAAACTCTACACATATAGTAAAAAGCTTTCTGGCTGACAACCGTTAGCCTCGGTAGATCATTATGAGTGAGTTATTTAAAACAGATCATTATTTCACACCATATAGGGCCTTCTGAGATTGTTTGCTGCACACATGAACAGTATGTACTACTAGACAGTGATGATCTCTCTCGTGTTACTAACGTTTTTCTTTCTTTTTCTGGTGTATATGTGAATGTACGTATTAATATGTATTGTATTGATGTATTAATACCCTTGAAGCGGAGGAGAGCATGTTGAAGCATCTCCAGAGCCGAGAGAGCATGTGTTAGGCTAATTTAAGACTGCATTATGAGCCATTATGCTCCTGTGCTTTCTTTGCTTTCAAGCGAAAGAGGATTCTTAAGATAGTGTGTTAGACGTTTTCTCTTGTGGTGTGGTTGGGTTACAATAAAAGGTGATATCCAATTTGTTTGGCTTCTCTTTATGGTCTTATTAGGATCTAAAACAAATTTAGCCTCTGCCTCAATCAACTCACAGTATTGCATTTGTTGACAAACGGGTTGAGCCCTTCTGTTTATTGAGTGTCAGATGGTTTTTGGCGTCTAATTACTGAGCTTCACAACAGAAAATATGTGGCCTCTCATTTCTAGTTCAAACTACCAGTATTCACAGCAAGTAGTCACAGCAAGAAGGTAAGAAAGCTCGTTCAGCTTTCTCTGACTTTGGTGTTGTTTTGTTTAATGGCACCAAGAGATTTGTAGAATACGTGTTTATGGTTTTAAGACATTTTGTGGCTCAGTTAATTCTGAATAATTGTATTTCTTTTAAATAATAATTGTATGTTTATTGTTTGGGCTGATGTTGCTTCAAATGCATTACCTTGTTTAAGAAGATGCTTAAGAAATGCGCAATAGATTATATTTGCAGTGTGTGTCCAAGCCTCATCTGTTTTGTTATTAATAGAGTGTGTGTGTGTGTGTGTGTGTGTGTGTGTGTGTGTGTGTGTGTGCATGTGTGTGTGTGTGTTAGGGAAGGCATGGAGTAGTGAGGAGTGAGGAGTAGGCCGGCTGTGTGTGGATGGATACAATGAACGTGTGAAGGCCTATAGCAGGAAAGAATACAGGTTTTTAATATCAAACAAAGTCATGTCAGTGTTGCATTGGACGCTCTGTATACAATCTGACACAGGTATCATGTGGCATGAACAGATTAAACCCAGAAAAAAATATTGGGTGGATGATACTGCGTGGATTAAATCATGAATACACATTGTAAGCCTATATAGATGGATTGCTTCTTGCACTGAACAGATAGCCCTGGTCTCTGAGACATCTGATGTGCATAGTCAGTTAGCATGCTAATGTCAGCTGGTTAATGGGGGGGGGGGGGGGGGGGGGGGGCACCCGCGCAGAACCAAGCCCAGAACCAGAAGGAAAGAAACCCACAGGGAACGGGGAAACATCTGAACGTGCCCCTCACAACCTCCCTGATACTGGGTGGGTCACTTACTGGTCCTGTAGAACTCACAACCTCCCTGATACTGGGTGGGTCCCTTACTGGTCCGGTAGAACTCACAACCTCCCTGATACTGGGTGGGTCCCTTACTGGTCCGGTAGAACTCACAACCTCCCTGATACTGGGTGAGTCCCTTACTGGTCCTGTAGAACTCACAACCTCCCTGATACTGGGTGGGTCCCTTACTGGTCCTGTAGAACTCCTTACTACCTCCCTGATACTGGGTGGGTCCCTTACTGGTCCTGTAGAACTCACAACCTCCATGATACTGGGTGGGTCCCTTACTGGTCCTGTAGAACTCACAACCTCCATGATACTGGGTGAGTCCCTTACTGGTCCTGTAGAACTCACAACCTCCATGATATTGGGTGAGTCCCTTACTGGTCCTGTAGAACTCACAACCTCCATGATACTGGGTGAGTCCCTTACTGGTCCTGTAGAACTCCTTACTACCTCCCTGATACTGGGTGGGTCCCTTACTGGTCCAGTAGAACTCCTACCAGTGTTAGCAGTGCATATTGACGTGATAAGTGAATTTTCTTTGGAGCTAAAAAATCTTGTACTCATTATTTACCTTCCCCCATTTATTTGCTTGTGTTACAGGTAATCTGGGAATTAATTTAAAGTTCACGTTAAAAATTAATATTCAGCAATAAACACTTACAAACACACTTATAAACGTATACACTTATACACTTACAAAGGTGCACACTTATAAACATAATTACCATGCCATACTTGCAAAGAAAACATTCCGGCAAAGCTTTGTGTGTATATGTGTGTGTGTGTGTGTGTGTGTGTGTGTGTGTGTGTGTGTGTGTGTGTGTGTGTGTGTGTGTGTGTGTGTGTGTGTGTGTGTGTGTGTGTGTGTGTACTTGCATGCTTCTGTTTGTTTATTCTTTCTACAATCTGGACAAGAAGACGAGAGCGACAGAGAGCGAGGGAGAGACCATAAGAGAAAGATCTGGACCACTTCAGTGAATCACACTGAACACAAAGAGTCTACATGTGATGGTGGTCTAACACGAGGAAAGCATACTGGGTAAGTTGGGTTGTAAGATCGATAAGTAAGTAGTAGAAACACAACTATAGCTATACTCTGTTATTACTAATTGATTTGGTTTATTTTATTAATCCTTTATTTAACCAATTGAAATGTAAAGTTGTACAATTTGTACTAAAATAATGTTTTTTTTGTTTTGAGGATTGTTGCCACCCAATTGTGTGGGTCACATTCTTTTTGTTGGAAAGTTTGTTAATTTGATTTTACATTTATAGACTCCATAATGGTTCAGGTGTACACATTTGGGAATCATTTTTTATGACTAAGTTTTAGCACGACTCCATTAGTGGTGTCAACAAGGAATGTGTACCTAAGATGTTAATTATGAGTCAACCTAATATCCCTTGGCCATTGTCATTCTGTTTGTTATGGTTTTATGAAACCATCTTCTGGATTTGAGGAGGTTAGGGAAACCAATGGTGCAGGTTTAGGGATCTGATGTTGCTCCTCCTCCACTATGTATAAACACACACATATATATATATATATATATATATATATATATATATATATATATATATATATATATATATATATATATATATATATATATATATATACAGACATACATACATATATACATATATATACATACACTAATACATACATACATACATACATACATACATACATACATACATACATACATACATACATACATACATACATACATACATATATATATATACATATATATACATACACAAATATATACATACATACATACATATACATATATATATATACATACATATATACGGTATATACACAAATATATACAGACATACATATATACATATATATATATGCATACACAAGTACATACATACATATATATATACATACATACATATATATACCGTATTTTCCGCACTATAAGGCGCACTTAAAAGCCTTTAATTTTCTAAAAAAAACGACAGTGCGCCTTATAATCCGGAGCGCCTTATATATGAATCAAGGCGCTCTTTCAAAATGTTTCAGTATGAAAAACCAATAAAAACAATTTAATAATAATAAAATGTTTCAGTACGACTGGTAAACTACAAAGCCGCACCGCTTGCAGCACCGTAGTCAGTAAACACCGCTACTGTGCTTACTCACAGTCCCACACCACTTGTGTGTGTATAAAGACCCCAAAATGATACCTTTCAAGAGACACGCTTACGACGCAGAGTTCAAGCTCAAGGCTATCGGTCACGCAGTAGAATATGGGAATAGAGCAGCAGCGAGAGAATTCAACATTAATGAATCAATGGTGCGGAAGTGGAGGAAGCAAGAAGATGACCTGCGCCAAGTAAAAAAGACTAAACAGAGTTTCCGAGGGAACAAAGCGAGATGGCCACAGTTAGAGGACAAACTCGAACAGTGGGTTGTTGAACAGAGAGCAGCAAGTAGAAGCGTCTCTACAGTCACTATTCGAATGAAGGCAACAGCGCTAGCACGGGACATGAACATCGATGTTTTCGAGGCGGTCCTTCTTGGTGCTTTCGTTTTATGAAAATACGTAATCTCTCCATCCGCACACGAACTCCATCTAGTGGATGCATAACGCAAACCCAGTCAAACGTTTGACTGCAGTATCTTCTATTCTATGCGCTTTATAATCCGGTGCGCCCTATATATGAAAATAGTTCTAAAATAGGCCATTCATTGAAGGTGCGCCTTATAATCCGGTGCGCCTTATAGTGCGGAAAATACGGTACATATAAACATACACAAATATATATACATACATACATACATACATACATACATACATACATATATATACATACACAAATATATACATACATACATATATATACATACACAAATATATATGTTTACATATATATATGTATGTATGTACAATATATTTGTGTATATATATACACATATATATAGAAACATAAATATATAAATGGGTCAAACCAACAGTGGAATATTATACATCCATCCATACATACATACATACATACACACACACACACACACACACACACACACACACACACACACACACACACATACACACACACACACACACACACACATACAGACACACACACACGCACATACAGACACACACACACACACACACATACACACATGCATACATATATTTATATATATATTGGTCACAACAAGAATGGAAGAACACACGTTGGGGGAAAGATTGAGTTCCCAGATCAACGTATAATTAGTACTAGTCAAAACTAACATTAGCACAACAAAATATAAGGAAATGGACAAAATGTATCCAAGGAAGACATATCCAGCAAGCCCGGCCAGGCCCATATAAGGATAGTAAGCCGCAGAAAGGATCAGCCTCACGTTTCATCCTTTCCAGGGTCATTAGATATCAGCTCCTCATGCCAAGCAGGCAATATTTATATTTGAAACGTTTTCTTTTAAAGGGTTGGTGAACTGTGCAATATAATTCATTAGCAATTTAAAATGCTTGCATTATTATCCTATTGCAGGTTCCTTCCTGAAATAAACCTTTTATTTTTATTATTACTTGCAATTATGTTATATTTGTTTCTGAAATGTTTTGTTTTTCTAATCTAATGTCGAGGCCGATTTGGTGACATCTAGTGGTCAAAGCTGCACTATGTAGCTTTTCCATTGAAAACAACACTTAGGTTCAAACTTATTTATCACATCAAGAAATCGAATCATGTAGGCCTACCCATGGCTCAGTCTACCCAGGGATTCATTCTCTCTAAATAAAATCATGTAGGCCTACCCATGGCTCAGTCTACCCAGGGATTCATTCTCTCTAAATAAAATCATGTAGGCCTACCCATGGCTCAGTCTACCCAGGGATTCATTCTCTCTAAATAAAATCATGTATGCCTACCCATGGCTGAGTTTACCCAGGGATTCATTCTCTCTAAAGCAAATCATGTATGCCTACCCATGGCTGAGTTTACCCAGGGATTCATTCTCTCCAAACCAAATCATGTATGCCTACCCATGGCTCAGTCTACCCAGAGATTCATTCTTACTAAATATCTGAGCAGATACAAATGACCCAATAGCATTTTGAACAACAGTAATGGCCAAATGAAAAAAGCATTGTGCAGGTTGAAATAAAACAAAATTTAAAAGGTTTGCCATAATTACTTTAGCTGCCATTGTCAGAGCAGAGTTGAATTAAAATGTCAAAACATTTAATTATATTTCAATAAATAATATTTTTGTATTAGACCAAACAGTAAATTCCATAGGGACTGCAACATGTTCAGAGGGCACTGCTTTTGTTGGTCTGTTGGTCAATAGCATGTTCCTGCAATAGAGGAGACTGCGGTTTCAGGACCCTCGTTTTCTTTTGTATCGATTTATAAACGACTAAGTACTTATGGTTTTAAAAGTACTTTCGGTTTTAAAGGTTTATCCCACCCAAATACTAGTGAAACTGCAGCCTCCACTATTGCAGGAGCATACTGCTCCTGCTGGTTCTGTCTCACCCCAATGGACTTCTCTGTATGGACTTCCATAACAATGAAGTTTCAACTTGAATTCTTATTGGACAATATATGGCAGATTTATGCGGAAATCTAAATATTTCCGAATATATATCCAAACTTTTCAGGAGTTCAACATTTCTGTTTGTTTTATGGAATACAGCCTAGCTGCCGATGAGAACGTTTCCACATTGGAACATGTGACTCCTCCCCATGGAGTCCTAACATACATTGTGACCGCATGTAGGCGTGGCAG
Organism: Lota lota; assembly: GCA_026745465.1. Classification (NCBI taxonomy): domain Eukaryota; kingdom Metazoa; phylum Chordata; class Actinopteri; order Gadiformes; family Lotidae; genus Lota; species Lota lota. The sequence goes on along the minus strand of JACYXH010000376.1, from coordinate 1,345,560 downwards.
GCTCAAAGGAAGCCAGCAGGAGCCGAGGAACCAGGCTAAACATAGACACACAACTGTAAAGGAAAGTTGGTGTCAAGGTGAGGAGCAGTATAACGTTTCGGCTTCAAATTATGTTGTTTTGAAGACTAAACCGTAGGCCGCATTCAACTTTTTCACAGCAAATCTTTTTCATTCAAATATAGGCCTACCTTACACTCCCACATGGACCATGTGAAGTATACAATCTCCACCTGAACAACAATGGAAAGAGAACTGTTACATTGTAAGACCCTTCTTCAGACCTGTTAGTGTTTGATTGATTCTCAGAGCTTTGTATAAATCATTGTATTCAAATTTTCTTTACAATCATTCATTTTCGAAGGGCATCAACTGCTGTTCTGCATGAGTCTCATGTTATGAGCCATAAATGTTTTAATGATCTTACTATGACAGGTGCTATGATTAGATGAATATGATAGGCCTAATGTTCTTGTCTTTGGAAGCAATTAAGAATGTTATACGTATTAGACACACTAAGTTCCTCATCTGGAGCCAGAAGTCCAACTCATAAAAAGTCTGGTTTGTGAGACAGCAGTGTATTGAAAAGTAAGAAAGACACATCTGATTGATTTCAGTGAAGATTTGACTACACAACGACATGAATAACAAAGCAGAGACACTGTGCACACCAACCAATCTCAACAGCTGTTTACCAGAATGTCAACCGAAAGAAGCAAGAGGTGTTTCCTAAAAGAAATACCTTTTCATCAGCTCCCCCCGTGTTAATCAGGTGTTTTAGTACCGCGATGAAGGAACTGCGTTTGAGAACAATCTGGGTCAGCCTAGTAAGTCACATTAATTAAGAATAAAATAAGAATAATACAAAAAAAATTATATTTAGAGAAACCAGGTACATATCTGCATCACCAAAGGGGTGTTTCATCTCATGGCTCACTTTCAAATATGAGGTGTTATTTAGTATGTCACCTATTTGAGAAGATGTTAATGAGATTCTGGCTTGAGAAAAGCGGGCTTATTTCATTTGATTAAATATTACATTCACACAGTAACCAATGTGTTTTTCATATATGATATTATGAGCACATAAAACACATATTATAGGCAATTTAAGCATTCAACAGACAGAAAAAAACATAACCAACATTTTGCGCTGGTTCAAGCTTTGGGTTTAGAAGCATTTTACATAACAGGTACATTTAATGAAGTAGATTAATTAAAGCAGCTTTAACAAGTCAACCAGGCTACATTTGAAAGAAACCGCAAATCAGGGTGTACTTACTTAACGCTCGTGTACTTCTGTGTGTGTACGTATAAGTTGATAAAGATGTGCACGTTTCCATTAAAAACAATAACAAAATAAGACCCAATGTACTTTGTTATTTCAAATGCAATATGCAATTTGTGTTTGGCTACAGCCAGTCTGGAATGTTCCTTGTAACTCACCTTGGCTTGTGATCCGGAGAACAGTTGTTGCGACTTGACAAACAGAGAAGCTGACGCAGGAGATCAAAGGTCTTCAAAACACAATAAGCCTCTTGGATGTCTGGTATTTGGCTTAATGTCAACATTGCCACCACAGCTATATTTGAATTCTGTCCTCACAAGAAAGAAGTGTTTCAGAGCAGGTATCGAGTGTCATCTCATTATATCTTCTGGCAGAAGCACTTTAGAATCGCCCCCTTCTTCTACTCGTCATTCATAGGTCAGTGATCACCTGCTAAATTGAAACTGTGTGCACTGGCATTCGACCAATCAAAATCTTTTTTTACATTTAACACCTGAGGCAAATCAAGATGAACACAAAAACCCTGAAATATGAAATCATACTTACTTCATCAGCAATCACTCCAGCAACCTTCATTCTTACGCCAATATAATTACATTGTACCTTTAGATGCCTAAAAAAATTATAAATTGGCTTGTAAAACATAAAATAAAGAGAAAATAAGATACTCGGAGCAATCACTCAATTTCTCTGCACTTCGAGATTCTCTTGTGTTGTGTTGTGTTGCCCTGGTACAGCTGCTGTCCCCGTTTTTAAAAAGACGTTTCTTGGCAATCTCCATTTTTCCGTGAAGTTCACTCACTGGCAACCATTTCTTTATTTTCCAAGGCTTCTGCAACAGTATATCACTGACATTTCAAGGCTCCTCCACAGCAAGGTGAGGGCCCACGACTGTGCCAGAGAACATTACAAGGATACATTGGTCACGTCTTCGGAAGGCAGACGTGTGAGCACTGATTTTCCATCAAGCATGTCTAAATATGAACCATTTATGAGCATGGCCAGCATATGTAGCAAACATGTCCTGATGAGAATCAATAAAGATTCTATGAACATAACATATACAGGCAACGTTAAAATGCATCACATCAAATAAACAACCATGAAAATAGATGCAAATGAAATAATGTTCATAAGTAAAGAACAATCCGCTAAATCAGACCGTCTTAATCTTAACATACACAAATGACAGGCATCACACAATAGGCACATGGCCTTAAGATGAACAGTAAACTCTAAGAAATCTCTATATTGTCAAGTTCAGTGAACAAAGCATTGCACTTCACAAAGCAACATTTACATTACTGGCATAAGATCAGGAATCCTATCCGGCTTCTAAGATTGTCACCAATGCAGTATGGGAGACATGTGAAGAACAGAATAAGACAACTGGATGTAAGAACTACAACCACAGTGCCAGGCAGCATGACCAAATAGAGCCAGGCATGTGGTGTGGCCTCCAAACACTTCCTTATAAAAGACAGAGAGACTCTCCTCCCCAGGCAGACCCCAGGGAAGGTAAGTTGCTCATCAGCTCGCACTTTTATTGACGAGTGAGAAGGATGACTGAATTATTTTCTATGACAAAGATGACATTTCAACTCAAACACTAAAAGCAAAGCAGTCTTTGATTTGATTTAAACTAAAATACCATAGCTACTGTTATAGTTTGAAACATCTTTTGTCAGGTGTTCTTTTGTTCCAGTGGTGTGGAGAGATCGCAAAGAAACTTTAACGAATTGTTGTCGATTTTATTCAGTTGATCAAATCACCTCTCACCAGAATTCTCAGACGTGCCTTCCAGGAGTCACATCTCTACTAGCCTGGTGTTCTTCAAGGTCGATCAAATACCAGCCTAAGGAGCCATCATGGGGGACGCTGAAATGGAGTGCTTCGGCCCGGCGGCGGTGTACCTCAGGAAGCCGGAGAGGGAGAGGATCGAGGCCCAGACCAGCCCCTTTGACGCTAAAACAGCGTACTTTGTTAGTGAGCCCAAGGAGATGTACCTCAAGGGAGTGCTCCAGAGCCGAGACGGTGGCAAAGCTACCGTCAAAACTCTGTGTGGGCAGGTAGGGCGTTGGACTCTGAATCCACACTCGGTTTTAATAGTGTACCGCATTGGCATACGGCAGCATGTTATATTTGCTGTCATGTATTTCCACTAGACCCTCACGGTGAAAGAGGATGCCATATACCCCATGAATCCCCCAAAGTACGACAAGATTGAGGACATGGCCATGATGACCCACCTCAATGAGCCCACTGTGCTGTATAACCTCAAAGAGCGCTATGCAGCATGGATGATCTACGTGAGTCTCAACCCTCAATGCACATGGAACCCTCCAGTCATATAACGTAACAAGGTCATGCTGACATGTGTCTCCTGGTTGAGACAGACCTACTCTGGGCTCTTCTGCGTCACTGTGAACCCCTACAAGTGGCTCCCAGTGTACGATTCTGCCGTGGTGAATGCATACAGAGGCAAGAAGAGGATTGAGGCTCCACCCCATATCTTCTCCATCTCTGACAACGCCTATCAGGCCATGCTCACAGGTATCAAACAATTTGCCAGATATTAGCTATCACATATACTTGCGCCAAATGGTAATGCAAATTCTTACCATTTTCAATGTACATTTAATACAGATAGAGAAAATCAGTCAATCCTGATCACGTAAGTAATCATCAAATACAAAAAAGTAAATATATGACAATACTATGGCATGGCATTATTGTAGCTTATACTTATTTGATCCCCAAGTGGAGAATCTGGTGCAGGGAAGACCGTGAACACCAAGCGTGTCATCCAGTACTTTGCAACCATCGCTGTAGCTGGACCCAAGAAAACAGAGCATGTTGCTGGAAAGATGCAGGTTGGGAACAACGACGTCATTTCTTTGTCTTCCATTAGAGAATCAAATTTAAGTCCTCGGTTGGAGGTCACTTTCGTCCCACTCGCCCTCCCAAGTGAGGCTGAGAACAGAACAACCCTAGCTTTCAATACTGGAGCAGCTAAGAAGTGCTGAAACCAACGGAGTGTCATTTGCAGGGCTCGCTGGAGGATCAGATCATCGCGGCTAACCCTCTGCTGGAGGCCTACGGCAACGCCAAGACTGTGAGAATGACAACTCTTCCCGCTTTGTAAGTTTTGTGTTTATTGTAAAATAAAAACAATCTGATTTTAAAACACTGGTCATACAGTGACCACATCTATTAATCACAGCAATGCTAACATTGTGCACATCTCAATCCTTCTCTGAATAGGGAAAGTTCATCAGAATTCACTTTGCGACTACTGGAAAGTTGGCATCAGCTGATATTGAAACATGTAGGTTATTTAGCTTATTATACGAATATGGTTATTGTGTGACCCTGTTTATTAAGCTGGGCATTGCTTGTATCTTGTTACACAGATCTTCTGGAGAAGTCCAGGGTGACGTTCCAGCTGTCTGCTGAGAGAAGCTACCATATCTTCTACCAGCTCATGACTGGCCACAAGCCTGAGCTAATAGGTATGGTATATCATGTCACGCTTACTTTCCACATTGAGTGTGGGTGACAAAGAATTATCATTGTGTTTCTCTTTTTGTGATTATTGGTCGGTTTGTTTTCCAGAGGCTCTCCTCATTACCAAAAACCCATTTGACTATCACATGATCAGTCAGGGTGAAATCAGTGTCAAGAGCATCGATGACGTTGAAGAATTCATCGCCACTGATGTAAACTTAATTAGTTTTTAAAGCATTCACCAGTCATTCTAAATTAGGTTGGTTGATTTTGATAAATATGGATTTGAATCACAGACAGCCATTGACATTCTGGGCTTCAGTGCTGATGAGAAGATTGGCATCTACAAGCTGACCGGTGCTGTGATGCATCATGGGAACATGAAGTTCAAGCAGAAGCAGCGTGAAGAGCAGGCTGAGCCTGATGGCAATGAGGGTACAAAAATTGTTTTTGTTTGATAGCTTACATGTTTTAATCATTTGTTTGTTTTATTGAACAGAAAATGGATTTCAGACTAAATGCATTTATTTTGCGTGGATGGCTTTAGAGGCAGACAAAATTGGGTATCTCATGGGTCTGAACTCTGCGGATGTACTCAAGGCTCTGTGCTACCCCAGAGTGAAGGTCGGGAATGAGTATGTCACCAAAGGTCAAACTGTGCCCCAGGTAAAACATAAGCACATTTGAACGTAAAGAAAGGGATTTCCATTGTACATGTTTCATTCCCGTTATGTATAACAATCCCTTCACCTTTACTCTTACATTGTTAGGTTCACAACTCAGTGATGGCTCTCTGCAAGTCAGTCTATGAGAAAATGTTCTTGTGGATGGTCGTCAGAATCAATGAGATGCTGGACACCAAGCAGTCCAGGCAATTCTTCATTGGTGTGTTGGACATCGCTGGGTTTGAAATCTTTGATGTAAGTGAGCTCTGCACAGCAGTGAGTTTGATGTTTTGTGGGGGAATAAGCACAAGCAGTTACACTATGTCCTAACTGTAACTTTCTGACCCCAAAGTACAACAGCTTGGAGCAGCTGTGCATCAACTTCACCAATGAGAAACTGCAACAGTTTTTCAACCATCACATGTTTGTACTGGAGCAAGAAGAGTACAAGAAAGAAGGAATTGAATGGGAGTTCATTGACTTTGGTATGGACCTGGCAGCCTGCATTGAGCTTATTGAGAAGGTACGTTCTCGTATAGAAAATGAGTGGAAGTCCATCACCATATACAGTACTATGTACATTTACTGATCAACACTTCACTTCCAACCAAATGACAGCCAATGGGCATCTTCTCCATCCTTGAAGAGGAGTGCATGTTCCCCAAGGCCTCAGACACCACCTTCAAGAACAAGCTGCATGACCAGCACCTTGGCAAAACCAAGGCGTTTGAGAAGCCAAAGCCAGCCAAAGGCAAAGCTGAGGCCCACTTTGCCCTGGTGCACTATGCCGGCACTGTGGACTACAACATCACCGGCTGGCTGGACAAGAACAAGGACCCCCTGAATGACTCCGTCGTTCAGCTCTACCAGAAGTCCTCAGTTAAACTGCTAGCTCTTCTTTATGCATCCCATGCCCTGACAGACGGTACGTCATTTCATATCACATCATATGCTATTTTATAAAGAAAATGACTTGTGAAAGGAAATGTATATTGGTACATTTCAAAGGAATGGTACTTATTATGTGTGATTTGCAATACATGTGATGTCATAGCTGAGACTGCTGGAAAGAAGGGCGCCAAAAAGAAGGGGGGTTCCTTCCAGACGGTGTCAGCCCTGTTCAGGGTAAGAGCAGCTTTGCATTCACCATTACCCCTTCCATTGTCTATACCGTTATGTATACATTTATCCAGCCGAAGGGGATTTCATAACAATCTTTGGTATACCCATGTACACAAGGTTCTTAAGCATCCAGTAGGCCAAAGTTGACATATTTAAACACTGAATCCAATACTGCCTTTTACCGTTTCTCTTAAAATATATGGATGATTTGGTTAAAAATGTATACTATGAGAATAAATCTTTTTTTGTATATGTAATATTGGATTATGTACTTATTTTAGGAAAACCTGGGCAAGCTGATGACCAACTTAAGAAGCACACATCCACACTTTGTGCGTTGTTTGATCCCAAACGAATCAAAAACTCCAGGTTTGTTTAACTTCAAAATGCCTTAGGTAATATAAGCAATGCTTTTAAAATAAGAAAACATACTTTACACATTTGTCTTACAGGTCTGATGGAGAACTTCCTGGTCATCCACCAGCTGAGGTGTAACGGTGTCCTGGAAGGTATCAGAATCTGCAGAAAGGGCTTCCCCAGCAGAGTCCTCTATGGTGACTTCAAGCAGAGGTAGCTCTTTAGCTATGGTCTTAGTCTGCTTTTCCACATCAGCATGTTCCATCGTCTGACGGAAGCCAAATTAATCTCCTTTTCAATCATTTCAGATACAAAGTATTGAATGCCAGTGTCATCCCTGAGGGACAATTCATTGACAACAAGAAGGCCTCAGAGAAACTCTTGGGCTCCATTGATGTCGACCACACTCAGTACAAGTTTGGACACACTAAGGTTGCACAGATTTAAATTTTAACGTTTTCAGAAAGCTAAGACTTTGTATGACACTGTATGATGATTTAAATGGGATCAGTCTATGTCCCTTCAGCATACATGCAGGTCCCCTCAGCCCTTTGGTCTCTCAGCATACATTTAGGTCCTATGTCCCCTCAGCCCTTTGGTCCCTCAGCATACTTTTAGGTCCTATGTTCCCTCAGCCTTTTGGTCCCTCAGCCCTATGTCCCTTCAGCATACTTTTAGGTCCTATGTTCCCTCAGCCTTTTGGTCCCTCAGCCCTATGTCCCTCAGCATACATTTAGGTCCTGTCCCCTCAGCCTTTTGGTCCCTCAGCCCTATGTCCCTCAGCATACATTTAGGTCCTGTCCCCTCAGCCTTTTGGTCCCTCAGCCCTATGTCCCTCAGCATACATTTAGGTCCTATGTCCCCTCAGCCCTTTGGTCCCTCAGCATACATTTAGGTCCTATGTCCCCTCAGCCTTTTGGTCCCTCAGCATACATTTAGGTCCTATGTCCCCTCAGCCTTTTGGTCCCTCAGCCCCATGTTCCCTCAGTATACATGTAGGTCCTGTGTTCCCTCAGCCTTATGTCGTCTCATAATCATAAAACATCATGTTTTTCCAGAATGTCACTAAAGGGGTTCTGTCATGGTGTTGACCTCACATGTCAAACCCACTTTCTGGACCCAGAATGGGAGAACGATTTACTGAGGCACCATATGCATGACCCCATTTAAACTACTGTTCTCAGGTGTTCTTCAAAGCTGGTCTTCTGGGTACTCTAGAGGAGATGAGAGATGAGAAACTCGCTGCGCTAGTCACCTTGACTCAGGCTCTTTGCAGGGGATTCAACATGAGAAAGGAATTTGTCAAAATGATGGAGAGAAGGTAAACATAATTAGTATATTGTCTATACCTTATATGCCTAAAACATATAATTGTGGCACCTAACCCTAACTTTGCAGACACCTAAAGTAATTACCAGATTTTGTCTTAATCTTTTTTAGAGAGGCTATCTTTACTATCCAGTACAACATCCGCTCATTCATGAATGTCAAAACATGGCCATGGATGAAGCTGTATTTCAAGATCAAGCCTCTGCTGAAGAGTGCTGAGACTGAAAAGGAAATGGCTCAAATGAAGGAGACCTTTGAGAAGACCAAGGAAGATCTTGCCAAAGCTCTGGCAAAGAAAAAGGAGCTGGAGGAAAAAATGGTTTCTCTGCTTCAGGAAAAGAATGACCTCCTACTACAAGTTCAATCTGTGAGTAACACTGAGAGAGCTCCACATTTTCACAATGAGTGATGAGTGAATCTCATTCATGATTCCTTTTAAAGGAAAGTGAAAACTTGTCCGATTCAGAAGAAAGATGCGAGGGTCTCATTAAGAGTAAGATCCAGCTGGAGGCCAGACTCAAAGAGACGTCTGAGAGGCTGGAGGATGAGGAGGAGGTCAATGCTGACCTGACGGCCAAGAAGAGGAAGCTGGAAGATGAGTGTTCTGAGCTCAAGAAGGACATTGATGACCTGGAGCTGACCTTGGCCAAAGTGGAGAAGGAGAAACATGCCACTGAGAACAAGGTTGCTATATTGATCAGTTTAATGTTTTTACTTCAATAAAGCCAAAATCTTTTTAGGTTATTCAAATTTATATCTGAATGTTTAGGTCAAAAACCTCACAGAGGAGATGGCATCTCAAGATGAGACCATCGCCAAGTTGAGTAAGGAGAAGAAAGCCCTCCAAGAGGCCCACCAGCAGACCCTCGATGACCTCCAGGCAGAGGAAGACAAAGTCAACACTCTGACCAAAGCCAAGTCCAAACTGGAGCAGCAAGTGGATGATGTGAGTCATACACTAAAGGACAATTTTAAAAAGAATACATTGACAATATGCGATCGATAGCATTCTATAAATGTTTATCTTTAACAGCTTGAAGGTTCCCTGGAGCAAGAGAAAAAGCTTCGAATGGACCTTGAGCGAGCCAAAAGAAAGCTTGAAGGTGATCTAAAACTGGCCCAGGAGTCCATCATGGACCTGGAGAATGACAAGCAGCAATCAGATGAGAAACTCAAGAAGTGAGTCTACTAATGTCCTAGCATTACCCTTTGAGAGATGTACCAGTGAGTGATCACACTGTGTCCTTTTATATATTTTTGCCACATCTAGGAAGGACTTTGAAACAAGCCAACTTATTAACAAGATTGAGGATGAGCAAACACTTTCTGCTCAACTTCAGAAAAAGATCAAAGAACTTCAGGTGTGTTCAATGGACAACATAGAGGATAGAGTCCAACATCATCTACCATCATTAATGATATAACAACTATAAAACCATTTTCAAGGCTCGCATTGAGGAGTTGGAGGAGGAGATTGAGGCTGAGCGTGCGGCTCGGGCCAAGGTGGAGAAGCAGCGGTCTGATCTCTCCAGGGAACTTGAGGAGATCAGTGAGAGGCTTGAGGAGGCCGGTGGAGCCACTTCTCTTCAGATTGAGATGAACAAGAAGCGCGAGGCTGAGTTCCAGAAGCTGCGTCGGGACCTCGAGGAGTCCACCCTGCAGCATGAAGCCACCTCTGCAGCGCTGCGTAAGAAGCAGGCCGACACCGTCGCAGAGCTGGGAGAGCAGATAGACAACCTCCAGCGCGTCAAACAGAAGCTGGAGAAGGAGAAGAGCGAATACAAGATGGAGATCGATGACCTCTCAAGCAACATGGAGGCCATAGCTAAGTCAAAGGTATTTGATGGAGTTAATTGGATAGAATAGAATATAGAATATAAAACAGACTATACGCATGGTATAAAAATGCTATAATTAGACAAGAAGCTATTTTTCATAAATAGTCCCTTGCCTAAAATAAATGAAAGTGAAAGAAAAGCAGGACATGCAGTTTAAAGATTGGAAAAGGACAGTTTATGGAACATATAGAATGACATTGCAAATAAATATACATACAGACAAACACATGCAGGCAAATATACATATAGCGTCACATTGCAAACAAATATACATATAGACAAACATGCAGACAAATCTACATGTAGCAAGCAGGAGCAAAAAGAGTATGTATTCACGTGTGTATGTATTAATCATTCAATGTTTTAATTAGTTACTGAAAGTGTTTAGTTGTCTGATGTGATTTGGAATTATATTCCACTCTCTTGAACCTCTGACAGACCTGACTGGCTAAAGGCACTTATCTGCAACAGAATAGTGCAATCTCCTCCCATAGACCCCCTAGTGACACCATAAGTATTGGTTCTTCTGTTGAAGATGTTGCTACAAGTGGCTAAGTCATGTTGGTCATTATTGTTCAACTTAATTACCACCAGCCACTAAATGTTGGCTGACGAACTGCCAGTTGAGTGGTTTTGTTATTAGACATCTGATCAACTCCAGCTTTCTGTGAGGTGCAAGATGTGTCGCTTAGTGGTGCTGACTGATACCGGGAACACAACAAAGCTGTTCTACCATCTGAAGCAGTATCACCCACTAGAACGAGAGTCAGAATCTGAGGACCCATCATAGTTCAAGCCAACCTGTAAAACCACCACCTGTTGTTACTGGTTATTATTTAACTGATAACTTGTATTTTGCCAGCTTTCGAACTCTTGGCACTGTGCTTGTTTTTGTTATCCGCACACATTATGAAATATTTTGTACCATCCAGCCCTAGTTCTACCCCATTTCTGCAGAACTGGAGCAATCGGAGGGGTGTTGTCGACAATAGAAAACTACTACTCTGGAAAAGCGTTTTTATCCAGAAGTAGCAGATTTGTGAATTTCCCCTGTTTAATAACGTACTACACTTTTGTCTAAAAGAACACAGAAATGTTCACCAACACATGCATGTATATTTCATGTACATTTCTATCGATTTCAGGCAAATCTTGAAAAGCTGTCTCGTACCCTTGAGGATCAACTGAGCGAGCTCAAGAGCAAAAATGATGAGCATGTCCGACAACTTAACGATCTAAGTGTGCAAAGGGCAAGACTGCAAACAGAAAATGGTAAGAAATATGTCACATGTTTAAAGGGTACGTAAACCCACGTTTTAGTAGGAGGCCTTCTGCCAAACAGTTTCAGAAAATGGGCTCCGAGCATTCTAGTTGTAAAGGTTTTAGGGGTGTGAGCGGTGTTGTGGCCAATAGAGAAATACTACTCTGGAAAATAGCCGGAAGTAGCAGACTTCTTGTACTTTACAAAGAATTTCCTCCGTTTAATAACTTTCCACATTTTGGTCTAAAACAACACAGAAAAGTTCACCAATACGTTTGAGACCCAGACAGGACCATTTTCAATAAAGTAAAAATTAATTTGGGGTTTACTTCTCCTTTAAAGTGGCAATGTCAAAGATCTCCAAAGATTTAATTTAAAGAAATGTTGTTGAATCACTATATGAAGAAACACAATGGAGACTGAGCCTACACACCTTGTGTTTGCAGTATTATTAGTAGCTCCTTCCCGCCATGCATTCAAATGCAACACATGCTAGTACACATGCAAGTACACAGCTACACACACTTGTGTGTGTAGCTAACAATGTACAGTGTACTGGGGTTTTTCCCCGTAGGTTCCGCCGAAGAGAATGAAACAGAGATCTTCGAGAATGCCACTTTAAAGTATTTTCCCGTTCATCATAAAACATGGATGTTGTTTTTGTTCTTCTAAAATCCTTGGAATACTACTTTTTGAACCAGATTTATTTACGTTTCGATTAATTTAGTATAATTAACAAGCACCAAACTCAATGTTGTCATGGTGATGGACTTGGAGACATTTTGAACAATACATGTTTTCTATTTAGGTGAATTCTGCCGCCAGCAGGAGGAGAAAGAAGCACTTATTTCTCAGCTGACACGAAGCAAGCAGGCTTACACTCAGCAGATTGAGGAGCTGAAGAGACACATTGAGGAGGAAGTCAAGGTACTGTTTTACGATATCACAGCAAACTTCATAGGGAGACACAAACACCCAAAGGTGGTTGCATATATTATACCTTTTTTATTTGAATTCAGGCCAAGAATGCCCTGGCCCATTCGGTCCAGTCGGCTCGTCATGACTGTGACCTGCTCAGAGAGCAGTATGAAGAGGAGCAGGAGGCCAAGGCTGAGCTGCAGCGTGCATTGTCCAAGGCCAACAGCGAGGTGGCTCAGTGGAGGAGTAAATATGAGACTGACGCCATTCAGCGCACTGAGGAACTGGAGGAAGCCAAGTAAATCAATGCATTTTCGTCTCTATCTGTAGGACTGTACTGGTGAAGGTGTAGGCCTGATGCTAAATGTAATTTCCAACTCAGGAAAAAGCTTGCCCAGCGTCTTCAGGATGCAGAGGAGTCTGTTGAGGCTACAAACTCCAAATGTGCCTCTCTGGAAAAGACTAAACAGCGTCTGCTTGGCGAGGTGGAAGACCTGATGATTGATGTGGAGAGAGCTAATACTCTGGCTGCCAACCTTGACAAGAAGCAGAGGAACTTTGACAAGGTACTGGGGGTGTAACGGTTCCGGTGAGTCACGGTTCGGTTTGGTTCGTTTTACGGTTTTTGGTCACGGCTGTGTAGATAACCAAGTGTAATAATGTCCCGTTAATATAAAGTATCAATGTTCCTAATAATTATATGGCTCTGACTCCAAAATGTGCTAAAATCAGGTGTATTTTTTTCTCTGCCGTACCATATTTAAATCCACACCGAACCGTGCACATTTGCACACCGAATCGTGCATTCATCCCGTTCAGTAAGGTTTTTGGACGGGAGCTGTTGCAACCCTACCATCAAGGAGACCATCATTTATGAGCTTGAAAAATACATAGAATAGTCTGATACCATGGGATGCTCAATGTTTTCTTTGAACGTGCAGGTTCTTGCTGAGTGGAAGCAGAAATATGAGGAGAGCCAGTCTGAGTTGGAGGGAGCTCAGAAAGAGGCTCGCTCTCTGAGCACTGAGATGTTCAAGCTGAAGAACTCCTATGAAGAAGCTCTGGACCACCTTGAGACCCTCAAGAGGGAGAACAAGAACCTGCAGCGTAAATACGTTGAAACAATAAAGTACCCCAACAAACATTTAGTTGCCGAATGGCTTGCTAACTGCAAACCAAAAATAAACCAAACTAAGATACATCGATTGTACCTTTTCCCTCACAGATGAGATCTCTGACCTGACTGAGCAGCTAGGTGAAACTGGTAAAACCATTCATGAACTTGAGAAGGGGAAAAAGACTGTAGAGGTTGAGAAGTCTGAACTGCAGACTTCTCTGGAGGAGGCAGAGGTATGGTCTATAATCACATTTCTAAGTCTTCTCTGTTTTAAAAGAAATCACATCACATCACAAATATGTTTTTTTTCATCAAGGCTACCTTGGAACATGAGGAATCCAAGATTCTTCGTGTTCAGTTGGAGCTTACCCAGGTCAAGGGTGAGGTTGACCGGAAGATTGCAGAGAAGGATGAGGAGATGGAGCAGATCAAGAGGAACAGCCTGAGGGTGATTGACTCCATGCAGAGCACTTTGGACTCAGAGATCAGGAGCAGAAATGATGCCCTGAGAATCAAGAAGAAGATGGAGGGAGATCTCAACGAGATGGAGATTCAGTTGAGCCACGCCAACCGCCAGGCTTCTGAAGCCCAGAAACAACTGAGAAACGTCCAGGGACAGCTTAAGGTAACTCCGAGCACTAACATAATATAGGGATCCTAAACAACTATACCTTAACTATTTACAGTAGGCTAAAATGTTTTATTTCAGGATGCCCACCTGCACCTTGATGATGCCCTGAGAGGACAAGAAGACATGAAGGAGCAGGTTGCCATGGTGGAGCGCAGGAACAACCTGATGTTTGCTGAGATCGAGGAGCTGAGAGCAGCCCTGGAGCAGACAGAAAGAGCACGCAAAGTGGCTGAGCAGGAGCTGCTGGATGCCAGTGAGCGTGTGGGACTGCTGCACTCCCAGGTAACGAAAGAGTTCCTTCGTGACATCACGGAGAAGCATAATAAGAATGACCATTATGTAATCCGATATCATTGTTGTTTAGAACACCAGCCTCATCAATACTAAGAAGAAGCTGGAGACCGACCTTGTCCAGATCCAAGGTGAAGTGGAGGACAGTGTTCAAGAAGCCAGAAACGCAGAGGAGAAGGCCAAGAAGGCCATCACTGATGTGAGTTCAATCACAGTCAAATACATTCCTGTTGTGTTTACTTGTGTTGAAGCTCTTATGTTTCCATCCTTGACTACTGTAAACTCAAACGTCTCCTCTTGTTGTTCTATGCTAGGCCGCCATGATGGCGGAGGAGTTGAAGAAGGAGCAGGACACCAGCTCTCACCTGGAGAGGATGAAGAAGAACCTGGAGGTCACAGTGAAGGACCTGCAGCACCGTCTGGAAGAAGCCGAGAGCCTGGCCATGAAGGGAGGCAAGAAGCAGCTCCAGAAACTGGAGGCCAGGGTAGGTCTTTCGAGAAATACAGCAAACTGTTTGCAATTCTCTATTTGTTAGGTTTGTTTGCTTGTTGAGATCCAATAAAAATGTCCATCTCCATCAAAGGTTCGTGAATTGGAATCTGAATGTGAGGCTGAGCAGAGGCGTGGGGCGGAAGCCATCAAGGGAGTCCGCAAATATGAGCGGAAAGTGAAGGAGCTATCATATCAGGTACATTGATGCTTTGGCTAGAATGATAGTATTGCTTTGGTGATTTATATATTACTCAAAGGGGTGAACCCCAAATCATGTTTCAACCTTTTAATCGAACCTAGTAATCTATGACATTTTGTCACCGTAACCTTACACTGCAACTGTAATAGTGTTATTTATATTTTTTTAAACGTTGCCTGGGGGGGCATTAAGAGGTGTAGGCACACGGAAAGAACCACTAGTTGGGGGTCTTGAAAAGGTGTAAGGGGGGGGGGGGGGGTGGGGGTGAGGCTGAAAAAGATGAGCCTTTTTAAAAGGTATCATATGTACCATTTCTGCATTAGAAGCTCTAAAAATGTTGTCCAACATGTGTAGGGAATTTCATTACGTATAACTAGCTAGTATAGTTAGCTATGGTAGCTAACCATTCTCATAACTCATTCTTAGAGCTCTCAGCCCGAAACTCTTTTTTGTTTTTAATACGTCATTGTGAATTTGAGCTGAAACAGGGGGTTCACTTACACTTTAATATAATTGATTTGCAGACTGATGAGAAAATAAAAGACTTACGGTGATGGGTTATCGCGTAAAGTCATTTAGCATCGAACTAGAATACACATTCCCCCTTAAACCACGGCCACTTGACATGTGCTTTTCCTACAGTGTGAGGAGGACAAGAAGAATATCGCTAGACTCCAAGATCTGGTGGACAAGCTGCAGCTGAAGATGAAGTGCTACAAGAGGCAGGCTGAGGAGTCTGTGAGTCACGCTCAATTCCCTTTGGCTCTCATAAAGTCACCATTTTGGTTCAACGGTCCACAATTGAACATATGTTTTTATGACACAGGAGGAGCAGGCCAACACCCACCTGTCCAGGTACAGGAAGAATCAGCATGAGCTGGAAGAGGCCCAGGAACGCGCTGACATCGCGGAGTCCCAGGTCAACAAGCTGAGAACCAAGAGCCGTGAAATCGGCAAGGTAACTGTAGCACCCCAGTGGTTTAAATAAGCCCACCGAGCCTATACCACCTAGCCCATACTACCTAGCCTATACTACCTAGCCTACACTACCTAGCCTATACTACCTAGCCTATACCACCTAGCCCATACTACCTAGCCTATACTACCTAGCCTATACCACCTAGCCCATACTACCTAGCCTATACTACCTAGCCCATACTACCTAACCTACACTACCTAGCCTACACTACCTAGCCTATACTACCTAGCCTATACCATCTAGCCTATACCATCTAGCCTATACTACCTAGCCTATACTACCTACCCCATACTACCTAACCTACACTACCTAGCCCATACTACCTAGCCCATACTACCTAACCTACACTACCTAGCCTTTACTACCTAGCCTATACTACCTAGCCTATACCATCTAGCCTATACCATCTAGCCTATACTACCTAGCCTATAGTACCTAGCCTATACTACCTAGCCTATACTACCTAGCCCATACTACCTAGCCTATACTACCTAACCTACACTACCTAGCCTATACTACCTAGCCTATACCATCTAGCCTATACCATCTCGCCTATGCTACCTAGCCTATACTACCTAGCCTATACCACCTAGCCTATACCACCTAGCCTATACCATCTAGCCTATACTACCTAGCCTATACTACCTAGCCTAGCACTATACGTCGGGGCCGTATAGTGCTAGTGTAGTGTAGTTTATTACTGCTACCAAATAGGTTCTTCATACTTTGTCTTAAGACTAACCTTAAGGGCACTTCAGGGCGCCATCAGTGAGATGCTTTGTTCCCATTGATAACAATTACCTAATAGCCCCTCAACTGTTAAAAATCATTCAGTGTAATTGGGGCCTTAGGTAGACCTCCTAATATGAAATGTAACAAATATGGCTTTGTGAGGTAAATTGTGTAAAATAGCGTACTGGATAGTTACTCAAAAGACTGGTGATAAGCTGTACATATAGCTCTCTCTAGTGATGAATACTGGCAATGCATCCACTAATTGGATTAGCGTAGGATTAGCAGTACAATACTGGCATGCCTTCCACAAAGAAATTGTGTATTAAAAGACACAGAAATGGTGAAAAGTGAAATGACAAATATATATTACGTGCAAAGAATGATAGCTGCAATCAACTCTTTCAAATGGTTAATTTCAGGTAACAACAAAATACAAAATAGAAAACAACATGCTTTAAATAGCAAAACCCTTCCAAGTGAAACACACGATTAACAGATCAGAAGGATCTAGGGGCCTTATGTATCCAGACACCGGTGTATGAAGAAAAATAAACCCCCACCGCAGGCCTGAAAGCACCATGCCCCTTGCTGAGTTAAGTGGGCAGCATACTGGGTGCAGTGCGTAGGATTTAGTGGCATCTAGTGGTGAGGTTGCAGATTTCAACCAACTGAATCACCCCTTGGTTCTTAACTCGGTTCTCCGCCAGTTAAAATAGTTAGTTAGTGCTCCTGGCGACCTCCTTCATTCTCCTCTCCAGCGAGCCTCAATCTCCATGTTTCTTACTTTTAGACCCTCTTCCAGACACAGGTTAGAGCAATTTGATTGGCTAAGGAAGGTATTCCAGCCAATATTGTTGTTACTAGTACACCAAAGCTAGGGTGTCTTTTAAAGGACTAGTTCAGTCTTTTAAACGAATACGTGGAATTCACAGTGGGCTACATAACGTTATCACCTTCTTTTTTTGGTCAAATCCAAATGATTTGTAATTAATGTTTCATCTGTCACTTTCTTTTATTCTAGGGCAAGGACGCTGAGGAATGAGGAAAAACGAAAACACAAGCTCATAGCAGGAAGTCATACAATATGAATATCTTGTTAGGTGTCGACTGCAGCATGTGAAGTACACATTCATTCAGTCAATAAAAGTAGATATTGTATTGCATTTGTGTGTCTGGTATTTCATTATTTGATATGCATGGAGGTTAGTGCACTAGTGGATTATGCGCCCTGCTGATGCCTGTCTTTAGCATTTATTTAAAGGTTAAGTAACCATTTTAGCAGAACTCCTGAATATAAGTAAAAAACATATTGTGATTCCGATCAGTAGCGACAGTTGTAAAGGTTTTAGAAAAAAAAATGGGTTACATAAGAGCAAGTTTGAGTGTCAATGTCAAACGTCAACATTAGCTTGAGCTGGGGTGTGCAGCCAAAGTAAAACTCCAAAACAGTTTTTAGTAGTTTTCACATAAGTAAAAGAGAAATTAGGAGGTTGCTTCGTGCCAGAGGCTTATCTCGACGGAAAATATGCTCAAGTCTGGGGGACCTAGTCGACTTCATTCGAGACAAACGGCCGTACTCCAGACAACGTCATGGGCGCCGCTGGGTGTACGCCTGTGTAGGGAACATGGCATGCAAAGAAGTTGAAGATGAAGATGAAGATGAGCAAAGAAGATGTGCGCTTAGTTCTCAAGGAGTTGGATCCTCAAGGAGTGTCAGTGAGGGAATCAAGACGTCTCAGACGATGAGATGACTTCTCAAGGGGGCGCAGTCTTAGCTGGCATGTTGACTTGTAGGATAAAGTAGAGCCGCATGCTGTTTGTATCAATGGATGCGTTGACGGCTTTTCGAGAAGAACGATCTTAGCTTAATGCGTACACAACAAGTAGTGATCCCAAGGTGGTCGAAGGTCACTACATTGAAGAAGTGCAACGTTTGGAGGGGCTGCCCGAGAGTTGTGAGGGGAGATCTTGGGACTGAAAATGGTCACATTCAGCGTCTCGCCCGCTTCGTCCCCCCTGGTGACACCCTTGACAGCTATTTGGAAGGTGCCAGTACTGCCAATCAACAAATTGAATCTTGGTGGGGTTTCTTGCGAAAGGAATGCATGGAGTTGTGGATGTCCTTGTTTTCTGCTCTCAAAGACAATGGGTTCTTCGATGGAGAATCTCTGGACAAAAGCCTACTACAGTTCTGCTTTATTGGATTAGTCCAAGTGAGTGGATTGTGTGTTGTTGTTTCAGATGAGTGTTGGCCCCGTCCACCTCACACCGCTGAAACACCATCGGCCAGGAATAGTACTAGCAACATGGAGTGGGAGAGAGCGGAATAAAAGGACAGAGTAGGGAAGGTTCCTATGAGATGTTACGTGAGAGTCACGAGGCAGGTAGTATGAGAGAGAGAGAGAGAGAGAGAGAGAGAGAGAGAGAGAGAGAAGAGAGAGAGATACAGAGAGAGAGAGAGGGAGAGAGAGAGAGAGAGAGAGAGAGAGAGAGAGAGAGAGAGAGAGAGAGAGAGAGAGAGAGAGAGAGAGAGAGAGAGAGAGAGAGAGAGAGAGAGAGAGAGAGAGAGAGAGAGAGAGAGAGAGAGAGAGAGAGAGAGAGAGAGAGAGAGAGAGGGAGATGATTCCGTATTTTACGGGACGGTGCACAACCCACTGTGTGTGCATTTTGCCTAAATAATGTGATGTGCAGGCAGTTTGACTGGAACTGGAACTTGGTGTTTCCCCTGCTTCTGAGGGGGCACAGTTCTGAAATCAATAACATGTTTTTCATGGCACAGTGAGATATCTAACAGAATTAAGTAAATGCTACTGATGTCCGGTTGTCTCTGCAATGTTGTTTGAATAGTGAATAGTGGCTGCAAATTACCTGAGTACCTAAGTTAGCTAACAATGTTCACAGCAAACAAAAAATATACTCGCTAGGTAGGTAAAGATTTGAGCAAATAATAATTGCTTGAAATAAATGTTGCTTACCGTGTCCCTTTTCAGCCGAAGTACATCCTCTTTTGGGTCCTTTTTCCACTCCGCAATTCTTTTTTCCCACTCTGCAGTTCGTTTTTTTCCTTCCATGCAGGTCCCTTAATGGGCTCCTTATAATTCACCTCGGCTTTTAGGGCACCTGAAATAGCGCAACAATGCCCCATAGTGACTCAGCTAAATTACCCATTTCCGAAGATACCGTTCCACGCACCAGTAGCCTACCAAAGGTGGTGACCGTCACCGTTACTACTAGTAATTAGTAATTAGTAATACTAATAGTAATTAAACATCACACTATTACATTACAGCGGTAATTTTATACTAAATACTACATCTATTTTTGGCTGAAGGATGAATTTTCAACACACAAATTTTTTTGGGGATGGGTTGTGTGGATGATGGCTGGGCAATCAGTGTGCACAGGTTAAACCAGCCATCACCCCGCACACACTCAGGGAGATCTCCTTGCATGGCAACATGGAGCACCAGGTCATGTATCATTGTCTACAAACTTCTAAAATAAACCGGCTTTCAACACCCCCCACCCTGTGTCCTTGTCCGGAGGAGCCCAGTTGAAGTCACCTAGGTGGCATGTAGCACTGACGCACCTTAGTGATGTCATCAATTGTGGCCTGTAGTCGTCATATTGCTGAACATAAAACACTAACACCACAGTTACAACGACTCCTTCTGAATGCGAAGACAAAATGACAGTTTGAAAGAGTCGACATCACTCCTTCTCGAGCATGGTTGCGAATGGCGGGAAAGTAGGATTCAAATCCGCCTGTGGGCCGATGCTTGTCAGACATTATGAATAGAATACAACGTTACAATCTCAGGAGGCAAATTATAATTTTATGGGCCGATGCTTGTCAGACATTATGAATAGAATACAACGTTACAATCTCAGGAGGCAAATTATAATTTAAATCAGCCTGTGGGCCGATGCTTGTCAGACATAATGAATAGAATACAACGTTACAATCTCAGGAGGCAAATTATAATTTAAATCAGCCTATGGGCCGATGCTTGTCAGACATTATGAATAGAATACAACGTTACAATCTCAGACCGACATCGGTGAGACGTATGTGTGCTAACAGCCAAAGCCAACATGCAAGGGTTGTGTCAAAACTCCTATTAATCCTAGTTCTACTCCTCTTTGTCGTTTGCTTTCCAATACATGCACCGAGGTATTTTTGCAGCTGACGGCTCTGGGCATGTGGCCCTGGGCCAGGGGAAAGAGCCTCTTCTCCTCCTCAGGTGTGGATGGGATGAGTTAGCTCTGCCAAAGCAAAAGCACAACTAGTGCCATTTGCCTAAGGGTAAACTTAGTGTCTGTCCTTTTATACTCCTCCACACAGAGCAAGCACGCCCCCTGGAGTAACTACAAGTCAAGTAAATATAAACAAAACCAATTTTTTATATATATATATATATATAAAATATCAGATATAGGGTGTGTGGGATTGTTGCTATTTGTAACTCATTTACTTTATAAAGATGTATAAATATACTTGTAAATATTATGTCACTTTAAATGATTAACAGATAGTGTCTATATCAATATGTTTTTGCTTTACTTCCAAGCGGATTCAGCAGCATCGCGAGTGTAACTCTGATTGGCTGGAGTTTTTTGAACAACGTAGGGCCACAGCCATCAATTGCTGCCCAAAGAGGACTAATAAATATTGTGAAACACAAACGTGAATATCGTGATGGTCTCACAAGGATAAAAAAAACTCCCAAGCTCATGAAACATGAAATAACAAATGAAACAAGCTGGGCATCTCTGGAATACGCACCTCGCTGCATCATTCCCAGGCTGGTGGACTTGTGGAGCGGCTCAATCAAACTTGAGGCCATTAACAAGCAACCTTCCCACAAAGAGTGTCGTCTCCTTATGGCTACAGATGAGAGGACGCATGGAGAAGCATCGAGAACCAGCCAGACGTGACCTGCAGAGAGCACAGGTCAAACAAAAGGCTTGTGCGGTAGGAATGCCTGGAGCAGCGAACTGCAAACTGGCCAAAAGGTTGCTTTACTTCTTCCAACATCAAGCAGCAAACCTCTTGAACAGTGGCACGATTCCTGCTCAATCATCAGGCATTGTAGGTCCAGTGAACTATTGAGTTTCACAACCTCGCACGTCACATTCTCCTCCTAAAAGAGTGGAAGGAACGAGGGCATTTCAGTGACGAATCAACACAACTCAAACGGCAACCGCCATGCTAGCGCTAGCGATAGTTACGGACGAGGAAGCACACAAAACCAATCTTGCATCACCCAATGCGGTGCAATCAACCAAACCTGACTCACTTGCCTGAAAAGCAGGCCAATGAACTCGCTCACCTGTTACCCGGTCCTGTGTCTGGATATCCTGAAAGAACTCACCTCATTGAACATCTCATCTGTTTATAGGAGCCATTTCCAATCCGTCAGAGGCCCGACCGCATCCCAAAAGGAATTGTCGCCCCTCTGAACATCGAGCTCCAGATGATGCTGTACCTAGGGTGGCCCATTGGCTCAGCCAAGGCACTGATCATAGCGTAGCCACCCAGGTTAGATTCCAACCTGCGGTCCTATGCTACATGAACTTAACTCTCTAAACCCACCTTCCTGTCTCGCTCCACTCTCCTGTCCATTAAGGCAATAAAAGCCCATGCGAATTTTATCAAAAATTCAAACAATGACGCTGGACCTTGGAGTGACTGAGCCCACTGTCAGGGAATTGAAAGCCGACGCACCAGATGGTTTGTTACACAGAACCATCTGGGAAGTGCTCCTTGGAAACCGTTTGGGAAAGGGCAGGCCCGTTCAAAAAATACTTGTGATTGGATGAACCATCTGCCCATCACTGTCTACCACATATCACGGTGACCACATAGCTCTTCATGGGATGCTGATTGGTCCGAACCACAAGCGCATAACTTGAAGCCTGGTAAGGCGTGTTCTCGCGTGATCGTGATCTGGCGAATCCAGCTGCCTCACAAGGTGAAGTGCTTGGTGCAACCCGATTGTTCTTGTCCCAAAGAAAGACGCTAAGCCTTAGGATGGGCCATGACTTTCGGAAGCTGAATGCCATGTCAAAGTTTGATGCATATCCTATGCCACGACTAGACGACCTGTTGCAAAGGCTGGGTAAAGCCTTATGCGTTACTACCCTAGACCTCGGCAAAGGTTAATGGTAGGTGCCCCTCGAGATGGAGTCTAGGAAAGTGGACCAGGCTTGAAGCTTGAGGCAGCCGTGGGTTGTGGAGACTGGTGATAAGGCAGCAGGAAAGTAGCTACATACCCCCATTCAAATGTTTTTTTTATCGTTTGTACTCCCATGCTAAAGGAAATTCAGATTTTGCACTTTGTTCAATGAATCGTATTCAATTATATTTGCTTCCACCTTGTTTGATTAAAATTATGTGTATTGTATTGATAGATATAGGCATAACTATAAAGTTGTATAAACCACAGTGAGAGGCGAGGTTAGTGGTAGTAGTGCACGTTCATGCACCATACTTATTGTGGTCGTTGTGTACTGGTTGTGCACGAGCAAGCATCAACAGGAATCAGCACAAAACGCAGAGCTGAGCAAGTACATTCTGGGTTTTATTTGAGCAGATCATTTTTTGTTTCCTGTCCGGGCTCAACTGACGACGCGTGAAAAATAACAATTGTTATTGTCGTGAATTGACCCTCTATCAAGTAAACACAGACTCGGCTAGTAAGTCACTTTCCTGTAGCCAGTGTGCAGACATGCCAAAACATCCTGCCCGGACACCACTGTTCTTAGACAAACACAAGCAATCGTTTTTCTGTTTTTGTTTTTTTGAGCGACCTCCTCGGCGCTCCTGCTTACGTCCGCGGCCTCCTGAACGGTTCGCCCTGCGTCACCGGGAGGAATCTCCTTGCGGTTGTGTAAGTCTTGTTCGTGGTGTGTGAACGTCAACTCCTTAGCCCCCGTCTTGGGTTCTAAGATGCAGGAATGGTCCCTTGTCTTGTCTGGAGAATCAAGTGGCTTGAATTGGATGTTTCAGAATCGTAGGTTTTGGTTTTTGCTGAAACGGTACGTTGTTGTGTTCCACTGCCAGGGCTGCTTGGTCTGCAGTGATGGACTTCAGTTCCTTCGTCAGCCGGGAGTTTAGGAAAAGGTCGAGTAAGACACACTTGTGTCGGTTTTATATTACATTTCTACAGAAAGATTTGAAGTTCTAGCAGCGTTATATGAACCTGTTTCTTAGCGGATGATTGGCTATGGCCAGAGGAAAGAGCCTCTTCTCCTCAGGTGGGGATGGGATGAGAAGCTCTGTCTCCATCTCATCCTATGAGAATTACTATTAAATGATGAAACGGCTGAATACATATTTTAAGTATTACCAATGGACCTATGAACAGAGGGGTTAATGAGCAGAGAATGGATTGGTGGATGGATTGCCATTTTAGGGATACCGGTGCGTACATATTTACAGTTAAATATAAGACGATAAAAACTGTACAAAACAAACAAAAATAAGGCACTGTGGCCTTATTAAGGATATAATGATGACCAGGCCTACATATAAGGCATTCCCAGAACAGTTGTATGCCATACTGGGCCTAAATAATAGGCCTTTTAAATATTTAGGATTTATTACTTATTACTTGAATTCAGGTCAACTATCGTTCCATTTCAAATAGGTTTCAATTTCAACTGGCATGTGACATTACTCTTCAGGACGCTGTAAAGATGTCTGAGAAGGCTGGCTAGGGAATACCTTCTGTGTGTGCATGTGTGAACACTTGTGCTTGCATGTGCATGCGTCCATCCATGGATGCGTATATAATCTTCTGCATGCATGCACATGTGTGTGTTCATGTATGGGCGTCATGTGTGTGCAGTATAACAATAGACCCATGGTTGAATTTGCAACATGTTGTAGGCATACAGTAAAATAAAAGGAACCGTCACAATATCTTCTACAACTGTGATATTTGATCCAAAATTCCATTGGATGATTATAATTATGATTCTAAATGTGAGGTTTGCTGATGCCATAGATTAGGGTTACATTGAATACTTTCAATGTCCTTTTCTGCAAATGCAGATTATGTGCAGTCAAGATTTATTTCTCTCTTTTTAAGCAACTTAATATTCCCTAATATGCAATGGAATAGGCTGCTACAGTGCTAAATAGTGTAGACTAAATAATGTCTTAAACATGATGCAATTACTACTTAAAGTCAACAGAGGACAGCATTGCACACAAAGCAGTCAGCGGGATATAGTGTGTCGTAGCTGCTATGCGCGTTGAGGAAAAACATGTAGGCTATGTAGTGGACCACTCAAGACTACGGGTGTTTGTGGTATTGTTTTACGTGATCCTTTAAATGTGCAAGACCGTGTGATGTGGTTAAGCAACGTTTCGATTATTTCTGTAACGACTTATCTCCTGTTTTCGGCTGTGCGTATCAGCGTTGTGGCGCGATACGCAGTGCGCATTGCTGCTGCTGACTCAACGACTGCTGCATTGTAAACAACACTGTCTTCTGTCCACTGCTGTAGGAATGATGACGGTAAAAACGGGATGTTGCCGAACGTCACAGCATTAACTATCATGTAGGCTGCCGGATTTGTTTTCTTTGGCGTTGACACAACCCTGACATTGCTTTGCGTTTAGCGTGGCAGCGCGTTGATTGAACTCTGCGGAGCAATGAACTGTGAGATTGCCTCTGAAAGTACGCGTAAAGTCAAATGGGCGTGAGCACCGTTTGGCTGTTGGAACTGCTGCTGATGGCCATGATGACCTGTGGAAGTCACCTACATGCTTTCATTTGAACCCGGAGAACATGACTGGACCTCGGGAGACTGGACCTCGGGAGAGCCCACATGGCACCCTACCGCCCCGCAGAACGGCCGAGCGCGCTCACCTGCAGAAGAGCACCATATGCTGTCGCTCGTACTTTATGTTTGTGCTGGTGTTTTTTCACGTGTACATCATGAACATCATGGCGCAACTATACGTGAATCACAATAATGGCGAAGAAGGTCCCGACACAACGAGCCATCAGGACGCACCGAACAGCAACCACCCGCCACCCGGATCGCAGCATCCGCAATCCAAGCCTGAGGTTGTGCGTGATCTTTTTCTTCCACGAATAGATGGCGTAAAGGTCAGCAATCTCTGCGTGCTTTCAATATACTGATAATAATCTGGATTATTGCATTATTAATATGTCGGCCTACTCACACGCATAATGAACAGGTATTATCTACCTGTTCTAGGTAGGACATGTTCAAAAGGTGTCTTTCGTGCCTGATGAAGTGCACGAGATGCGGACACTGAGTTTGAAACCGCTTCTGTTTGGTGAGCCCTGGAATCTTCACTCAAATCTTATTTAATCCACAATAATTAACATATAGGATTATGCAACTCTAAATAATTTAACTATATGAAAAAAAAAAAAATATATATATATATATATATACATATATATATATATATATATATATATACTGCTCAAAAAAATAAAGGGAACACTTGAACAACACAATGTAACTCCAAGTGTTCCCTTTATTTTTTTGAGCAGTATATAATGTTCTGCTAAACAAATGCGATTGGTGTAGATTGCCACTGGCTGGATCCAATAAATCATACAATACGTGTCAATCAATATGTTGCATGCCATCACTTTGTTTGACTTTCTCTAATAGATCAAAACAATAATAATGAATTATACCTGCACTCATCAGTTGGCTGAAGGCCTTCTCGCGATCTCTCTCTCACTCTCTCGGCCTGTGTGGGTTTGTGCAGAGATTCCCGGGTTTCTGTCGGACGATGAATGTGGTGTAGTGATGCAGCTGGCACAGCTGCAGGGGCTGGTGGAGAGCCAGCTGATGGCGCAAGAGGGCCAGGAGGAACTGGCGGAGGAACTGGACCTCAGCCCAGAGGAGATCTTCAATCTCCTGGACATGAACCAGGATGGACAGCTGCAACTCAACGAGGTGGATGGCTACTCTGTGAGAGGCGGCGAGGCCGGCAGCTTGATGCTGGGTTTAGCCGTAAGCCTTGCTTTGAATTGTGTTTGGTTTGTTTTGTTTTCATTTTGGTTTGCACCGGACCGGTCCACCTCGCTCAGATTCTGACCCATTCCCGGGTGAGGGAGGGCGTCTGGCTCACGCCGGAGAGTCTGAGGGAGATCTACGCCGGGATCCACGCTGACAAGGACGACAATGGTGAGACATCCACCTGTGAGGTGTCACCCATCAGCATCCACCAGTGAGGTTTACCTGACTCACCCATCAGCATCAGCATCCACCTGTGAGGTTTACCTGACTCACCCATCAGCATCAGCATCCACCTGTGAGGTTTACCTGACTCACCCATCAGCATCAGCATCCACCTGTGAGGTGTCACCTGACTCACCCATCAGCATCAGCATCCACCCTAACCCTAACCCTAACCCATCAGCATCCACCTGTGAGGTGTCACCCATCAGCATCCACCTGTGAGGTGTCATCCATCAGCATCCACCTGTGAGGTGTCACCTGACTCACCCATCAGCATCAGCATCCACCTGTGAGGTGTCACCTGACTCACCCATCAGCATCAGCATCCACCTGTGAGGTGTCACCTGACTCACCCATCAGCATCAGCATCCACCTGTGAGGTGTCACCTGACTCACCCATCAGCATCAGCATCCACCTGTGACGTGTCATCCATCAGCATCCACCTGTGAGGTGTCACCCATCAGCATCCACCTGTGAGGTGTCACCCATCAGCATCCACCTGTGAGGTGTCATCCATCAGCATCCACCTGTGAGGTGTCACCCATCAGCATCCACCTGTGAGGTGTCACCCATCAGCATCCACCTGTGAGGTTTACCTGGCACCCATCAGTTGACATCGTTGTAATTATATCTTTAGTGGACTTCAGTGTAGGGGTCAAAGCAACACTAATGCAAATCGATTTAATTACAATGTAGTAAAAGTATTTAGCCTAAATGTTAATGAAGGTTGTCCAGTCCCACTGAGACGATATTAAGAATGATCAATTATTTCTAACTTGTTTTTAATATGCAGGCCGTTGAGGTTCATAAATAAGTAAAAGTGTGTGTGTGTGTGTGTGTGTGATGTGTGTTTCTCTGTGTGTACGGACATTTAAATGTGCAGTGTGTAGCATTTAGTGGCATCTAGTGGAACGGACTTGGCAGAAACTGAACATAATATTCATAAGTAGGTTTTGATTAGTGTATTATGCATACCATACAAATATGAATATTTGTGTTTTCTTTACCCCACAATGAGCCCTTAATATCTACATAGGGAGCATGTCCTGTTCCACGGAGGCCGCCATGTTGCACTGCCATGTTTCTACAGTGGCCCAGAACGGACAAACGGCTCTAGAGAGGACGTGTTTTTACTTACTTATAAGCTATAACCTATAGTTTTTCAGACTAAATAACTACATATAAATTATAAATCGATCAAGGAACATCATCACTTGACTTGATGCTTTCGTAGAGGATGACCACATTTTGGAAGTGCCTACTTCGGTACCTCCCTATAGGTAGGTAGATGCCACTAAATCCTAGACTCTGGCCCCTTTAAGAAAAACAAAGGGGTTGAAACGTTTTGTTACTGTGATTGGGTTTATTTGATTTGCTTATTGTCCTCACAGGAAGAGAAGTACCTTCTTTATGTACGGCAGCTGGAAATGTGCGCACAGCACTGCTCATATAAACTGTCTTGGACCCCTTTGTGGTTGTTGTTGTTGTTGTTGTTGTTGTTGTTGTTGTTGTTGTTGTTGTTGTTGTTGTTGTTGGTGGTGGTGGTGGTGGTGTGTAAAGGCCTGCTGAGTCTGGAGGAATTCAGACAGCTGAGTGGCGACGCCTTCCAGCGCTTCCTGCTGAAGCGAGGCGTGAAGAGCAGCCAGCTGGTGAGGAACAGCCACCACACCTGGCTGGACCAGGGACCAGGAGCCCACCCCGTCCTGCAGAACATCAAGCAGAGGTAGGGAACATCAAGCAGAGGTAGGGAACATCAAGCAGAGGTAGGGAACATCAAGCAGAGGTAGGGAACATCAAGCAGAGGTAGGGAACATCAAGCAGAGGTAGGGAACACCTCCACGAACATCAAGCAGAGGTAGGGAACATCAAGCAGAGGTAGGGAACATCAAGCAGAGGTAGGGAACACCTCCACGAACATCAAGCAGAGGTAGGGAACATCAAGCAGAGGTAGGGAACATCAAGCAGAGGTAGGGAACATCAAGCAGAGGTAGGGAACATCAAGCAGAGGTAGGGAACATCAAGTAGAGGTAGGGAACATCAAGCAGAGGTAGGGAACATCAAGCAGAGGTAGGGAACATCAAGCAGAGGTAGGGAACATCAAGCAGAGGTAGGGAACATCAAGCAGAGGTAGGGAACACCTCCACACAGGCCTTCGGACCGCAAATCACAATCATTATTATTATAATGATTATGATAATAATAATTATTATTATCATCATCGTGATTCCTCTATCATTTATAGTAGAATCAGTGTTGAATCGGTTACTATTGCTCATCTTTATTTGTATAGTGTATTTAAAATGTGTTTGTTTTAACGTTAGTAGTAGTAACGTGTTGTTGTAATAGTATTATTACTCATCTTTATTTGTATAGTGTATTTAAAATGTGTTTGTTTTAACATTAGTAGTAGTAACGTGTTGTTGTAATAGTATTATTGCTCATCTTTATTTGTATAGTGTATTTAAAATGTGTTTGTTTTAACGTTAGTAGTAGTAACGTGTTGTTGTAATAGTATTATTGCTCATCTTTATTTGTATAGTGTATTTAAAATGTGTTTGTTTTAACGTTAGTAGTAGTAGCAGTAGTAGTAACACTATACCTGGATAGTCCACAGTTCAGTATCAATTGTCTATCAGTTTGGTATCAACATTGTCTCCGTTTAGTGTCAGTGGACACTTACTTGACATGTCAACATTGTGTAAGTTGACACTCAATAAGGTTATAAAGAACATACCCATATATATTCAATTTAGTGTTATCAGACTATTGGCTGAATTTTGTTAACACTCAACAGCATGTCATATGAGTTAACATTAATGAGAGTGCCTGTGTGTAGTCCATCAGTTGCATACCAACAATCTACAATTTGGACTATCCAAGTAAAGTGAAAAATGATAGATAGTTGAGTGTTTACTAAATGCCTATTGATCATCTACAGATAATAAAAGGTATGTATGTGGGTATGTGAGTGTCTACTGCACATACAGCAATCTATATTTCTAAACAAAAAACCAAGGTCCATGATAACAAATTGAATTTAAACTTGTATTACTAAAACTGACACAAACAGGGCAGCAGAGGTCAAAATGAAAGAAATGTATCAATGTATATATATACATACAACAAAACCGAATCAGATCGATAAAGAAATCAATGTAGGCTTGGGATTTAAATACATGGTTAAATTAAAGATAGGCAGAGTCAAGATTTGAAGTAAAGATTCTCTGTTGCTCTGCTGCCTTTTTTCTTGGCCATTTCAACAGTTTCAATTCAATTTGTTATCATGGAGGTTGAATTTTTGCCCAGAAAATAGAGATTTCTGTATGTGCAGTAGACATTCAATTAACTTACTTTAGATTATCTGTAGATGATCAATATACATTTTGGAAACACTTCTCTTGCATTGTCCAAATTATAGTTTGTATGTATGCAACTGACAGACTACACACAGGCACTCTCATTAATGTTAACGAGACGCCATGTCCTACAACAGGTACATTGGCCGTGGTGACTAGAACAAAGCTCCCGATTGTGATTGGTCAAACGGATTTGCGAAACTGAAATCGCGTCGTACGGTCCCATTCAGCTCCAGGATTTGTAATTATTTTTATTGACGTGGGAAAAAATCGCGATCAACGCAACAGGACCTTAAAGGTCCTCAACGGCTCATGAAATGGCCGTGCCGTAGGATTTCGACTGATAATATAGGTGACCTGGTGTACCACGGCAGGGTGGTCCGCCTGACCCAGCTCCCAGACACCCTGGTGGACCTGAGCGAGCCCCTGCAGGTGGTCCGGTACCAGCAGGGGGGGCACTACCACGCCCACCACGACAGCGGCCCTGTCTACCCCGAGACGGCCTGCACACACACCAGAGCGGCCGCCAACGCATCAGCCCCCTTCGAGACCTCGTGCAGGTGACCGCTCACCTGGACCGTTCGGCCAATAGGAATCAAGTTACTTAAAGTGTCTCAGAACCCACTGTCTGGATGGAAGTCGAACTCTGTGAGATTAAAATGAATGTGTTTTGGACTGAGAGTTCTAGGAAGGAGGGGGGGGGGGGGGGGCGGGGGGGCGTGTTATCCCCATGGTTATGACCAATGGCAACTTTGTGATACCTTTTTAGTACTGGAACGTTCACAGTGGTTTGGTTGCGAAAACATTGGATTTCACTCCTGTTTTCTATAATTACGTTCTTATTTCAGTAGCGGTGATAAAATGGCATAGATTCCTATGTTGACGAGCATATAATACATGTTACCACGTTCAAACCAAAAACTAAAACGTTATTGGATTCACTTGCTCTTTAACTTTGATACTAGTGTGTGTGTGTGTGTGTGTGTGTGTGTGTGTGTGTGTGTGTGTGTGTGTGTGTGTGTGTGTGTGTGTGTGTGTGTGTGTTGCATTAATTTATCCTTTGCAAGCGCTGTACGTTATAAATGTGTCTGGATCATTGTGTGTGACATTAGATTGCCGTGTTGTGGGTAACTGCTTGCTCATTCTTTTGTTAAAAGTGCACACAGATGTTGAAATGTGTGCTGCACACCCAGGTACATCACAGTTCTCTTCTATCTGAACTCAGTGGAGGGAGGGGGGGAGACAGCGTTCCCTGTGGCTGACAACAGCACCTATGAGGAAGTGGTGCGTAGAAGTGTGTGTGTGTGTGTGTGTGTGTGTGTGTGTGTGTGTGTGTGTGTGTGTGTGTGTGTGTGTGTGTGTGGCCATATGAAGCATCCTGACACATTTGTCTAGACTCATTCTGTTTCTCATTGATTAAAGCATGGGTCCAGCATCTAGTGGACAATGGCCTTATAATTGACTGTATACGGTGTACACACTGTGTTTGTGTGTGTGTGTGTGTGTGTGTGTGTGTGTGTGTGTGTGTGTGTGTGGCCATATAAAGCATCCTGACATATTTGTCTAAACTCATTCTGTTTCTCATTGATTAAAGCATGGGTCCAGCATCTAGTGGACAATGGCCTTATAATTGACTGTATACACACTGTTTGTGTGTGTGTGTGTGTGTGTGTGTGTGTGTGTGTGTGTGTGTGTGTGTGTGTGTGTGTGCGTTCTACAGTCTCTTATACAGAATGATGTGGATCTTCTGGACACCAGGAAGAACTGTGAAAAGAGCAACCTGAGGGTGAAGCCCATCAGAGGAACAGCTGTCTTCTGGTACAACTACCTTTCCGATGGCAAAGGTACACAGTTGATCCTTGTCCTGTTAACTAAGGTATCAACCAATCACTTTCCACGTTATTTAATACGGTTAGGGTTAACTCCAACCCCTTAAGGGTTAACCCTAACCGTATTAAATAATATATACATGAATAACTTCGTTATCTTGAACACCATTAGTTAACATGAACACCCTTGGTAAATGATTACTGGACCATTAGTTAACTGTTAGTTAATGGTTCGCTTATGCTTATCCTTTGCGTTAACCAATGTGAATGAACGGGTAATTATTTTCCACTTATTGCAAAGTGGGACCAACATTTGTTACACGACACCGTTCCAAGGATGCACACCACAACGTGATGTGGTCAGAGTTGCGTTGCGTTCGCTGCAGGCTGGGTGGGCGAGCAGGACCCATACTCTTTGCACGGAGGCTGCGTGGTGACGCGAGGCACCAAATGGGTGGCCAACAAATGGATCAACATCGACCCGGACTATCAGCGGCAGGTCCGATACCAGCGGCTGGTTTCACAAACGCCAGAGGATGAGGAGGAGGAGGAGGAGGAGGAGGAGGAGGAGGAGGAGGAGGAGGAGGAGGAGGAGGAGGAGGAGGAGGAAGAGGACGGTCTGTTGGCCAGCCGTGACATGCATGCCACTCATCAAGACTTGTAGCACAACCCAAAGACCCCATGAACCAAAAAACAACAGCTTTGCCAAACTTTGCTGTCCTGTGTGCACAACTTCCTCGGAGTCGGAGCTAGCCCTGCCTGAGACAGTGGGCTTATGCAATCGTTAAACCAGATGTGTTTTATTGGAGTCACATGTCGATGTTCAATGTCATTTCATCCAAGTCATGTTGCCTGAATGAAATCCACAAGTTTATACATGTTAGAAAGTAGTTTAAAAGGTCTACACGAATCCTGTAAAATCATAATCTAATTCACTGGGTGATGCCCAGTTTGCACGATTGTAGTACAATGCATGTCTGCGTGTTAACTGTCTTGTGTGTGGTTGAATTTGTTTGGTCAGAGCAATACTGTGTAGCAACACGGCAAAAAATGGAAACTTCCAACAATCTCTACATGTCTGTTTTTTATTGCGAAATGCACACCGTATCACTTTTCCTTGTATAATTAAACTACAAGATTGAAAATAAAAAAGTAATATTGTTTGTATATGTACAAACGACTCTTAACAATCCCACCACACACTGTACTACTGGGCATTTCATTTTGAACTCCACATGTGAATAGTTGCAGTTTCTAAATATAAAAACGAAATCAAAACTCGCTGAATCCCCCACAACTGCCCTTTAAAACGTTTTCCTTTCCTTTCTGCTGATTTAGGAGAGTCCTCCGATGTCGGTTTCGGGTCTTCGGAGGCCTGTAGAAATCAAAGTGCGGTGCTGCGCTGAATTTCCTGCAAAGGAACGGAACGGGCCGTAGAATCATGAGTGAAAGCGTCTCTTATTCACGGCAGCGTGGTCAGAGCCACTGGGTACCATGGGCATCTTTAGGGGCGTAGAGAACGGGTGACCTACTGCGTACTCCACGTAGCTGGGGGTGGTTGAGGCGCCGCGGTAGTTCTGGCAGTAGAGCACAGCGTCGTGGACCGACGCGAAGATGTGTCTCTTCGTCACGGCCTCCGTGAAGAAGCCCCCCAGGTCAAGCTGCTCGACCACTTTCGCTTAGTAAACGGATGATAACCAGTTAATTCACGACCAATTCAAGATCGATTCGCCAACGATTTGATCAACAGAAAATGAATGTGCCGAATCTTTATATATATATATACATATATATATATATATATATATATATATATATATATATATATATATATATATATAAGTAAATCGTACACTTTGTCACAGAGTTGTTGTTTGGGTTATCTGAAATACAGATCACACATCACTGAATGGTTAGTTGAAAAAAAGGAGATTAATTGAGAAATAAAATAGCCCTTCGCTGCAGCACTACCAATGCATTGAACCTGAGACAAAATGAAACGGACAATCGCTTCTCTCCCCATTCGATATTGCTATAGTACCTTGACACCCAGCCATGTAGACATCCACAGAGATCTCTTCGAAATCCCGGAAAATCTGCCAACACAAAAGTTGAATCGACCCCTTGTTTCACAAACCGTTATTATTTCTAATATCGATTTTAATATCGTATCATTACAATGCACATTTGATCAGTCAAGAGAGTAAAGGGTTGAGGCATCCCATCGTCCTCAAGCTTTGCCTCCCTGTCAGCGTTGTCCCTCTTTCATTCACCAAGCTCCAAACACAAGAGCGTCTGAGTGACTCACGTTCCTCAGAGTCTTGATGGCGACCGTGTCGATGAAGTTGGCCGTGGTCAGGTCCAGGATGATGGAGTGGACGTCCCAGGTCCACTTCCCGAGCGAGCCCAGCGAGACCCGCTCCAGGTCCTGGCTCAGGGTGTCCTCGCTGCTGGAGCCCTCGTCCTGCAGCCCCGACACGGAGCCGATGCTGGCGCAGTCCGGGGCCCCGCCCTTCAGGTACTCCCACCGGCCCTGGTCGTCCGCGCCGCGCGTGTTGTCGGGGATCACGAACACGGTTCCGTTGCCGGTTCCGTTGCCGGTTCCGTTGCCGGTTCCGTTGCCGGTTCCGTTGCCGGTTCCGTTGCCGGTTCCGTTGCCGGCGCCGTGGGGCCCCTGGCGCCGCCCCCCTGGCGCCGCCTCTTCGTCGCTGGAGGGACCCTCATAGTGGTTGGCCTCCCCCTCCCCCTCCACGGGTAACACCATCTCAGATGTCGTGCTCCTCTGCCCGGCAGAGAACACAGCCCTTGGATTATCTTCGACCCCAGTGCAGTAACACTATTGTAATACTACTCATGATGCTGGTATTATGGTGCCCATAATGCAGCTGTGTTGTGATTAGCAGCACCTCTCTCTTGGCCTGCCTCCTGGCCCGTCTCTCAGCCCTCCTCTCTCGGCGTCTCTGCTTCGCCTCCTCTCTTTGCTTATACACGATGATCTTGCTGATGTTCAGTCCACTCTAAACACACACGGGGCGTAAGCGGTCAGTCGGCTTATCCGAGTCGCGTGTTTCCATGTGGTCGAGACGACTCACCTTTTCTTTCAGGGCCTCCACGTAGAAATCGGCGTTGGCAAAGTACACCGTGGCGGAGGAACGGAAGATTGTGATTCCCGGGATTTCCCTCACCTGCAATAAATACACGGAGACCGGCTTCAACAGCTTTCAGAGGAAGTCAGTATCTCTCTGTCCCGCTCTCTCTCTCTCTCTCTCTCTCTCTCTCTGTCATTAACCTTACAGGTCTACATGTATCATCACACACACACACACACACACACACACACACACACACATCTGCACGCTAACACACATACAAGTCAACTCCAGTTGTTTAACTGTTTATCCCAGTAAACAGTAAATAAATAAACAATAAACAATAAACCGTTTAACTGTTTATCCCAGAGTCTGAAAGGAGTTCAGTCATATATAAGGTGGGCAACCCTAACCTTGAAAAAGGGGAAAACCCTGGAAACTCGAAGAAAGAAGACATAGAGAGCAACACTTTACCCCTCTGTGAGTCTCAATGTCCTCGTAGAGCTCAGTGCCTGGAACCTGTCCCAGAACAGAGTATGTTGGCCTGATGGGAAACAATGTGCACTTTTAGAACATTTCACCCTATATTGAACCTTCATTCTTATTTGATAACTCAGTATTCTTGATTCAAGCTTAGAGCATTACTAAAAAAGAGTCTACACAGCCGTAGGAGAAATATACCTGAGCACCTTGGGGGGGCACTAAGACTGGGTGCTTGTTTGGTGTATGTTGGGAAATGTTGTATGACGTATTAGGAAGACAACAGTATTTGGTTGGTTCAAAAGCACAGTACAATTGCTCAAACCGACTGTCCAAACGGAGGCCGCGTTAGCACGTCCTAGCTTACAGCTGTCCACTCACAGCTGGGTCCTGAAGATGACCGTGAGCAGAGCGAAGACAATGGACGCCGCCAGGCCGAGGTCCAGGTTAAACAGCAGCGTGGCGACCCATGTCACCAACCACACCGCCTGGAGCCGGACAACAACAAACCGATGGCGTGACTCATGGGACCCGTTGACCGTTAACTGGGTATTTTCAATGACTGACTGAGTGAGTGTCCACGCACCAGGTCGATTTTGTTGCTCCTCCACAGTTGAGGGATATCGGAGTACTGCTTGAACATCCCCTTCAGGTTGACTACGACAATCGCCGCAAGTGCAGGCTGCAAAAAACACAAAAGAGTACAAGAAAGCCAGATGTTCATGTGGTACTGATTTTAAGGCACAACGACAGCCTTTTCCGTGATAACGAAAGCATTCTGAGATGAACAGGAGGTACCACACCTTGGGCAGCTCCTGGAACAATGGCCCCAGCTTCAGTATGGTGACCAAAACTATTACAGCTGAGACAATCCCTGCCATCTGAAAAAAACATGTAACGTATGAATAATATACAATCGAGTTTGTCCTTTGCATCTTCTTTAAGTTGTAGGCGTATATTCAGGTTTTGAGGCCTTGCTTAGGCCTACACGTGACCACATAATGCAGTTTCCATGAGAACACTAAATAGCCGAGATTGATCCCTGAATGGGGGACTTAAGATTTGTCTTTGTCTATAGTTTTCCCCAACACTTTCAGCATGCTTAATGTCCTCATAATGGAGTTTGAATTGGGTCCTCACTGGCAAACCTCACTCCTGAACCCTTAAGAGCGTTATCCTTCGTCAATCCGAATGGCTGAAGTTATTTGGTTAGTTAGAGCGTTTGCCTTTCAATCCTGGGGTCAGCGGTTCCACCCCCCCCCCCCCCCCCCACACCCCCCCGCGGTGTGCTGTCGGTTGAACACCCATACATGTGTCCATGTCTTATCAGACCTAGGGGGGGCTGGTTGGCCCTCACCTGTGTCTTCCCTCCAGTGCTCTCCTGGATGAGACTGCGGGACATGGAGGAACACACCGAGTAGCACTGGAAGAAGCCTCCCACCGTGTTACTCAAACCCAGCGCCACCAGCTCCTAGAATGGACACAAAGTGAGAGGGTAAAGTGCCGTGACGTGGGACCGCACGCCTAGTCGTCATGGGTCATCTAGTTGCGATTTTAGATCACCTGGTTGCTGTCCACCTTGTAGCCGTGTTTTAGCGCGAATGTTTTCCCAAGGGAGATGGATATGGCATATCCCACGATGGCCAGGGCAAACGCATCACCGATGACCTCTCCGAACAGATCGACCTTCGGCAGGCTTGGCGGACTCAGACTGGGAGGCATTCAGAGGAAATGATGACTTATTTATGTTGCTAAGTAAGAATCCTAACAACCATGTCCAACCAACGTTCGGAGAACAAACTCGATTCTTACCCACTGGGAATTTCCCCTACAACTGAGATGGTGTAGTTGATGTTAAAATAGGTATATGATGATATCAATGTCGCTGCCACTATCTAATCACAGAAAAAAAGTTAATTCATACATCAACAGCCACTATTACATCAGTCCAACAAAAACAAGCCTTTACCACGAAATTCAATCATTAAACGCTAATGGATTGAGCAATAGTCAGTGAGAGACATAATCATTAGCTACAATGTGATTTGTTTTGCTGTGTTTTGCACAAATACACACTGCTCAGCATTTCCACGCTTGTGTTTCCATTGCAGCAAGGAAACCAAAAACCATTAACATAGTGTGAGGAGGTAATGGATTGAACCCTAAAAAACACACTCCACTAACCGTAATGAGTTCCAGTGGGATGGGCAATGGACGCTTTGGTGAGAGACAGGAGGTGAGCTCCTTGGCAGCGATGAGAAAGCCCATGGACACCACACTGACCGCCAGTGTTGGAAAATGGGTCTTGGGAAGCAAGGAGCAAACATCCACCAAGGTCTGGGAGTCGCACAGAGAGACGGCTGATCACACATGAGCGCACATCCATCAAACCTCATTATTGCGTGCAATAATAGGTCGCGTTGCTGGCAGAAAACACAAGCTCGATCGGAGGGAACAAATTGTATGCAATGTGACGTCAATGAGGGCATTTCAAAGCAGTGGCTCTGAAATGTAAACGTGGAAAATGTTGTTCTGAGTGATGAATTGGCGACACTCACATACACCAGGGAAAAGGAGCCACTGAAGCGCTTTGGAAACAGACCAAAGATGTACTTTAACTGGGCCACCACTGCATGCGCCGCGGCCGCCGTCGTGTAGGCGCGCACCAGGGGCTCAGACAGGTAGGTCCCCACGAAGCCAAACTTCACCAGGCCCAGCACCACCTGCGAACAGACGGCTCGTGACGGCCAGCACCGATGGCGAGAAGTGCATCAGAACGACCCGTTGCACACACGCGCGCATAGATACCTGGATGAGTCCCCCGAGGACCGTGGTGGCCGCAGCCACCTGTACCCTGTACAAGTCCCTGGCTTCCACGTCCACGCGTCCACCGGTGGAGTTGGTCCCGTTCGTCACGAGGAAGTCGGTGTCTGGGGCTAATCTCTCTGTAACACCCCCCACCATGATGCTGAGCACGGTGAATGTACCTGAAGGACGCCGCAGCAGAGCAAGGAGTCAAGAGTGGCCTTGTAACCCATGGCAACAGCCCACGGCTGTTGTTGCACTTGTGGCAGGATATTGCAGTGGCTAGTGTTCAACGTTCAGCCAAAAGGGTACCTGGTTCGATCCCCGATGTCCACGCTGTACGTGTAGGCCTAACGCCATCCTGCTGCTTAATCACGCGTGTCTGAATCCACTGTCTAACCCTGTCCTGCCTCTTGATGACTTGTTTCTGAAGTCCCTTTGGATGAAAGCATCTTCTAAGGGCTCATTCACAACCAAATCAGGCATTGCGGTGCTTAAATCAAAACTGCTGTGGCAATGTGGGAATGTCCCTTTACGGCTCATTTGTGTGACGTCATGTGGTGAAATGAAACCACTTCTTCATGGCAGGGTTCGTGACTGAGAGCCTTTATTATGCTTTTTTATTTCAGTTACAACCTTGGTAATGAAGTGGTGTTTTTCACCGGGTTGTCCACGTTAACATAGCCTGCATGAAAACAAGTGCAGTCGGATTTCTCTCTGCACCGCGGTTGTCTTTTCCGAAGTCCTTATGCGTTCTCATTCCCATCTTTCCTTGACCATCGTGACGTTTTCCATCGAGGTCAAGGAAAAGAGGACAGGAAAGGACGTAGCGCGTAATTGTTCTGACCACTCCACCCCCAGCCATGGTTCTTCTTCCCGTGGGCGTCTTCCGGTCTGATCGCCGGCTTACGTGATCGGCACACATGACATTGGGTTGCGTTCCTCCAAAAGTTGATTCTGTGTAAACTTTTCGCCGCAGGCCGGCTGCGTCTTTTATTTATTTTTTTCGCAACCCCATGTGGCCGCCGCCGCGAGTTAAACACATTACCCCCTTTACAATTAATGGATGAACTGGCGTTTTCGCCGCAGCGCCTAATTCAGTGTGAATCTGCCCTACACATGACCGTAATTCCTGTATACCCACTTCAAGTTTTGTAGTAAAAAATCTCTGCTAGGTGGTTTTTTTTTTTTTCAGGTCCAGTTTCCACTACCTCACCTACCTACCAGAGTGGCCGGTGTCTCTGTGATTAACTCTTTTGTGAACTTTTTTGAACTTATAAACATAATCAACATATCAACTTACCAATGGAAATGTGACGAGAGGTGCCAAAAAAGAAGTAGACTAACGCTGGGTAGAGGGATGTGTAGAGCCCAATAACAGGAGGTAAAGAGGCCAAGAGTGAGTAGGCCATGCCTTTCAAAAGACAACAAAGAACAACAATGACAAAGGTCTCAATGCAAAGTAAAATATATTTGATTGCACACCTAAATTATGCATGGGATAACCTTGGGTTTCCATGATTGGCTCTAAAATAAATACCACCAGTTACTGCATACCTTGTGGTAGGTGCATAATGCCCACACTGATGCCGGAGATGAGGTCTGGCATACCGTAGTCCCAGATGGAATACCTCGGCAGCCAGTACAGCACAGGCAGGCTCTGCACTATGCGCTGCTTCAGTTTGGGAACTGTGCATCTGGAACAGAGAATTTTTATAAATGGGACATGAGTGGTCCATCCATTATTTGAACATCATTTCTAACTATTTATTCTATTTATTTCATAAATGCCATATCCCTTTATTCCCAATGCCCTGTCTAACTTTTCCACTGTAGACTTTCCTTTGCTTCAAAACATGTTGAAATCATGAATGCATAGAAACCCATCCCTCCATGGCTCAATACATTTTGAGCATGGGTGAACACAATTTAGATTTAGAACAAAAGTGGTTAAAAAGTGACATAGTGTAGGTTTAATTGCACCGTTAGTCATCCAGATAACCTCCACAATTCTATCGAGAACATTAAGGTATCAAACTGCAAAAGCCAATCCTATTCACTGTTGTCTTACCTTCAACTTTCTATACAAGCCTTACCTTAGTGAATCTCTGAGGCGTTCGGTTAGCTTAGGGTGGGTATCAGCGTATGTCTTCCTCTGAGAGATCTCTTCCAGTTTCTCCTCGTCCAGCAAATCTCTCTCCACACTGTATTTACCTGACCTACACGTAGTGTCCATGGTTTCTATTCTGCCCACAACCCTACAGATGGTTTCAAACTTCGTACTTTTCTGAACCTATCAAAGTTATATTCCAACGACGTCCACCGCTAACACGTTTGATGAAATGCCAGATGCACGCAGGACAATGTCAACCTGCCCGACTTCTGCCTCTGGCCCGATGTTGACTCTAGCATCCACCACAGATTCAGCTGCACCACTGTCACAATGCCAGCTTGCATTTAATATTATCATATGTAATGGCTAACTGGGCGGATCTGATG
This sequence comes from Lota lota, assembly GCA_026745465.1. NCBI lineage: Eukaryota > Metazoa > Chordata > Actinopteri > Gadiformes > Lotidae > Lota > Lota lota. The sequence goes on along the minus strand of JACYXH010000376.1, from coordinate 1,304,532 downwards.
GGACATCATGGTTAGAAGGTGTTTAATGACTAATGACCTAATGAATGTTAGGTGAGGGTACACAAAACCGTAACCTGATTGTGGTTTTTAGGGTTAGGTGACATCCACGGAAATCCGGTCCCCACCTTAATTTGAGCATTTTCCCCTTACACCTGCAGAAGGGATTCTAATGAACCATGACATTCTAGTTGAAAATCTAACTACATCTATTACCAGGTCAAGAAAACACTACCAGACATGGAAAATATTATTGTATTTCCTCTTGGGCCATGCACTTAGTTCCTTTGTTTCATAATGTCTACTGCTCCTGGTGATAGATTATCCATTAATAGCAATAGGGGACGTTTACATAACAACAATACAGGCGTTGACCAAATGCTTGGGTTAAGTTTGTGCTGGTTTTCCAATTTTCTTCATGATCTGTTCACAAATTGCTGACTGGGCCTTTAAGAGAGTCCAGTCGTGAAATCTGAGGCTGGGAGGTTTCATGCAGTCATTCCACAGCTTCTTGCACGTGACACAGATGTCCACGGTGGAGCAGATTATGGAATTTATTGACTGCAATGTCACTGCCAAAACACGGATAACACCAATACATAGTTAGCTATACATTTTCTGCTGTGGTTTGTATACATAGATATAAATAAAAGAAAATGTAAATAAAAGAAAATGTAAATAAAAGAAAATGTCATGGCCATTAGCCGAGCCCTCTGACCCACTTGCTGTGAGTACATGGGTCTATTTTGGGGTTCGTTCCTCATAGGGCCAAGGGAGCTAGGGGAGGGCAAATAGGTTTGCCTCTCGGTTGTGACTTGGCCATTTTCATTCGTTCAACAACAACAACCCACATAGACTGAAGCAAAAACAACAACATGAATGCTTTCTGGTCTTCTTCAGACAAAGATAGCAACTGGATTATCGTGAGAGCAGTGAAGTTGATGATTTTGGTAAGACAACCAAAGAAAACGGTTTTTTTTTTAATGTATTTATTGGCTCTGCTTTTACAATAATTTATTGCACACCATGTCTCTTTTTCAGAGACAAGGACCTCACTAGTTGAACCTCGACCCTTAAAGAAGCGTCTTTCATCAACCAAACTGAATCCTTTCCTGCGCAAAGTGAAACAGCAATGGACCGAACTGCCAAACACAGTGTGAAGCTTCTCAACCAGTTACGAAAGATGAGGGAGACGGAGAATCTCACAGACGTGGTGCTGGTGGCTGATGGCATCAGCTTCCCCTGCCACCGTGTCGTGCTGTCGGCCTTCAGCCCCTACTTCCGCGTCATGTTCACCTGCGGCCTGCGGGAGTGTCACAACAGAGAGATATTGCTCCGGGACACCGATGCCGAAAGCCTGGCACTGCTCCTGAACTACATGTACACCTCGGACCTGCCACTCAGCAACGCCAACGTCCAAGAGGTCTCCATCGCCGCCTTCCTCCTGCAGATGGACGACGTGTTCGCCTGCTGCCAGCTGCACATGACGGAGAACATGGACGCCTCCAATTGCCTCGGCGTGTACTTCTACGCCCGGGACCTGGGCGCGGAGGATCTCGCCGACCAAGCCCAGCGCTTTTTACAACAGAATTTTGATCAGGTCTGTGAGTGCGAGGAGATGCTGGAGCTAGAGGCCCACCAGCTGGGGAAACTGCTCGGTTCAGACGACCTCAACGTCTCCAGAGAGGAGACCGTCTTGGACGCGGTCCTGCGCTGGGTCAGACACAGTCCTTTGGAGGAGGGGCGCAGCCGCCATCTCCCTGAGCTCCTTAGGAAGGTGCGCCTGCCACTGATCGACTCGGACCGCCTCAGAGAGGCCATGAGGAGGAACACGGCCCTGCTGGCTGACGCCGAGTGCACAGAGATGCTTAACGAAGCGCTGGCAGTCACCGCGATGCACCACTCGGCCGCGCCACGCAAGCTCCGGCTGCGGTACGGCATGGAGACCACGGATCTGCTGCTCTGCATCGGCACCGACAGCGGAGGCATTCGATCCCGATACGGCAGCTACGCCGACCGCAACTTCTGCTACGCGCCGAGCACGGGCCGCAGCTACTACGTCACTTCCCCTCGCTACGGCGAGGCTCTGGGACACGTGTGCGCGGGGGTTGTGACTGAAGGAAATGACATCATAGTGGCGGGCGAGGTCGGGGTGCGTAAAATGGCTCGGCAGAGGGAAAGGAACGTGGAGATTTTCAGGTGAGGAGCAGATTGTCTGCATTTATGTGTTAAAGGCGCTGTAGGTTTATGCGCTATTCTGTCCAATTTGTTTAAAAGAAAGAAAGGCAAAGCCATCCGCTAGCTAGTAGTGAGTGAAATGCGTTGTGAGAATAGTGTGCAATTGGTTAATTATTTGCCCTTGACACATGTCTGGCTGAAACAGGTACAAAGTGGAGGCCCAGGGCAGCTGGGAGTGCTTGACATCAGCAGAATATCGTGACTCCTTCGCCTTGGGCTCACTGGGGGACACGGTGTATCTGCTGGGCGGTCTGATGACGCTGAAGAACGAGCAACTCATCACTAACTCTGTGGAGCGCTGGTGCAAGCAGGGCGGACCGTGGCGCAGTGCTGCTCCACTGCCCCTGCCCTTGGCCTATCACAGCGCGGTCACACTGAAAGACCGCCTCTATGTGATGGGAGGACGCACGCCCCAGGTAACGCGGACGTACACACGTTCTAATCTCAGAGAGAAAACAAAATGGAAACTGTTTGGTATTCGCTTCAATCAAAGTGTTGAGTGAGCATTATAGAAGATTGATGGACTAGCTTGAGCATTACATTTTTCAATATATTTACTTCTAAGCGAGCTAATACAGAGTGCCACATGTTATTGTGTTCTGCTCAATCATTAATGTCTGATTCTATGAATGCATCATGCCTTTTATGATTTTCTAGTCTCATAGGATAGATGATGAACCGGATCGCCTTAGCAACCGTCTTCTGGTATATGATCCTGAATGGAACAAGTGGGCAGAGCTAGGCTACATGAAATATTCAAAATATAGATGCAGTGCAGTTGTGCTCAATGGAGAAATCTATGTCATGGGTAAGATGGTGTTGATTCAACCACTTCAATCTAAAAAAAATGTATAGACTTGTTGATGTAAAACAAATGTGTTAAACAAAGCATAAAGCATAGCTCAGATAGTCTGTTGTGGACATTTTAAGTACATTTACAAAGAAAATGATCCCTTTTTGATCCTCTCTATTGTGTTGGTTTTGACTGATTATTAATATGTAATAACCATTCACATTCAGATGATGTCATTTCCTACGAACACAATTTCCACTGACAGGAGGGATAGGCTGCGAGGGACTAGACGGGGGCCAGTCCCGTCGCTGCCTGGATGCCGTGGAGATCTACAACCCGGATGAAGACCAGTGGAGGGACGGGCCCCCGCTGCCTTCACCACAACTCTCTCTACGCACCAATGCGTCCAATGCAGGCGTGGTGGGGGGAAAGATTTATGTCTGTGGCTACTACAAAGGAGCAGGTGATCAAACATATCTAGATCTGTGCTCCGTGTGTTCTTGGAATCTTCCAAGAACCGTGTAAGTTAATATACAATGCTTGTTTCAATCATTAATAATTCCTAGATCGCCATGATGACATAACAAAGGAAATCTTGGAGCTGGACCCGTGGGAGAACCGGTGGACCGCAGTGGCTCGGCGTGCTCTGATGCATGATAACTACGATGTCTGCTTGGTAGCCAAACTCAACCCGCGTGGACTAATGTCCCCGCCTGCAGACTTAGTCAGCGAGACGGAGACCCGCTGACACAGTCAGTCAATGAGCTCCGAGCAAAGTCTGTGTGTTTTACAAAGCGTATGAACAATGCGGTTAAAGGTAGGGTAAGCAATGATTATAGAATCTTTATTTGAATAGAATTGGTTGAAATTCCCTTACATCCGGGCAGCGATAAATAAAGGAAATGCTGTGGGCGAAAACAAAAAAAAAGACAAATATCTGGTACCTGTGGCTGTCGCAGGCCTGTAATAAGCCTGTCCTTACCTGTCTGTCTACCTACCTACACAGCTTCACAAGGCTAGGCAGCCCAATTGCTAAAGCTAGCGAGCTTGTCACGTGTTTTGAGGGCGTGGCTTTGGAGGGAGGCCTGAAGGGTGGAGTGGGGCACTGAATCTGGAGTAAGCCCAGTCTTCTCTGGCTAAAACACTGAATCTGGAGTACGCCCAGAGTCTTCTCTGGCTAAAACACTGAATCTGGAGTAAGCCCAGAGTCTTCTCTGGCTAAAACACTGAATCTGGAGTAAGCCCAGAGTCTTCTCTGGCTAAAACACTGAATCTGGAGTAAGCCCAGTCTTCTCTGGCTAAAACACTGAATCTGGAGTAAGCCCAGTCTTCTCTGGCTAAAACACTGAATCTGGAGTAAGCCCAGAATCTTCTATTGCTTACAAACTGAATCCGAAATAAGCCCAGTCTTCTCTGGTCTAGTCTGCTTATTGCAGATATTAATAGTATTTTGAATAATAAAAAAAGGTCAAATGAAATATCAATATCACTGTTGATTGGCAGATGGTGGGCATTGCACTTTAAAATAAGCTCAATCAGTTTAGCTCTGTGGCTGAAGGAATACTGGACATTTTAATGGAGACTCCCCAGACATAGTAGTGTGGATGCAACAAGCTTGCTGTATCGCAAAGTGGGAAGACTGCTCTGCATGGGCCAAAATAAGCACGGCATGAAAACATATCTGCACTTAAAAAAGTTCACCCTAAAATAGAAACATTTTTCAATGTGCTTTAAGATAGACATAGTGACCAGACATTGTGTTATAAGTATTAGTTATGGTAATAAATATTGCAGAGGGTTGAGTAATTTCAACAGTTTCTTTCATGATTGTTAAGACAAACAAGTGAATGTTGAGTAATTTTGTTTGCTTCTTTGTTTATAAGACATGTATTATGTACTACAGTAAACACCCTGAAATTACATCCACAGATAAACCATCAACTGATTATTTGCATCAAATACCTAATCCATCATTATTTTTGTGTGGATCAGAGTAGTTGTAGATGGCAGTGGAGTAATCAAATTTAAACTTATAGAGTTTATAATGAATAACGATTATACGTTTATCAAATAAAAATGTGTTTACATATTTAGTACATTTGTGAGTATGCACTAGTTTTCATGCATTTAAAAACCTGTAATGCAAATAACAGTGCATCTATACTTCTTAGCAGCTAACCAAACATTAAAAAAATATTTGATATTGTAGGTAGTGCTACTGCTCCTAGTGAGTTTAGTATAACAGGCAAATTAAATCCATTCATGTACTCGAACATTACTGAGTGCTCCTAATTTGTTTTTCACTCATGATATGGTGACAATGTATACATTAATTTATTATACAGCATGTTGTTACTGCAAGATTTTAAGCAGAATACAATATTTTAAAGTTCTTTGAAACTAAAAAACTATTAACAATTCATCATGCGATAGAAACCAATTGATGATTAGTTGTCTGACCATCAGCAAATACTAGAGATGTACTTCTTTTTTAAATATCGTAATAAACTGTAGACAATCATTTGTAACTTGTAAAGTTTATTGCTATTTATAATGAAAAGATCACAACACAGGTCTGGATGAACCAATTTAGTCTTACCATTTTCATACCAAAAAAACAGGTGCTACTCAAACCTCAACTCACTCTTCTATAATAATTGAGTCTGACTCACAATGTATATCAAACAATTGCCAGAGCCCTCTCGCTTTCTCAGGAATTTCTCTTCTAGGCTCAGCTGGCTCTACGGTGGTCTCAACCCCTACAACACAGACGGAGCTGCTACTGTCCTCAGACCAGGGGCTGAATGGGGCGACAAAACCTTTTAGACCTTTATTAGATCTACGGTCTCCATTATGGTGGATAACAGAAACTCCTTTGCAGCAGGCTGTGGTAGCCTCTTTGCAAATCTCCTTGAGCGGTGATGAAACATCTTTTTTAATGCTGTTGACGAGTGGCTGGCTGTTTTCATCCCAGACGGTGCTCTTCCTGCCCTTCGGTATCACTAGCGGTCTCCTCCTGGTCCTCCTGGCGCCTCTCTGAGAGGGTTTTCTTTGCTCTGCGGTGGACTGGGGTTTCCACGAGGATACGTCAGACTGCTGAGTGCTTTCAGGCTGGCAGCATGGAGGCCCTTCGCCCTCGGGCTGGCTGTCCGGCTCCACTTTAAAAGATGGCTGCCCCAGTCCTGGCGAGGTCTGAATAGCACTGTCTACTACACGCCCACAGCTATTTCCGGATGAGTGATTGGAGACTAAGGTGCTGAGCAGTTGCACTGCCTCTTCCAGATGTTGTTTTCCTCTTACATGGTCCTGTTTCAGAGCTTCTAGACTTTTCACCAAGCCATGCACGTATGAGCCTAGTTCTGTGGTGGCCGATCCAGTCTACAATTCATCATTATTAATCAGAATCAGCAATTGACAAACTACGAGGTAATTTTTTTTTTTTTTATACCAAAAGTGAATTATAATCACCTCCAGTAACTTGTCCTTGATGTTTGTTAGCATCTGTTTCTGAGAGATCACTTCTTTCTGCAGGGTCTGAAACTGATGCATGACACAATCTCGGAAGCTGGTTTCATTTTGCTGCACTGTAAGAGTAGACATATGTAAATGTGTTGAACTGAATCGACGTTGGTATTTAGAAATTGAATTCATTCCAAGATAATCACAATTAGTTCATTCCCTGGTTATAGAGCACCATCTACTGGCAGTGGGTAATTTTTTATTTTGTGCCAAAGCATGAACCATCTCTAACCATACTAAATTCACTCCTATGAAATAAGCTTACAAACTCTTACGTGTCACTGCAAACTTTTCGAATCCCTCTAAAATCGTTTTGCACACTTTTTCTGTGCCCAAGATTGACTGCTGCATCTGAAAAAGGAAAAACACTTTCCACTTAGAGCAATGATGAAAAGCTTATGGAGCTGCAAATAAAAGAATGCAGCATTACTTACATTGTTGAACGTTTCTCGGAAATGTAAGGATTCCTTGAACAACATCTCACTGATGAAGCAAACAAGAATATTTATGCCTTTTATATTCAAAAGTGCAAACAACTAAAAACAACTCACAAATTAAGATTCATGGAATAATGTTCAACACAAAGCATACCTTTCAACTTTCTCTTTTGCTTTTTTCTTGTCTTCTTCAAACTTATCAAGTATACCCTGAGGTCTTATGCCTTTGTCCTTCCCCTCGCCTCCAAACAGGAACGGTTTAGTGTGGTAATTACTTGAGATCTTCTGCTCATTCCCCTGAATGGCATCAAATTAAACCATTTCAGAATTAACCGTGAAAATATGACGTGTAAAGCATTTATGGTGCTTTTACTTATGTATCCAACAGCAGCCCAAAAAATGACATGTTTGCGTTGCATGGATCTCTGATTATTTGACATATGGTGACACAAGAAACAATAGGCATGTCAACTGGTTAGTTGAGAGAATATGTACAAAGTGTCTATCCTGGTCTGCATGGTCAAAAGACAATGCTATGTAGTTGTCAGCTAATTGGAAATCTACCAAATGTACCAAACAATGACGCACACTTTTATCAGCATGACTTCCCCCTTCTCCTCGTTCTTTTTCCTGCAACGTTGATTTCTCTCATACCTTTTCCTCGCTGTAGCTACATCATTTTCCAAACTTGATAAACCTGTGCAAGAACCAATGACTCTGAAATATAGTGACGAATAAGTGTACCTCTTGGGAGCCTTGTTGGGAATTTCGTGACGGAAAACCCGTCTCCTGAGACATGCCCTGGGAATTCTCAGGCCAGAATTGGGAGCCTAGCCCATACTGGGACTCCGTTAAACTTGAGTAGCCGCTGGTAGCTGCATTGCTGTTGGTGATTCGTGTCCGACTACGCAAGTCAATGAGCACAAAACACACCGAAAGTGGTATGCATACAAGGAAAAATAAATCTTCAAATGTTTTTTTAAAAAGAACATGATATATTTATTCCGGTGTTACGCCTACCTGCTTGCAGTTGGGATACTCAAGATGTCCTTTATGTTCCACACGTTTGGATTCATTGGTGTGGGCGCCTGTTCGGTCAACAAAGTAGGCTAGTAAGCTAGCTTCAATGTACACCTTGTCGCGCTGCACTAACTAGTCTTTGCTATCGCGTAAATATTGACTGGGAAGGAAATAACTAGCTAGCCGTTATAATTGCCCAAATCCACCTGCTACTATGTATTTGAGAGAATAGCACATTCAACTTAATCGAATAACCACAAAAAAAAGGGATTCGATGTCTATGTAAGCTAGCTCAGTAAAACACACACACATTTAAATTGACTCGCGTGTGCCCCTGACCAGCGTTGACTAACAGACGTTTTAAATATCCCGCCTTTAATGTGTGCGACTCGCGAGACGTAACGTTACCACCGCCAGACGGACGCAACCATATGCTAACAACACAATGGCTATGGGCGAGCGGAACCCGTCCGCTGTGGGTTGAACGTGATATGACCACAAATAAACACTAGAACATCAGCGACTGTGTGGTGGTTACAGTCGTAGCTTATCAATAAACATTAAAAAAAAAAAAAAAAAAGACATCCAATGCATTTCTCCAGCGGTTGATGTATTTTATACTATGTGTCTTGACAGCCATGTGTAAAATAGACCTCCGATGAGTTGCCTGCCTGAGCAGAGGTTGTCCCGCTTTTATTTTGAAACACTGAACGGAAGTGCTCTGGTATGCTGAGCCGCTGAGACGTTTTGCTGCTCAGTGTGGTCATGGTTATACGTCCTGGTACCAAGCTTACAACTCTCAATCGTCTTGAGGTATTTATTTGGAAACATTACTCATAGGGGGACGTTTGTATTCACAGCAAGTGCTTATGCACATCGCAATAGGATTAGTAAGCTCGCACTTTCAATTAGGAGATGATTTCCTTTCTACTGGAGCCATCATGTACACTTATGACAGGTGTTTCGGGCTGCTAGCCTAGCAATTGTTTACCATTGTGGCGATGTGAGCGATGTCAGTGATAAGTCCTTTTGCTAATTGAATTCTGTTTGCTATTTAAAGGTTTGATTATGGCCCTGACGTCGCTTTTGGTCTTAGCTGCAACTGCGATTCTTATAAAACCCGAGACACCTGTGACCAAGGTAATAATGCATGCCAATGAGATAAAGGCCCGAACTGTTTCAAGTGACTTAAGGATTGTTCGTTTTAGGTTGCATTTGTGTTTTGTATAGGCTTTTCATCACAATCCCATACAGTGCTGTGGCGAGAAACCAGGAGAAAACATTTCATGTTCAAACGACACTCTCTGCGAGCCAGGTAAACCAGACTGTGGAACAAACCCCATTCATTGTTTCAGATTGTGGAACAAACCCCAAACCCCATTTATTGTTTCAGATTGTAGAACAAACCCCATTCAGTGTTTCCGATTGTAGAACAGACCCCATTCATTGTTTCCGATTGTAGAACAAACCCCATTCATTGTTTCCGATTGTAGAACAAACCCCAAACCCCATTTATTGTTTCAGATTGTAGAACAAACCCCATTCAGTGTTTCCGATTGTAGAACAAACCCCATTCAGTGTTTCCGATTGTAGAACAAACCCCATTCATTGTTTCAGATTGTAGAACAAACCCCAAACCCCATTTATTGTTTCAGATTGTAGAACAAACCCCATTCAGTGTTTCAGTTTCATCATTGCTATCAGCCCTGTGTGAATGCATGAACGACATTGCCTTCAACACTGAGATTTCATATGATCAAAATGTAAAGTAGGTCCATAATGGCTTGTATCCTAGATCTCATGAGCGACCATCATTACTTGCTACTGCACGTACTTTGTGTAGTGGCAAGACTAATGTTTAATGACTTTTCTATACAAAATACTATTACATCGACAGGACTTATCTAAGTTATGCCTTTTCACCTTTTTAAGGATGCTACTTGCGTTTCCTAGAAAACACCAATACAGTTTGCATATATTGTGACCCATCGGCTGTGGATTTGGAGAATTCAACCGCCTGCAGCAACAGTAAGGAGCAAACATTTGCGGAAATGTATATATTTTAACAGATTAAAAAAGTCGAAGACAATTCAATTACGTTTTCATTTTTGTCGTTTGCCCCTATAGACGACACTGTGGAAAGAAAAAATCGCACAACAGCTACTGCTGTCATTCCCACAATTGGTGAGAACTTGCACATTATGGTTCAGTGAATATTTTCATAACATGCGTATTTTATGGACTGATATATTGGAAAGCTGTCATTTAGCATGTATCATGTAGGCACTTTTTTAAATAGTTTCATAATGCCAATATTGTGAAGTAAATAGATCACCAGTATAATGAAGAGCATTGAAATCAACAGCCATTAGTAGTAATATTTATATTGACTTTTTTATATATTAAACTAATTGCATTATTATTTTATTGCAATAATAATTATGGTTAAAAATACCTATAAACAAATTGTAAATGCAAATGGTTCTACATGTTGGAAGTTCAAAGAGGTTAACAACAAAGCCAGTAATAATAAATGGGATCATAATTGCTCGTCCTTCCCCCATGTGTCTCTGAGCAGGAGGGCCAGGCGTGGCTGCCTCTCTGCTCCTGGGGACTCTGCTGATCAGCATGTTTCTGATTCTGTCTGTCGCCTCCTTCTTCTACCTCAAACGCTCCCACCGCCTGCCCCACATCTTCTACCGCCACAACAAGGGTGAGCAGTGTGCTGACGTTGAGCCTGTGCTCAAACGGCGACTGAGACAAAACAACGCCAGACCAGTCGGCCTCCCGCATGCTACTGTACCTTCCGTTGGAGACCTTTTGCTTGGAAGTGACTTTGCTTTCTTTTGTTTTGTGATCTTCAGCTCTCAGCATATTCCAGCCAAGTGAGACGGTAAGTCCATTTTGTGGTATTTCAAACGGGTAGTTTGTCAAATTGCCTGGTTCTGCATATACTGTTACTCTTTAGATCGAGTAAAATCAACTTTGGAAAGTAGCAGCAGCTTTTTATAGAAATGCATGATTTCCCATTATGTTTGCAAGAAGAGGTTTGGTTTAGTGCTTTTCCCCAATTGGTTTTACACATGAATGAAATGCAATTGACACACGATTTAATAGCGACTTTCAATATGTTTCTATAGGCTGTCATGATACCCTCCTCATCAGGTAAGTGTAGCCTACTGCTTTATTCTACCAGACATGTTCAATCCAAATCAATCAATCCAACAATCTGGTTACAATTGGGAGATGAGGGAATGAGAGGCTAAATATTATAAATGATAGGTTGCAACATTGTGGTAAAGATGATCAACTGTGATACTTAACTGTGGGTAAAAGGTGTTATCGCTACGTTTTAAGGAATGGAGCTTAGCGTTTTCTGGTGATGCTTTATGAGGAAAAGGCATCTTGAATCCAGATTTAAGTTTCATAAAGCTCTTTTTGATTTTGCAAGTTTAAAGTATTTACAGAGGCCTCGTGGATGGCTGTGAAAATAAAGTAAAATCACTTGACCCAATTAACAAAAAACAAAAAAAGTGGAATTAGAGATATAAGGTACCAATAGTAAACACATAGGGGTGATCCATATTGATGCATGAACAATATCCGTCCACGGAGAGTAGAGAGTAAGGGACTTCATTACTATTTAACATCTCTCTTCTTAAATCTGTGTGACAAAAAGTGTGACAAAAAGATATGAAAGAAATCCCTGAATGGATTACCTCGTGGATTGGTGTGTTTTGTTTTTGTGAGATTCCCTGTTACCTAATGAAGTAAATAGCTGCAGTAGAAAAAAAAAGTTACATTGTACAGGTTTCATGTAAAAAAAAAAAATAACTAAAAGTTTTGATTGACGCGTTATGGCGTTACATGCAATCCCTTCCCCTTTTGTGTCGTCAAAGTGAGGAAGCAGAGATATGTGAGGCGGGAGCGATCGTCCGCCACATCCCCTTCGGATGCAGCCATGATTCCCACTACAGCCACCACCAGAGTCTACAACATGTAGCCCGGTGTGGCCACCAGTTGGCGCTGGTAAGGAAGAAAGCCTCAGGATTTTAGTTTTATATGATGATCCCCAAAAAAGGAAAGAATGTGTTGAGTAAATGGTTGGTGAAATGTACGGAAGTCTCACTGTGAGGGCTGTGCGTTATTCTCTAATAAAACTAGTATTGCCTTGCAAGGCAGATGTTTAACGATGAAGGGGTTCCATGCTAAATATACAGGCGTGCTATTCTTCTCATTAGGCCATTGCAGCGCCATGTGTCCCCACTATTCTATACTACTATGAGATGACGGTCTGGGAAACGGCTGGTCAAACTCATCTCTTAAGAATATGGGAGTCTTTGCTTTGACCCTGCACAGATTCACTGTTATGAGTACATTGCTCAGCCGAGCTCCTTATGACAGCGACAAAGGCTTTAAGTAAGCTGCCTGGGCTTTGCCATTGGACAGTGTATAGCGGTTGAATTTGAAAAACGTTTCACCATTTTATGCGGGATGTAATCATGTGGCAACAGCTCTGCTCACCGTGTTGTGTATCAAATCACAATTTGGAGTATTTAAATCAAATTTGGAATGGGAATGATTCTTTTAGTTTATTCTTTGTTTTATTTGTATTCTTTGTTTTCTTTCGAGGGATGTGTTTGCACTCTATTTATTCAGGGCAAAATACCGGGATGAACAGTGGTTTTGGGTATACTTGGAAGTTTAAGTTCAGGTAATGGCACAGTGTTTTTGATCATTACCTAAATGTTATTTCTTCGATCTTGTTTTTATTTGTGTTTACTTTGGGGCTGTATTTATTTGGGGTGTTCTGAAATACTTTCTAACTTATATGTATGCACTTTGAAACACTTAACAAAGATGAATGTATTATAATCTATTGATTCCATAAAAAAAAACAAGTTTAACCAAGGTTAACGTTGATTATCAAATCAACCATGCTTATTGCATATCACACATAATGCGTGTCATTTTACAAACGTAATGTTTTTATTATGGTTTACATATACGCCTATTAAATGTGAGCGCTGTTCAATTTGGAGTAAGTGCAAGAAAGCAAAAACGTATCTAAACTCAGAATAAATATAAAATGTATACAAATGCACCTTAATTAGCATGTTGATAACGTATGTTAAACTTCCAAGTTCACCATTTCCAGAACAATAACATATACTCGCGACATGGGAACATTTTGGGAATGTGCCTCTATGAATTTTCCAATGAAACAATTGAAAACAATATGGGTTCATTAACTACAATCTGTGGGAGGCTTTTGTAAATGTACCTCTGTCATTTTCCTTCGCTTCTCCCGCCTAATGAAAAGACGGTGTGCGTCCGTTCCTTCGATGTATCGCGGAACTCCTTTTATTTTGTGTGTCCACGTGTTGAGGCCAAAGTGTGAACCAAAGAAAGAGGTGCAGGAGAGGGGATGGTTCTCTTGCTGCCCAATGCAGTGCCGCTCAGATTTGTTGTCTTTCTGTAGATGCTAAGTCATTAGTGCGGAAACTGTTCACTGTCTGTTTTTTTTTTTTGTCAACAATATTTGCCAAACATTGTTTTAGGATATAATGCTCTGCTGTCATTATTGTGTCTAATATCAGGAAGGGTCCCAAATGTTTTTTTTATCTCTCGGCTGTAATAAATGTGTGGTCATTTGAATCTATTGTGGCCTTTACCTTATATCGTGTGGCTGGACTGTAGATGTTTGAAGTGATATGTTGATATCACTACATTAAAATGTTTTAAGTATGAAGAAGTGAGGCCATATCCCATGGCAGGGATTGTAAAATGTGTTTTTTGTTTGCTTAGCCAATCATGAAAGCAAAGACATTGCATATAGTTTTTTACAGATGATGTATTTGTAACGACGTAGACAAGAGTCATAGTTTAAACTAATTGAGGGTGTTATGAAGACGCTATGTACCTTTTACACAAATAAAACACCTTTCTCATAATTGTTGTTTGTTTAATGCGTTTACCAGTTTCTTTACCAGCAAAATAGTGTCTTAAATAAGTTAAGTAGTGTTTTTGATTTTGAATGAATACTAAAGTCTAGAATAGTGAAATGTATTGCAAAATAATTTGCAAGCCAGGACACAATGAGTTGAAGGACTTAATGTCTACAGGTTTAATGTATAAGTATAAGGGCTAGTCTTTATAAATAGTGGGTGACATGAAACGCATTGTATTTTACCTTGAGTTAACAAGTTACTATAAGATCCTGTTATATTGAGAAAGATCATTAAAAAATTTGAATCCCACTGGTCCAACTGATTCAAATAACTTCCCTTTATTATTGATCTCACCTCTAGCAGATGTTCTATTTTGGGAGGGAGACTGAAATATCACACCTTCAGTAAGGGAAGGACATGAAGGCCATACATACTGCTCTATTTTTAACCGCTCAAAGGCAGCGGTCTGACACAGGGACAGGGGTACACAGGACAATGTTACTGTCGGGAGAAGGCAGAGAAAGTTTGAAGCGCAAGGATTTCCCTGTGTGCATCAGGTAGGTTTCACCTTTATCTACATACAGGACATAAATAGTAATAGTATAATAATAATATACAACAACATGTACACCAGTGGCTTCATTGAAAACATTTGTTTAAACTATAGTCTCACAAAGAGTGAGCAATATGATTTATGTTTATGCTGCATTTAAAACTAATGGTCACTTCCCACTATTTATTAGCAATGTTGTAAAAATGTGTCCATTTAAAATTGTTTCTTGGTAGCATTGTGTTATATAATATATAATGGGTGAGTGAGTTCGCTATATTGGATGAGTCAGTTTGCAGCAGTTTGTTTATCTCAGAGAACCTATGGTTGGTTGGGTGTTTTAAATTTACTCAGGTGGTTGGTTGAAATATTAAATATTTTGGGACATATTATTACACAACCCCCTGCTGCTGTGACATTGAAATCTCAGCAGAATTTCACCTCAATTGTTGACACTGACACGATAGTAAATACAGAACTGCAACAGGGAAGGCCAATATGAATTTAAAAACATTCTTGTGAACGCTTTCATCATCAGATTCACAGCATCGCACACAGCATCAATAAAACAATGTAAAAACATATGGATACACTTAGAACCTATATAACCTATCCTAAAACAACTCTGTGAGACAATACCACTGGCTGATCAGTGATACTGTATTGACTGTAACCTTGGAGGCGGTGTTAAGCCTTGTTCTTTTGTGTTTACCTGCAGATGCCGCACTATGTGAAGGTGTGAAAATGGACGACCTAGATCACAGTATCAGCATGGCGGAATATGAGTGGACGAGCTTTTATGGAGAGTGTGAAGAATGTTGTCTGCTATTGCCCTCCATCGCAGATGTTGAGAACTCCAACCTAAGCGATTCAGAAGAGTCCTGGAGTCAGGACTATTCAGCACGATGTGATGCCCTGCAGACCACTGCCGCCAGAACAAAGCCAGAAGTAGTCAACAGCCCTAGCGTTGCTAAGTTTTCACAGGCTAACCAGGTGTACACAAACGGACAAGCAGAGGATGTGACAGCTGTCGGGGAAGAGGAGGGATTTCTTCATGCCCGCCTCAACAATCCTCCAGAGACACCGCGGTGTTCCAAACAAGATGTCCTCCCCACCAAGGAAGTGCAAAAACAGAATGAGGAGATCATTAAGATGGTAAACAATGGCATTGCAACAAATGAAACACTCTTTGTACAACGAAGCGATCCTAACGACGCCCAGTGTTCTACTGACGATGGAGCCCGTGAAGTGTTTTCAGACCTGCAGAGAGATCTGCAGGGTGACATGGTCGTCGCCACTACTATACAGGAAGCCAAGCCACTTATCAGACATACAGCAGACCTTGGTGTGAATGATGGGCAGATGCAATGCACACACAATGCAGAAAAACCCCGGTGCGGGAAAGACAGCAGTGTCTTTGTGAGAGAGAAAGAGCGTTGGTTTGTGACGGTGAATGTCAGCCCTTTGCGAAGAAAAAGACGAAAGAAAAAGAAACCTGGTAGACACCTTCCCCCAGGCGGCGGTTTGCAGAAGCCCACACCTGAACGCAGGTCCCAGACAGAGGCAAATCACAGCAATGAGGTGGAGGGGGGCCACGCCTCGGGGCCCTGTGAAACATTGCAACAACACCCGGGGCCACCTGTCGCAGAGCCATCCGATGGGATTCAGATACCAGACGCAAAACAAACCCGCGAACACTCTCCGCTTTCGGACTCTGAATGGTGTTCTTTACAACCTTCCACACCGGAAACATGTCCATTATCTGAGGCAGCTCTGCAGTCAGTGGCCCTCCAGAACGCCACGTTATCCAAGTTAGCTTTTAAAGGTCAAGATGTTACAGTACTGGACAGTGTAAAGTCTGGGGATTTTGAAAATGGTAAAGGATTATGCTTGGCAAATATTTGCAATTCCAGACATCAAACCTTGCCTAATGCGGTTATCTTCAAAAGTGAAAGTATTCAATCGTTTGAGAGTATTGGGTCTATGGAATTCAAAAGTGCTGAAGAGTTCAGCTCAAGCAACGTCTCTGATTGTGAAAGTTATGCTTCAGCACCTGACTTAACAGAGGACACTTGGCCTCTATTCAAAGACCATCGCTCTGAAAATAAACCAGAGGACGTGGAACAACGGTCTCACGACTGCAGCCTATTGCTGTCCACACCATGTGATCTGTTTGAGTTGAGTGAGACGGAAAATGTTCCACACACAGATGACGGCCTGCAGTTTCCCCACGACACACTGCATGCGCATTCTGCTAAACATGTGTCACAGGACAATAAATCCCTGCAAGACACCATGCCCTTGCAAAGCCATGGCTGTAAAACACAGGCCAATGGGGAATATACAGAGCCATACACTGAGCCTGCTTTGGCATGTCTACCTGTTGACCAAAGTGATAGTTTAATGCTAGAGAACAACTCCACATCTGCTTACAATTTAATGTCTCAACCTCCAGACTCTAAGCCAGTGGAATTGTGTAGCAGGACAACAGATCAACTTCAGTCTTGTGATCCGACAGATTTCCTTGTGCCGGACAGCCCGGAAACATATGCTGGATCACTTGGCCATTTTCGGCCTGTATTTGCCATGTCTGCCTTTTGGGACGAGATGGAAAAACTGACCATAAGAGACATTTTACAGCTGAGACTATCAGGGGAACAATCCAGCAGAGAAGCACTTCATTTTCAAGACACAGCAATGCCACATGATGATGACCCAGACGTGCAGACAGACACCATTCCCCGGGGCCGTACCGTGGAATGTCTGTGGTCTGATCCCGCCTTGGTAGATCCGTCAGACACCGCAGACTCTGACTACTTCACCAGTCCCGATGACTCTCAGCCAGATCGCTCAAGCTGTGATTTCTCCACATTCTCTGATCTGGATGAGGAATGCTGTCAGCCGCTCGACGGCGGTAGAGACCTGAGCGCTGACCTTCTGGACACTAACCTTCACACGCAAAGCACAGCTGTCTCTCCTTCCACACGTGACTCCGTGGAGAACACAGCGCCAGCTACCGAAGGCGCGAGGGAAGAGCAAAGTTTGGACGACCCACACTCCTTTAGTCTTTTTTCAGCCCGTCAAACTGCACACGTGAGCGGTGTGCAAAAAAGCAAAAGCACGCATAACGTCCAAGCTCTCAACGGCGCTCACAAAGACACACCCTTCGAGCCAATACTTGAAAATGGAGATGAGAGCGCACCCCATATAAATGATCTTTCCGTGCAGATGACCCCTTTCATAAAAGTGAATGACGTTCTCGTCGATGGAACACTCTCAACTATTCTATCAAACACTGATATACTGGACGAGAATTACAGAATGTCCTTCCCTGAAGTTTTTGAGTATTTCTTGGAAGAGAACAAGGCAGATAACGACTTTAGGACTGTCAGTGTCTATGGCGACCAATCACTGACTTCTTTTTGTGACTGCGCCAGCTCCAGATACGGCTCTGAAGATGGACTCCTGTCCATCCAAGCTTCCCAATGGACAGAGGAAAAACCTATCCCCATCTTCACGTGCTCCCGTCACTCCGTTAGAGATTTCCCATTCCCGGAAGTGGACTATCACACACATCCTAAAGAGATCCATGTTGAACCAGACGTGGAGAGCGACACCCTTCCAGTCTGGGCTGTACCTCACGCTCCCTGTCCGGGCGTCCACCCTGTCCCTTCAGCGGCTGCAGCGGATGTAGCTCTGTTCAACAACAGATGTTGGTCTAGCTGTTGGAACAGCTGGTTCTTCATCAGAAACGTACGCTTCCCTGACAGCGGCTGGTGTGGAAGGTCTGGGCCCTGGGGGCTCCCCATCGGAGCCCAGTGGACCACTGGCAGGGGAGCCAACGCAGTCTTCACACTAACCCCTCAAAGAAGGTTCGCCTTTTTCCCCCACCAATTGTTCAGACAGCCGGCAGCTGACCGGCAGATGTTGAAACACATGCCAACATCGGTTTCATCATCGGGTTAGTGTGAATAACATTGATTGCATAATCATTCAATTGAATGTTCCAAATTTGAATGAAAGCAATTGACAAATGTTCTGCTGTACACGTGTCCGTTTTTAAGAGAAAGAGGGCCCATTTTCCAGCCTGAAGCAGTCCGACATGTGCTTGTTGTGCATTGCCGTTGCTTCGTGGGTACTGAGGTCCACTGATCCGCAGGCAGCAGATTCTTGGAAAGCAGGTTTGAACCAAACTGCTCATATCAAATACATCATATTTATTCATGTTTTATGTATAATTGATTGCGCAGTAATGAAATGATTCCTCACATTTGTAACAGCTAAAATTGATTAAATTACCCGATTTTGACTTCCTCCAATAACCACTTAGCTTTGCTGGCAAACGTGAGCGCGATATCAGCGATCCAGTACCTGCGACACTTTGTTCTGAGGAACCCCGCCAAGGATGGGCCTTGACAGACCGACACCGAAGCACTCCCTTGGGTCCAACAACATGAAAGCTTCCATGCAATGCGAACGAAACAGAGTGAAGGGTTTGATCTGTGATCAGTCCATCACAGATCAAACCCTTCACTCTGTTTCGTTGAACAATTCTGGGAATTGGATATGGACCATTTGCAAGTAAAGGATAATATCATGTGCCTGATATTGTAACACGCAATCTGGGTTTTGTTCTCATGTTTTGAGGAGAAATGATAGTGTACACACTTTATGTATTATATTTGCTAAGAATGTACAACTACAAAAAGAAAGTTAAGCTTGGTTTGTTAAATGTTAGGCTGGTTCATGAGAATGTTGTTACAAGGTCTTGTAAGGTTTTTATTGAGTAGGCCAATGCAGAATGTTGCCGTGTTGAGATAATATTTTTGTTGAATAAACCTTAAATGGCCAAAGCTTTCCATTTCTTAAATTGATAGTCAATTTGTCCAGTAGTTTGTAGAAGGCCTGATGTGTATGTATTAACATAATGCCCATAGTTAAAACAGTATCAATTTCCTGTTCAATTACAAATACAACCACAGACAAAAAGACGTCATTGCAGAAATATTTATTGAAATAATGATGCAATAATTTTTGTTTCTTATTTCACATAAATATTGAATTTGAAACGGGGGACAGGGTTTTTAAAATGCATGTTAAGTTCAAGGGGCTCTGTTCTCTCTCTCTGTTTTGTTAAAAAAAAACATCGGAATACATTGTTTAATGTCACTGTGCAAAGGGACACAGAGCATAGCTTTATAATTTACAATCGTCTTATTTTATAACACCATACTGTATTCAGCAAATGTTTTTTTTAAATGTGCCAAATAGAGGGGCAAGAGTTCACACTTACAGTAAGATCAATAATACTTAATATAGAATATTAAACCTATATCAATAATGCTTGGTAATATAGACTATTACACATGTAGTATTTACAGTCTCAAAGTGACTAAAAGCTTAGGTTACACTGTGAAAGATACCTTGAAATATAAATGTTTTTAATTTAGACAAATATTTAGCAGTTTTAGAATAAAATCCATCGAGTATACTTTTCCAAATCTAATGAGACAACATCGTAACTTGCTACTCTAGTTTTCGGAATTGTGAAGACAGTCATGCTAGGTCGTTAGGCCAATCATTCAAACACTGATTTAAAATGTCAATTTACACAAGACCATTTAAAAATTAAGGAACAGTTCATATTACTACCAATGTTCATCAGCTGTGTCAACAGCATCCTTGCTAGCCTAGAGCATCATTAGCAATTCTATCATACCGCATACATCAAAGTTTGATGTATGCGGTATGCTGGTTACCCTAATACCTCACATTTCTGCTGAACAAGTAAAATAACAATAAATTAAATGATTATGGCAGTATAAAGTCTTAACACTACGGTCTATTAGTAAGAAAATATCAAGCAAACCTCTCGACAATCCTGTTAAGTGCTGGAACAAGGAATAAACATATAGAAACACAAGGATTCTTATTTTCAATATATTAAAACAAAGGGACCCACAGACACTCTTTAAAAAATGTACAGTCTCTGAAAAGTATACTGGATTCTGTTCGGGTCTGGCGCCATCAGGACCTCAGGATGGCTTGTCTCCTTCTTTCTTCAAACGGCTGCGAGGGAAAACAGAAGCACAACAGATAAATAAGGCTTGAGATAACAACATGGCAGTTTTAGTATGATACAACATAACCAGGAAAACTTGAATAAAACACCCGGTCAAATACAAAACATATCTAAAAGCCGAGGAATGTACCGTGTTTGAAAGGCTAACTTAAAAAATGTCCAGATACCGGTACTGGCACCGGTATCGGTGCAAATGCGAACAGTACCCAACCCTACTAACCATATTTCAGTCAAACGTTATGTCCAGCGCCGCTGGACACCCACCTGTAGTAATCCTCCTGGCCGGGCAGGGGGCCACCGTGCAGGTGGTGGTGGCCGTGCAGCCACTGCTGTTCCATGGCCATCCTCTGCAGCTCTGCAGACTGGGCATGCATGGCCTGCAGCTGGTGGGCAGCAGACATCTGGGGCATCTGACCCTGCATCTCTCGTGGATACGCGACGCCTGGAAGGGAGACAAGACGCACGGCGGCACGCTGAGCCTGGAGGCACGGGACTTGGGAGACGCACGGCGGAGACGGCGTGTTTGGTTGCCACGGGGACTCACCGAACAGCGGGTGGCGTAGCATGTCGTGGTCATGGGGCAGATCGTTGAGTAAGGGGTTGGGAACGGGGCCCGTGGGGAAAGGGAAGCGGGCCAGGCGGGGTCCTGTTGCCATGGGATCCAGAGGGTGTGGAGAAGAGCCTGAAGGTCAAAGGTCACAACGAAGTGTGAGAGCAGAACACAAACAGATCAGCTCCATGGCATCACAACTCAGTTAACGAGCAACACTGTCAATTAGCGCTAGCCCGCATACGAATGAATTATGAAAATATATATATATGTGTATTAAAATAAAGTAAATTCATCACTCCCTGCCTGAAACAGAGCAGACGGGGACATCCACGCGTTTTCTCTGCGACAAACAAGAATGGCTGATCGTGTTCTTTAAATAAAACAAAAAGCACCACGACGCCGTCCGGTGGGAGCGCTGGGAGGACGCCGGCGGTCCGACTCGCTTACGGCAGAGCTGCAGCGTAGCCGGATGGTTTCCCAAGACTCAACCGCTTCGATGGCATGAGAGCGGTCCAAATATCACAAAGCTAACAGGCGCTTTGAACATTGTGCAAAATGTTGATACGATTGCCCGGCAGGACTAGTGCTATTCAGCCAAAGAGAAATCCCACAGGCTCTTCAGTGGGCGAGGGATTGCCATTAAAGGAAAAGAAAAAAAAAAAATCGCTTTTTACATTCATATATTTTTACCCCTGGGATATTTCCTTCGCCACTTTTTAATTTAGTTTAATTTATTTTTTCCCTAAGCATTCAAAACTGAATACTGAATTGTATATCTACCTATCGAAACGAATATGGAAATATTTGACTATTCAGGCTCAGCCCTACCATCAATATTACAATCCACAAGTCAACCTCCAGTATCTTCTATGGTCTCCCTTTGTGTCCCTTTGTCCCACCCCTTGATTCCTGATAAACGCACACGTGTGACGATTTGTTTTCAATAAATTAACGCATTTTATGTGGCTGTGTGTATATTTTGTGAAATCTTACTAGGTTTTCTCTAGTAACTGTTGTAGGCAGCAGTTTTATAAGCGCCCCCTAGTGGTTAAAAAAAGAACATGTAAACCACAGCCCCTAGTGGCTTATTGCTTACTTAGTACCTAGCCTAGGAGAACGCAACACAACTACCACCGTATCTTTATGAGTCTCATCTGCACATAAAGAAGCACGGCGAAAGCCAAGGTCCACCATTCACAGTGTAGCTGGTGTGACCGGCACGACACTTTCAGGGACCTTGGGGAGGACCGGGTGGAAGGCCGGTCCTCTCCCCCCTCCCCCCTCCCCCCCCCTCCCTCCCCCCCCCCTCCCCCCGCCCCCCTCCCCTCCGTGCACCCAGAGGACAAAACAGCGGGGGTTCCCCACACCTTGGTTGAGGGGGTCCTGCTGGTGCAGGTGGAGGTGGGAGTGGATGTGGGAGTGCTGGTGGTGGTGCGGCGTCACGTTGAGCAGCTGCAGCCGGCCGGCGGGGTCGCCGGCCACCGACGCCATCCGCTCGGCGTGCAGCCGCTCGGCCGTCAGCCGCTCGGCGTAGCTCAGCTCCGGCCGCAGCTGCTGGCTGGCCACCATCATCCTCTCGCGCTCCAGGGGACTCAGCCCCGGGTGGAACTGCGCAAAGGGGTGCGGCGGGCCGGCCATGTGCGGCAGCACCAGCGCGCCGTGCCGGGCGAAGTGCTCCATGGGGTTGGCCGAGGGGTGCATGGCCTCCAGCTCGGGGGGCTTCATCTCGTAGCCGGGCTTCATGCGCTCGCGCAGCTCCCGCTCGCGCAGGCCCCGGAGCTCGCGCTCGCGGAGCCCCGGGTCGGCGCCGTACAGGCCGGGCATGTGGTAGGCCAGCAGGGGCTCCCCGGGGCTCAGGGACATGAAGAAGGGGTGGTTGCGGTTGGTGGGCGACATGACGTGGGGCCGCGCGTACTCGCTGAGCGTGCGCAGGGCCGGCGTGTCCGGCCCGATGTAGGGGGGCACGGCCGCCACCGTGGCGGGCGGCGGCTCGAAGGAGGAGCGCATGTGGCCGTGGGCCGACATCTGGGCCGACATCTGGGCCGACATCTGGGCCGACATCTGGGCATCGCTCATGCGACTGTCGTGGGACGCGCTGCAGACTCTCTGTGGGGTGAACATCAAAGTACATTGACATTGTATGCCGACACCGTCCTTCAAGCGTAAAACAGGATGTGCACGCGCGTGACGTCATTTCGACGTTTACATGCGCAACGTGCGCTCCAATGACGCACGCCGAGGAAACCAGAAAAAAGGGGAGACCGTAGCTCACCGCATTTTTGTCCGCCTCTCTCTCTCGTTCTCGTTCCCTGTCCTTCTCCCGCTCTCGCTCCTGTCGAGCGTTGAGCTCGGCCTCTCTCCTGGATTTCTCCATCGCCTCCTCTCTCTTCTTGGCCAACTTGGAGGACGCCAGCGGCGTGAAGAACAGGTCCGTTCTGGAACAGGAGTTGTAGCCACGGTCCCAGTGTTTGATGAACCTGAAAAGGA
Source organism: Lota lota (assembly GCA_026745465.1). Classification (NCBI taxonomy): domain Eukaryota; kingdom Metazoa; phylum Chordata; class Actinopteri; order Gadiformes; family Lotidae; genus Lota; species Lota lota. The sequence continues at coordinate 1,280,905 of JACYXH010000376.1, read as the reverse complement.
AGGAAACACACATTAGTGTGCACAGAAGAGTTAAGTTCCTTTCACACAAGTTTCCTGGAGGATTCCTGGGATTAACCTTTCATGCACCCCTAGTGATTTTCACTATTCACACGTTCTGGAAGATGTTCTCCTTGCGCCCACACATGGCATCCTAATGCCGGACTAGATGGGCCAAGGGGCAGCCCAGCCGATGGCGGTAATGCAACACTTATGGATGCCAGCCGGCCTGAGAGAGGCTCCCTTATTTCGGAAGCTGTCCAGTTTCCAGCCGTTCTTGAATAAAGGAACTTGTTTGCAAACCAAATAAGCTGTGTTGATATTGTTATCGGATCAGCCGAAAAGCATTGTTGCGTTAAGATGAACATTCCCGGATTCTATACGTCCTCGGCAGAGTCTCGCTCCACGGGAACTCTCCTGGTAATGTTACTTCTTTCATTCAACAACAACACAGCTGTACCGGCAGCGACCCGGAATTGTTACTAGGTCTTGAGCAGGCAAATTGCCCGTGCAGATTTCCAATTTCAACATCGATCCCTGTTCCCATTCCTACATGAGCCCATGCAGGAAATCTTCCGGAACTTTGCAGGGTAAGCCTGCATGTGTGAAAGAGGCTTTAGTAACCTTTTAAACGAGTGCTGCTTTCTCTTGTCGTTTTAACTACCGATCCGGACAGATTAAAACCACACCATCATCCATATTCCTATACATGTATTGCTGGGTCTAAAAAGGACTGTGCCAAGGTTATTCTTTGATAATGGATAAGGTACCTTGCAGACTGGCTTGCGTGGCTGGCGATGTTGACGACGGTGGGCTCTGGTGAGGGACTGCTGGCCGGAGGCGGCGGGCTCTCTGCCTCTTCCAGCTCATCCAATGGCTCCTCCTTAATGTGAACATGTGACCCATGGGGGTTGCTGGTCGGGGCGCTGGGCCTCAGCGTGTGGGGAGGGAAGGATGGATGGAGGCTGGGGGCGGGGCCTATCTTGTGGCTGGGGGCAGGGCCTGTGTTGTGGCTGGGGGCGGGGACTATTTTGGTGTTGGGGGCGGGGCCTATGTTGGGGATGGGGGCGGGGCCTATGTTGGAGATGGGGGCAGGGGCCTACGTTGGAGCTGGGGGCGGGGCCTATGTTGGAGCTGGGGGCGGGGCCTATGTTGAGAATGGGGGCAGGGACTATGTTGAGGCTGGGGGCGGGGCCTACGTTGGGGCTGGGGGCGGGGCCTATGTTCTGGTTGGACTGAGCCAAAGCGGAGACCGCGTGTGGGTTGGCGCCGGGCAGGTGAGACGAATGGCCGCGGGGTTGGTTCTGCAGGTGGGGGAGACCGGCCAGCTGGGCTGCTGGGAGGCTCTGCATGAGCTGGAGGGGGGGAGGGGGGGCCCCCGGGGCGTGCTGATTCGGCAGGGAGTTGAGAGGCTTGAGGGCTGGGGGGGGCGGCAGGTTGGTGGGCATCTGAGTGAAATGCGTAGCAGACAGGTGGGGCGACTGTCTGAGCGAGGGTGGGATCGGGGTGGTGGGGGGAGGCTTGGCTTGGGGTACAGACGGAGGGGGCTGAGGCACTAGGGCCTCCCTGGAGAAGTGAGGCGGGGCCTGGCGCTGGGGGACCTGGGGTGGGGGGCCGTGAGGCAGCGCCTGGCCAGGGAGGAGGGGGCCGACCGAGGGCGGCGCCTGGAGGGAAGGAGGAGGAGGAGAGCACTGTGCCGGGGGGGGCAGAGCGTGGAGGGAGGTGCCCGTTGGGCCGGTGGACGGCGCGCTGGAGGAGGGCTGCAGGGCGTCATGGGGGGGAAGGCTCTGGGGAGGCAGGAGAGCGGGGAGGGGCAACGGAGCAGCGGGGGGAGGGATGTGCTGGTCGGCCGAGGCGGGCAGGACAGCGGTGTGCGGGGAGGAATCCGAGTCGCTCTCGTTGCCTGGCTGCGGGCTGGGGATGCTGGGGGAGGAGCTGCGGTTGTCCTGGTCGATGTCTTTGGCGTCGCTGCCGTCCTCGTTGGCGCTGCGGCTGTCGGAGCTCTCCTCCTCCACCTCCCCCTCCCCCTCCGACCGGGAAACCAGCGCCTCCTGCAGGAGCAGACAAGACGGACTGAGCGGGGCCGGTGCGCTCTCGGGCGTGCCGCCTCGTTGGCACGAGCGTGCTCGCTATCAAAACGGCGGAGGCATCGCGGTGCAAAAGAGAGGCGCCTTTTGGTCCGTCTAAACAGGCGCGCTCGGCTTGCGGTACCAATGGCTCGCGGAAAGCGCTGTCGCGTCACGTGTCACCGGATGCCAGCCAATACAAAGCAAGTGGGCGTCGCATGCAAACTGATGGGATCCATTGGCTGGCTGTTTCTACTGTTCGTATGAACCCACGCGCACCAGACCTTGCCTTTCTACGGTCAAACAGGATCCGCTGCATAGCCCAAAAGCGATCTTAACTGGTACGCCACGGCGCTGCGTCTCAAGTCATAAACCTGCCCGTCGCAGGTACAGTCGAATTTCAAACGCGGCGGCACAACCGTGACATTGGTCTCCAGTAAACAGGGCCTGTGTACGCCCGCTGCCGAACAACGACTCCCATTGCTCATTGAGGTCAATCTCAACGAGGCGTTTTGTGGAGATTGACAGAATCGTACAACAGGCGTGTATGCGCAGAGTGCGTTTTGATAACTAGGGACGTCCTTTCCCTCCTTTCAAGCGTGACTCGAAACGCATCTCGACACATGGGCTGCGTCACGCTACTGCAACAATACTTTGATTTTTTTTAATGATTCGCTGTCATTTGATAAATATATGCCATTCAGTATGAGGCAGTTCAATGCGATTTGATGCGAATCGATGCAATTCAATGCCCTTACATATATTAAATTTAGGGTTAAGTACCGAGTACTCACCTTTGGGCTCTTGCAGATCCTGCGTGAACTACGCCTAGCCGGGTCGACTGTTACGTTTTCAGATAGATGTTTTTAATTCCCTGTTTAGAAATGTCCTTAATTCTGGAACAGAACGCCGGGCTCATAGCTTGGAAGCTCAGATGATTAGAAAACATAAGTGAATTGGAGATTCGTAACATTCCATGCATGCATGCATGTGCGTGCGCGTGCATATATAATAGGGGTGTAAAGGTTCCGATTACAAAACCGTACACAGTTCGGTTCTCAAACCACTTCATAACTAACTTAATCTCCCGAGAGTCTTCAGCCAACACTTTTCAACCAACTCTGCTCGATACAGCTCGGCTTAGCTCAGGAGGCAGGGTGGGTTGACTTGTAACCGCAAGGTTGCTAGTTCGATCCCCGGCTCCTCTTAGCTGAGTGTCGAGGTGACTTTGAGCAAGACACCTAACCCTAACTGCCCCTGACGCGCTGGCTGTTGCCTTGCATGGTTGACCCCGTTGTCGGTGTGTGAATGGTTGTACGTCGCTTTGGTTAAAAGCGTCTGCTAACTGTAAATGTGATACATGGAAATCATTACAGACTTGGGTGTGTTTACAGCCTTATTTCGCAGTTCAAGACACAGGATCTAAATACATGGCTATCATTGCCCTATTGGTTTATTTTGTGGAATGTTTACTTCTCAGTTAGACATTTTTTAAAGGAAAGATTTTGTAATAGTATGACTAAAGCACCAAATAAGGCTTACTCTTCACATTAAGGCACACATTCCTGTTAGGGCACGAACAAGGAACAGAGCATTTTATGCCATAGTGAGCCTACCCCGGGACTCAAAAGATGTGACCTAAAACAGTGAAACGAACCGTGACTCACCTGAACCGTTGCACCCATAATATATGTAAATGCGTGTATATGTAAATATATCCTTACCTGGGTCTTGGGCTTTTTGGCTGTCATTTTGCTGAGCTCATCAGCCTCCTGGGTAGCCACCTCCCTTGCACGTTTTGTGGTCTTTGGTAACAGAACCTCCTCTTTAACCTTCTGTCGGATAACATGAGGACGAAATGATTTGCGTTACAAGGAAATGCAAATGCATACATAAGATAGGAAGCAGGGATGCTACACTGTTGACGCCGCCGGTGGTGTGTGAACGTGTGTACGAATGGGTGAATGGGTGAGAAAAGCGCTATATAAATGCAGTCCATTTACCATTTAAATGAGTTTACACTGCTAAAGCCCAAATCTCTCACCGTGATGTTGTGTTATGTCTCAGCGACATAACGCTTCAGACTAGCTTCAGAGGAGAAGCTAGTCTGAAGGAGATTCAATACACCAATAAATCCCAATATTGGCTACACTCTCTCCCCAACACCTCCAACTAGTTGAATGTTCTCTCCCTTTTAAAATGTGAAGAACACCGCAATAGCACCAAGAACAAACAATACAACATATAGCCTCATTACACACCTTCACAAATAACCCCAAAGGGCATCAGTATCAGTACACCCGACAGGGTGTGAAAGGTATGGCTTATGGATGGACGTTTGCCTACCTTGTTGGGCCTCTTGGTGGAGTCGCTCTTGCTGTCGGTGGAAGAGGTTCTGGAGGCATTCGACACGGAGCTGGCCCCGCTCGGAGAGGGCTGGCTGCTGGACTGCTGTTCCTCGCTTGTGGGCGAGCCGGTCAGTCTCCTGTGACCGCTCCTCAGAGACGACAGCTGGGCTCGAGAGAAAACATTGCGATTGTCAATCAGCTGGCAACGCTTCTGCACTGGGGCTGCAAACGCGCACTCGAGTAGACGAGTTAAGCAGTTAAGCAGTTAAGAAAACATTGTAATCTAAAATAGTCCTTTTTTTTTGTGGTAATCAAAACTGAAAGTGACATTTACAGCAGCATCCTGCTGCTGTGGTGGTCTATTTAAAAGGGCCCCTATTATACCACCAGGTGTGAGTGTGATCGGCCATTACAAGCCGTTTGGAGATGTGCCTTTTCCTGTGCCTTAGCGACATCACAAGTGGGCGTGTCCACCCAGATGTATGATGGATAGATAAGCAACATCTGCTACAGTCCACTGGGTAGGCTGGTAGACTGATCTATCGATCATACATCTAGGTGGACACTCCCACTTGTGATGTCAGATTTTCAAAGGGCTTGTACTTTGCTAGTCACACTCACACCTGGTGGTACAATAGGGGCCCTTTAAAAAGGATCACACGTGTCAATAGCAGTTCATGTAGATTGAAGGTCGAAGGTCCTTTTAAGTTGAATGTCCAAGATATTGGATATCCTACACTCTGAAATACAGTGATGTGACGCGGGGAACTAAAGACGCCCTCAGCGGCACTCCTCTCCATAGAGCCATCGCTTGGGCAATAGTTCTACACAACAGGCGGATTACAGAGTACCCTGCCCTAAACAATAGCATAACTAAAATGCAGTTGAACCGGATACGTCTCACGTTGCAAAAATGTTCCCGATGGATATGACATTAATATGGCGGTTTTTCCTGTGTGGCCAGTGGAGCTCCTATGTGGGTGTAACGCACATGGACCATATCAAATACAGGTCAAACTTACATCGATATGTACATTTTTTACATTTTAATAAAACCTATAAAAACGAGGTTGCAAGTACTCGCTCTTGCGTTCCTATTAACAACTAGGCTATAGTCTCTAATGATGTACACATATTGAAATCAGTTGAATCTGTCTTTTATACAGTCGATGAGTCACATTGACATCAGAGCTCCTATAAATTGGCATATATCCATTGGGAACACTTTAAAGGAGTGTGAGGAATATTCCATTTAATTGCGTTTTAGAAAGGCAATTGTTCAGGGCAGGGTACTCTTGTCATTTGTGTGAAATATTGCACAAGCGATGGCTCTATAGAGAGGAGTGCAGCGTTGGATACATCCCCACTGTGGTGCTATGCTGCGATACATTTCACTTTCACTTTTGTTGTCGGGACTTCCCTGGCGGGTGGTCGTTATTGTAAAACTCAGGCCTGTCCCGATAACTTTTTATATTTTGTCCCAGAAAGAATTGCGATAAACTGTATTACTGTCCTCATATGACCATATTATGCCACTGAATAATGATGACACAATAGCATGATAATTAGTACACCCTTTTAAAGAGCAATTCGCTTTTAATTCTTAACAATATCAGAAATTGGAATTGGAAGGTCCATTTATGTAAATAACAAAAATCTTGCCAGAAAGTTAAACTTTCTGTGTGGAATTACGAAGTCGTAGGGCAAAAACCCTTTAAAAAAAAAACACACGTTATCTTCACCGCTCGCTGATTTTCCATGAAAGCTATCTTAGCGTTAGCGTTGCAGCTCTGGCGGACAGAGACTATTTACAGAGCCGTTTAAACAAGCCGTTTGACCAGGGGTGACGACCCAGCGGGGCGGTGTGCGTGCGTGCGTGCGTGCGGTGTGTGTGTGAAACTCACGGCCGCTCTGCTCCGCCGCGTCCTCATCCCATGCTTTCCGCTGGAGTCCTCGTCCTCCTCTTTCACCGGCTTGAACGTGAACGGAGGGTCCGCAGGCTTCTGGGCGGCCGGGAGGCGGCCGTGCTTGTTGAAGTACACGTGGCAAGTGGCGCACAGCACCGTGCCGACCCGAGCCCCCGCCGCGTGCCAGTCCTTAGACGCTGTAAGCGAGTAGGGAGGGAGGGGGGGGGGGGGGGGGGGGGGGGGGGCGCCATCGTTAACGCCACGCGCTTTCAGCAGGGATGGGTATCGTTAACGATTTTAAAATCGATACTACTGCTCTTATCGATACTGCTTATCGAGCCGGTTCTTTAACGGTACTCTTATCGGTTCTTTTGGAAGACGAAAAAGCCGAATGAAGAACTACAAGAATTAGCTTTATTTTTCTCATGTTGACTTTCATCAGTAGCAACAACGTACAATGTTTAAAAAAAAATATATATATATATTATAGCCTCTCCATAATATTGTGAAAATGGAAATGTATTCTCTATGGCATAGACCAACAGGAATGAGGTATGCATGCGGCTGGGCTGCAAAAAGGCCCCAAGCATTATTTTCCTTCTGAAGGAAGATCAGCAAATCTGCCTTTTTTTCCTTTTCTGGCGATCGGTCATCTAGAATAGTGTGTGTTTTTGCCTGTAATAGCGTGGTGTGATTTCATTTAAACTCCGCACACTGTACAAACCACTTTCTTTCTTTAGCAGTACCCCATTCAAAGCGGTTTGTCTTCAATGGACCTTAAGTGGGTGGCTTTACCAATGACAGCCCTCACACTGGCACCGCCATACAGCCACGCTAGAACTTCCAGCACTGCTCAAAACATTCATCCATCGCCGCACGTTAAACCCAGAAAAGGAGCTTCAGTCGAATCGTCCCGACGCGTGTCGTCTCTCTAGCGCACGACGCCCTGGGGCTCGTCTGGCGTGTGACCGCCTGGCATTGAAGCTCTGCCGTAACCGAGAGAAAGCCAGCGATTTCCTCCCCGCAGCCTTCCTCGAGACATTGCAGTTTGACTTTTTGAAGCGTTACTCAAATAACACTTGCTTTAACCCTTTGAACAGTTCCACAAATTAAGTGGGAACTAAGACAATGTCAACTAAACGTCTGCGTCACGACGGCTCTGTTTTTAAACGTTACTGTGGAGTGTGTGTGGATGATGGCTGGTTTAAGCAGCCTCACCTGGCCCGAGTCACACTGACTGGACTCTGGGGCTGGCTGAGGCTGCACACCTGTTGCACATGGAGCAATCAGTGTGCAACAGGTTAAACCAGCCATCACCGCACACACACTCAGGGAGGGATCTCCTGCACGGCAACATGGAGCACTAGCTAATGTATCATTGGCTGCAAATGTTTGAATAAACCGGCTTTCAACACCATCACCCTGCGTCCTTGTCTGGAGGAGCCCAGGGAAAGCCACCTAGGTGGCGTGTAGCACGGACATTGGTACACTGGCGCCCAACACGGGGCCTCTCCAAACAAAGAAAGGACACAGAAGGGCTGTCCGAGGACGCATTGGCCACCAGCAGCACCACCACCAGCAGCACCAGCCATCATCCACACCCCAGTTACATGGTGGCGCTGGCAAGGAACCTGCTGACACAGCGCCACTATTAGCCTACACTGTTTGGGGAGAACCCTGATGTAACTATCGCAACGTTGATCTAGCCTAAAGAAAATGTACTTCCTTAATTTGTGAGGGAAGGCAGACGGAGCCGGCCCCACCCCCCCCACCTCAAAGACAAACGGAGAGCGATTTCGCTTTTGAATGGTGTTTGAATGTCAGGAGTAACTCAGGAATAGCGAAAATACATCTGAAATTGAGTTATATCGCAGCGTTTATCTAGCCTACATTAATGGAAAACATTTCCTTAGTTTCTCCAATATCAATAGCAGCACCGGGTACGTCGGATCTTAACAACACTACGGTCTTTAATAGTTTAACCCTGGGTCCCGTTTAATACCGGGTTTCAGTACCCATCCCTAACTTGCAGTGCATTTTAAGCAGCGATGTATATCTCTGTGAGGGGGTATTCATTAAATGAACAGTGTGCAGAATTTAGTGGCTTCTAGGCGAAAGGACTTGGCAAAAGTATGTTTTAATTGGTGTTCAATCCCATGAAAATTGTAACCGTTGAGTTCTCTAGGGCTGTCAAGTTCTGGTCAGATGGTCGATTGGTTGGTCGATATGCACATGCTCAACCAAATCCTCATTGGTCGGACAATCGCATGTGTTACTTTCATAAGGAAAGAAAACGCTTCTTAAGCCATTATTTTTTGGGGCGGGAGGGACAAATGTAGACCGATGTTTTACTTTTGAGTGATGGGCTATATTGTTTTAGAAGTGTATTTGGTTGACTACAGCCCTAGACTTTTGCTACCTTTGATTGAGACCTTTTTATCTACATAGGGAGCGGGTCCTCTTCCATATGGCACCGCCATGTTTCTACAGTAGCCCAGAACGGACAAACGGCTCTAGAGAGAACAGGTTTGGGGTAAGAGTTGTATAAAAAGGAGGGGGGCATGTTATCCCAATTGCTACGACCCATTTGTGATTCTTTGTTTAATACCGTTGTTGTGTAGGAGCGTTATAATGAGCGAAGTCGTATATGAAATTCACCACACACCGTGGCGTTATACTATAAGCATCCTTGAAGATGAACCCTCTCTTGGACCCGGACTTCAAAATCAACCGCTGGCCAAACACACACAATGGCATTATACACAAGTGTCCGAGTAACTTAACCGACACGGACATCAAAATCAACCGTGGATTCAGACTCCACACACACACACACACACACACACACACACACACACACACACACACACACACACACACACACACACACACACACACACACACACACACACACACACACACACACACACACACACACACACACACACACACGTCAGAGAAGCTTAACCTCTCTCGGAAGCGGACATCGAAACCAACTGCCAGTTCAGACAGAGCTCCACACATCCACTCACAGCGTGGCGTTATATATAAATGTCTGAGAAGTTTAACCCTCTCTCGAACGCGGCTCATATAAACAGTGAAGACGAGCATTTAATCCTGGTTCGCGGATGAGGGGCATTATGATAAGCGGGTGCGCATTCTTTAATACATCCATGTTTTTGATTGTGTCACGATTGTGATCGGTTAAACTGATTTAGTCGCAGGCTAGTGTATTGGCACCTTACACAACACAGGCCAGTATTCCGTTGGTTGCGATCTGCAACCTCACGGCTAGTTGCTTCTAAATTCCACACACTGGACCTTTAATGATAATCTGTTGATGGCGATGTGAACCGGGTCGAGTGTTCGCTTACTTGTTGTGCCACAGTGACTGCAGGTGGATCGCTTCGAGTCCTGTTCACTGTCTTCACTTTCCAGGTCGTCCTCACTGGCAGAGCTCATGTCCACTGCAACGGCAAAACACAAGGGAGCATGACCTCATCCGTTCACCATCAGATAACGCCATCATGGCTCTACCCCCAGGATTTGGCAAGTTAAGACACGTACACCACCAGCCCAATCCTCTCATCCCCAAAACGAGGTAAAGCAACACTTTGAAGGACTTCCTTACACGAGTGGGATCGCGATGGCGTGCTGACAGGGGCCGTAGCCGAGCGGGTCTTGGCCTTGCGTGAAGACGGCTGGCGACGGTGCTGGCGATAGGCTCTCGTTCCTGAAGCCTCCGGCGTTTTCTTCCAGTGGTAGTAGAACGTGATCAGCTCCCCCTGGAGCCACAAACCAGATGTTATTCCATTCGTCGACTCAGTGAAGAGGAACATGTATTACGGAGATAAAGGTTACGATCAAAATAAACATTTTAACCACCGTCTTTTTGCTGGGCAGAAGCTCTTTTCGAATACGGAAGAAGTTCTTGCCATAAAGTCTCAGCCCTTTGATGAAGCGTTTCTATTTAGGGAAAATAGAAAAAACAATATTGGTCACCACTTGTCACCTTTTGCTGATGCCATAATAAATACTACATTTTGTGCATGAATAACAACAAAATAAGATGACGATGCTCACCACATCATCCTCTGACCAGCACTTTTCAATCAGCTTTGGTACTGGTTTCTTCACCAGATGCTGCAGAGCTTTGGCTGCATCGTAATGGCTGTCATGCAACTGTCATTTCAGAGGGAAAGCAAAAGCACTCATGTAAGCAAACATTTACATCAATCACCCACTGGGCCATGGTAACCTGCGGGACAGCATCAACTGCCCAGAGGCCTGTCTGTGGGAGGTTGCGTAAGGGTCCCTGTACCATGTTCAGCGCGTTGAGGGTGGTGTCATCGCGGGACGCCGCCAAGCACCCATCCTCGGTCGAGCCGCCGTCGCACATCCCTGCAAACGCTGCCATGCTCCTTCAGGCCACACACACACACACACACATATCATCCATATTACCTCAAATGGGTTACACAGGCATGAATCATAAACAACTTTTTCTGGAAGCAAAATCAGGGTTTCCCATCGCGGCCTATGGGCTCAGCGCCTCCACTAAATGACCGACCGCCTCTACAGGCAAATTTACTTTTCACAATATGACCATAATGGGCCTGTCCGTTCATGGCAGCATCTGTATTCAACTTGGCGTAAAACATAATACATATAATAAACCGTAGGCTAATTAAATCCTTAAATTAAATCCATCTTTCCCGTCAATCAATTATTGCTAAGTTCCACCACAGGTCCTTGAATATGGCACTGAAACATTGCCTCTGCTCCCTTTCCAGCTCTCAAATCTTGGCTACAGTAGCCTATACAACCTGTTTGATTTGGTTATTATAATGCACATGATTATAATTTTTTCAAAGCCACGATTGATTGACTGACAGTATTTGAGTCGACTCGTAACAATGATTAGACTATGCATATTTGGGGTACAGCCCTACACTATTACTTGCCTCTTTCTTGAAGCATTTCCCCCACCGCTTAACTTTTTTTTCTGGGAAACCCTTCAAATGAATTACGCAGATAGTGGATGCTTGCGCTCGTGTTCGTTCAGTGTCCTTGACCTGGCAACCCGCAAGAGCTTTGGGGAGGAGGTGGCAGGTGGATACAACTCTCTCCATTTTTTTGATTTTGGACCGCAGTACCCATGTTAAATACAATGTTACATTTTGTACCCTTTAAATGTTGGATTTTTTTATGAAGATGTATTGATTAACAACCGCATTATTTTCTATATATATATATATAAATATTATTATAAAATGATTGTAACGTAAGAATATTATTGACACATTTTTGTTAAAAAAAATCATCATAACAATCACGATGTTATTCAGACAATCAATTAATTAATTAATTGACAATTGATTAATAGTTAACTGATACCTTAGTTGACACAATTGCACTAGAGCCTCTTAATGCAGACTCTTACCTGGCAGCTCTCAGGTACATGAGAAGATCACAGTCATTGACCCCAGGGGTCCAGACTAGCTCCTCGCTCTCTGTCTGAGTCTGTAGGCTAGTTGCTGACCTTGGCTGCAGCTCTGGAAGCTTAGCCTGCACAGAACCAAAGAAAGTTTCACTAATAATGGTATTATCCCAGCAAGGTTAAAATGCTCTCAATAGGAGTGGTGACTAAATACAAAATAACCTGTGGAGGAGTTTGAAAGATCCTCATTATAAACCTAGTAGACCTTTCCATGCAGGCGTAAAGCTTTTAAATGTATTCTGTAAAAATGTTTGCTGAAAAAGAGTAGGCCTTTAACTAGTGGAGATAAAACATGAATCTAAAATAACCATTGGGTTGGCTATCTGTCGTTTGTTTACTAATACACAAGTAAATGTTTCATTTCACAAATTGTGGAAACATGCTGATTGATCATTATTAAGTGTTAGGAGTTCACCTGGTGACTTGGTCCGACTCTTATCTCCCCCTGGGTGCTATTCAAGCTCCTGGAAAATAAACAAGACAATTGAAACATCAGCCACAGAACAAAGCTACTCGGGGCAAACTGTTGACGTGGTTGCTTTTATTGTGCGATTATTGTCTTTGCAAACCCCCCTAGGTAACGTGAGAAACCCAACGGAAAGGCGAAACTGTCCGAACATTGCAGCACGGTGCTTCCACGGTGTACAATCCCGTCCTCAACTGTCAAGTCAGGTGGCGTTTAAATCGCGTTTCAACAGCCACGTTAGTTATAGCGGCGTTATTAAAAAACGCCATTACACATTTCCTATTCTATTCTCTACACAGCCCGTGTCTCGGATGTAACCGATTCGAGTTCAGTGTAACAGTATTCCGTTCGGTCAGTGGTCGCCTGGTGGCTGTGGCCTAAATCGTCCTCTGAACACGGGGGGACGGGGGACCCATTGAACGCACAGGCGTTTACGTTGCCATGAAATCCGATGCTCTTGAGGAAGAAAGAAAAAAAACGTGCCGTTAACCTTCCATGCTGTGTTCCATGGCACTCGAACAAAGTGCCTGAACACATCCAAGTGCTTGTCATGTTGCAGACGGGGGACGGGGACCATACCCCGTAGCTTTCCTAAGTCTACTTGGCAAAAGTAGACCCATCGATAATGTCATGTTACCCACCCGGACTGTTGACATAACCTACATAGCGACCCAAAGCGCGTCCACTGAATAAATGGCTCGTTTTGAGTTCCTGTTACTGGATCGTGTATTCGTCCGTCCAACATATGTGTACGGTTGCGTATCGTGCATATATCTTTTTATGACATTCGTGTCAACGAACGGTGAGGAATGAATTGTGCTCGATGGTGGCCAGGTCTGGTTTCGCTAACGAGAGGTGGCTAGCTTCACAGCTAACGGTAGTAAGCTGATATTTGGCTAGCATCTTAGCAAATAACTTCGCCAAAATTGACATACTGAACATTGCATGCGGCCACACCGATATCAATGGACCCGTGATAACACAGCTACGCGATTGCAAATTCGCAAATATAAAGCAACTTCTAAGTTCGCCAAGTTACCTCCGCGGACTGAATAGGTCGTCCATGTCGAAGGATGTTTAGATGTGGCTTGTTGACACTGTGCGGCGGGGTAGTCGATACAAACTATGCGAATCCCCTATTACATAGGTATTCAAAATGGAGGCGGCGGAGGGAGGCGATCTTCTCCTAGCAGCGCCTCTGCTTCCACCGTGCGATGACCTCAGCCACTGCGAACCGCCTTTAAACTTCTTGGTAGGCATGAGTGAGCACGTGCCTAGAATTATCATTCACAAGCGCCCTAAAACGACTATATATATAATATATAATATATACTATATATTATATATTAAATCACACCCACCGTCGACAGTGGCATTTTATTTTATTTTATTTTTTTACATTTTATATTAAGTCGAATTGTGTAGTGGGCCTATCACACATGACAGTGGTGCCCCAAGGACGTTCTATTTGTGTTATTAACTTAACGTACATATGACCTATTTATTACCTACTCTACCCATGGAGTACGCCTATCTATTGATGGGCTCAATGCATATCCTTTCGTGCAATTCACCGAGCGTAGATGTTATTTTTTTAGAACAACGTTGTGATGTTAAAAGTGTTATAAAGTTGATAGGTTGACAATAACCACAGTTTGCTGTAATGATGAAGTGTTTACTAAATTCGCCATAATCTTAATGATGTATTTGAAATAGTATTTGCTTTTAAATTGCATGGTACTTGAATGAATTGTTGAATTAACCTTGTAATCTATATCATCTATGTAGTTTAAAACCAGTGTTTGTGTGGATTTTGGTGGCAGGAACCATCAATTGTGTAATTCATTGCAATTCATAGTTTTATTTGTAGGCCTATCTCATGTTAGATGGTGGCCCTTAAATGCTAATCCCAACGACAAATAGCAAACCACAACAACAAATAGGAAAACACAACGACAAATAGGAAAACACAACAAAATCAAAAAACACAATGGCATATAGGAAATCATAACAGCAATAGTGAATCACAACGGCAGAACAGAAACCACAGTGACAAATGAGAAAACACTGTCACTGCCCGATTTGCGATCTGAGCATGCGTCGAGCATGATATGTGCATGTGTGTTGCAGTCCTGGTGGCTAATGACTAATCCTACTATTGTGAAAGCATTACCCGTCATTCTCTGCCTGTGGTTGCCTGTACTATGACGTTGCTCAGAAAGGGCTTTCTGCCTAACTCTACCCCTTAACCTGACCAAGTAGTTGTGTTGCCTAAACCTTACCACGTCACTGTGTTGCCTAAACCTTACTGTGGAGTGTGTGTGGATGATGGCTGGTTTAAGCAGTGCTTTCATGACTCTTGGAGAGCCAAAACTTTTCCTGGTTCAAACCAGATGCCTCAACCAAATAGATTACGGGTTAGTTGTAGATACAATGCTTAGTCAAGTATTAAACAGAATTATCCCCTGCACCACTTATCTGTAACTGCTGTATTGCTGTATCAGTAGCACCTCTAATGCAGTCTACCAGGGAAAAAGGAACCTGGAAACTCAACACCAGTCTTCTAAAATATGATGAATATTTAATATATTTAATATATATTTAATATATTAAAGGCTTTATTCAAGAAGTCCTACAAGAACGTGATATTATCATAAACTCAGAACTCCTTCAGAAAATGTACTAACAATATTAATGGCTTGGAAGAAGAAAATGTAATAAAAATAAACTCTGCCTTGCAATCCAACTCGAAATAATTTATGAAATAAAAACTTGAGGGGCAAAATTTGAAGTGTATTGAAGGAGAGAAACACTAATTATTTTCACCTGGGAAAACAACAACAGGATAGGAATTCTATCAAAACTCTTATGATTAATAGGATGGATTGCACAGACCCAACATTAATTGCAATGTGTATTCTATCAAAATCTGTTAAGCTCATCCTTTTCTGTAAGCATACGTTTTGTATTAAAGATGTTGTTCCTCAAATTGCCAGTGACTTCAGGGAAGAATGTGATGAGGATTTAAGTATGGATGAACTAGACAAGGTGCGCTTAAAATGAGATAAATCACCCGGCCCTGTTGGTCTGACAGCTAGCTTCTACAGACGTGGACTCGCTGACAATTCTTCTTTCCAAGTCGTTAGAGAGTCGTTAGAGAAGCTATAACTAATTGATCACTACCCAGGGCCGTTTCTTGCTATATACATCATCGTTTTTACTAAATGAAAGAGTCTCTCTTGATAGCAAAGTGTGTTGAGTGAAAGCACCTATATGCTCATTTTTTTTTAAATTAAAGATATTAACTTTATACGTCTATAAACGTTATTATTCAGATGCAGCAATGGATAAGGGTGTGGTGTCTTGTGAGCAAACCAATCACAACATTACAAATTAACCACAGCATGTATATTGTTGGTTTGTTATGTGTTATTATCATTTGAATTGATGCTGGCAGTGGCGGCTGGCCAATAGAGAGGGCTCTGCCCTCCCTGGTTTAAAGTGTTATTGGAGTTATCTTTTTAAAATATAAATAGTTTTAAATAAACAATAATTATAACGTGTAATATATAAAATATAAATAATTATGTTTTGAGGAAAAATCAATGCTCCTGTTCATCCCCTCCCTCTCAATATCTCTTCTGGGGGCGATATAATCATTTCCTAGTCAGTGTAGCTTGGCAGCCAATTGCTGACAGATTTGCACAAAGCAACATAAATTAAGCCAATCAGCGTCCTCGAATTGTATGCCTTAGGGCATTAAATGTATCGCTCCGAGCAGAGTCAGCGCCACACACAGGGTTTCCCATTTATTATCAGTTTCTGTAAGTTTAAACTGCTGGTGTCAACATGAGATGCTTAATTTGAATTTTGAGAGAAAAAAATTAAGTGCACCAGATTAATGCATTTAAATGTTACATGCATGCCCCCCCCCCCCCCCCCCCCCCCCCCCCCCCCCCCCCATAGTTTCCCAAAATAGGGCCCCCCAAAGCACATTTGTTATCCTCATAGTGATGACCCACGCCAACTTTGTGGTACTTTTTAGTACCGTTGTTTTGTATGAGTGTGATAGTGAGCGATTTTGTATGTGAAATGCTGCCACACAGCGTGGCATTATACTATAAGTGCTTGCGAAGATCCATCAACATCAATGGCTGCCAAGACAGAGCTCCACACATCTCACACCCACCCACCCACAGCACGCCAAACATAGGATTTTTACTACTGTTTTCTCTAAATGACGGTCTTATTTTAGTAACAGTGATCAAATATCACATATTACCATGTTTAAAAAAGCTACCCCTTTACAGTAATAATTTTATTACTTCTAAGTTATTACCTATAGTTTTACAGACTAAATAACAAAATACAATTCATAATCATTTACCACATCGTTTTGGAAGAACCTCCTGGCACCTTACAGGCTTACAGGCTACCGTAGCTTCTCCTGGGTCATTGGAAATGGAGGGGGCATCAACCTCACCGCTAGATGCCACTCAATTATACACACTGCACCTTTAAAAGTCAGAAACAGATTATAGCTGCCGTAGTTAAGATGCAAAGCTCCACAGAGAGAGAGAGAGAGAGAGAGAGAGAGAGAGAGAGAGAGAGAGAGAGAGAGAGAGAGAGAGAGAGAGAGAGAGAGAGAGAGAGAGAGAAAGAGAGAGAGAGAGCAGAAAAGAGCACGATTTTGAAACTGAACAACCCTTTATGCTCCCTCCCTACGTTTCTCTATAATTGAGTAGTGTTGCATTCACACACCAGTGATTGACAGGCAAGGTGGATTCCCCAAACCAACCAGGGAAGAGATGCCCTGATTGGTCAGAAATAAGCCAGGAGCTGTCTAAAAACGAAATTGGCTCATAAAGTGGGAGTGTGGACCTAGCTCTATGATGGATAGATAAGCATACAAGTTGGTCCAGTTCACTGAGTAGGCTGGTGGACTGATCTATCAATCATACTAGGTGGACACTCCCACTTGTGATGTCACTATGTCACAGGGCGGGGCAGATTTGGAAATGGCTTGTAATGGCTGATCACATTCATACCTGTTGGAAAAATAGGGGCCCTTTCTGGTTTCAACTTCCGCCTCAAGTCATGGACTCTGTGACGATGCCATTCTGATTGACCTTGAGCAGGAGACAGTTACAGGCCTTGGTCTCCACAGCCTGTTCAATACACTTGGGATTGGTGGTGACTGTAAGGTAATCTCCTACCACCTGGATGTCTGGGCTTCCAGTAAAGTTGCTCCAGGACTGCCAGTGGTCCTGGTCAAATCGATCCTCAATGGAAACCACTACGGATTAGATACATACACGTTATACACGTTGAAACGGATCTTGCTCCCAACACCTCATCATTAATAATGGAATAATTATTGTGCTCTTTTTCGGAGTAGGGTTTGTCAAAAGAACAAGGAAGAGGTTTTACTCCACAAAAAGTATAGCAAATCAACCCATACCAGCTTTTCCCTCAACGCTCCAAAATCAAAATGTTCAGCCAGTTTATGAACAGCAGTTTTAAACGTTTTAAAGTCCCCCCTGGCTCTTGCTTAAGTGGTCTTCAAAGCCCGTTTTTACCTGGTCATATTTTAGCCTCTCGTCATCCTCGAGGCTCGACGCATTTAAATTGTCCTCTGCTTCATTCCCCATAAAGTAGATGCGACTGTTCCCCTGGAATTCGTCGTCTCTTTTGTTCAGTCCAGGCACCCGCACGGTACCTCTCAACACGTCTGCTCCATTTCGGCCAGTTTTCAGCCACTCTGTGCAATCAAACCTTTCAGGGGCACTGATGTGAACATTTTCAATTTGCATTTATTTTCCTTAAAAAAAAACAAGTTTGTCTAGTATGAATATTGTTTATTGTACACTTCACATTGAATTGATCAAATAAATGTATTGTACCCGAGAAGACTCCCTCTTGAATCCATAACATGCTAAATAGACAAAATACCTTTCTACCAATAACAACAACAAATATAAACTTTAAAACTTTAAAATATCTGTTATTCCAGATCGTAGAGCTGTGTGGGATGAAAGTATATAGTTTTTTTTTCTTTTTTTAGAATCAACGGCTGCGTTTCATCCAACACGCCCTCGAGGATTCCCCCTCGGCACTGGCCCTCGGGGGAATCCTCCATCCTTTACAGTTGTCGTTCTATTTGTCTGAAAAACGAAATTAACTTGGTGAGATCGGAGGCACGGGGGAGCAAGTCAACAACGATGGTCACTCAAGAGGTGTATATCACCCACAATGCATTGCATTTATGCATTTGGTGCATGACAATTCATCCACGGTTCGGTGGCAGTTATGTGCACAACACTCCGGTTGCTTGCCACCATAAAGGGGAAGATGTTTTTCAAGACCCTAACCCGTAGCAATAGTTATGCATGATTCAGATCACAAAGAGACATTTCTAAATCACAAACTGATACAGCTCATTATAAAGTGCCTATGCATTTTAATTATCTGTAGAAGACGTCATCTCCTCATGGAAATGAGTCTGCAGGTAGTTTGGATGATTCGTATAAAGCAGCGATTGGCCGTCGATCCATGATGGTTTGGGCTGAAAGTGTACACGGTCCATTTCAATCCCGTGTGATCCCCCCCCCCCCCCCCCCCCCCCCCCCCCCCCCCCCCCCCCACCACCACCACCACCACCACCACCTTCCCTCTACTCTCCGTGTGGCCTCTGTGTGACGCATGCTATGACGTAATATCAAGGGCTGAGGGGAAGTGAGGATGGGAAGCAGAACGCCTAATCAGCCAAAGGTTTTATGCAAACGCCTTGCGAAAGACCAGCTTGAACTAGGGTAGCTTTTGTCATAAATAAGGTGTATGGCAAGGTTTATCCATCTGTTTTTACAGGTTATAATTTAGAATAATTGACAACCATAGGGTAAACCCTGAAGCAAAGAACATTGCAATTATTGACTTGACTTTGTGAAATAAAGACTATCAGACATGCATCTAGAACTATATTTAATCTGTTAGTTCTTAGTGTTGCCATATAGATTGTAACTATTATGAAATAAGGTAAGATATTTCTTACTTGCAAAGAACATTGATAAGGCATTATAAGTCTGTGTATCATCATTTGCCAAACATATTCACAAATAATTCATTTGAACTCCTCATTTAGAGGGGGTCAGCCTTTTCTTAAGCGGACACATTTGCTACATGCCAGCAATCGTATAATCTGTATCGAAAGTATATATTTTTTAATTACTGAATTTGCCCAAACCATAACTTTACAATTAGTTTGTTGGCAGCGCAAAAACGGCTAAAATATTGCGATAATATACCATGTCATTGGAGCCTTTAGACTATTTTTAGGGGTGCTCAAGCACGCCAAAATGTAATCTCAGCCCCTGATTATTATTTTCTGAAATAACTTTTGGCCCTCTAACGTTTGATTTTGCGAACATGTCTAATGATGTGTCCCTGGTCTCTACAGGTACCTTCATAAAGTCATGGTGATACACACTCCGGTACAGCAGGTGGCAGCATGCACCTTTAGCTTTGGTGACGAGACCGCAAAACCAACGGAGAAGAGGAAGTAGATGGTGACTTCCATGGTGCAGACTAGAAACACAAGTTAAATTGAAACGTGAGCAAATAAAAGAGCTGAATGTTATGACAGAAGGTTGGCTCACATTGGTCGTTATTTACTGTGACTAGAAAGTGTCTAGTTCGATGGTGTGGGGCGACAAGGGTTAACTCTACCAAAGTAGAAGGAATGACCTGCAGATGTTTTGTGCATTATTTTAACTTGTATACTCTAGTGTTATGTTTATTATGTGACATTGTACCCAAGGGTAAAATGGGTTGGGTTTTGGGGTGGGTGGAGCAAATGTTAAAACAATCTAGTTATATTCATTTATTGTTAACGCTGCATTATTTCTTCATGTGATGATGGTAGTTCATGAAGAAGGGACTTGTTATTACAGTAGAACACACACACACACACACACACACACACACACACACACACACACACACACACACACACACACACACACACACACACACACACACACACACACAGTTGTGTGCATATTGGCAAATCAGTTTGAGTTTCATCAAGTTGCATCCACTCGTTTGTAGATTGCATTTTTCAAGTTTCAGCACAGTCAACATTCCAAACATGTCTTGAACTGGATCACTGCCACTCCAAGATTGAAGCGACAGACTACAAACCTATTCGTCACTTTTGAGATTGGGGTACATGGGTGATGCCCTGTGTTGAGTCTGCACAATACAACGTTTGTTTGAAGTATAAAAAAACACTTTCTTATTGCAGCCACTGAACTTTTTCAAAGTTGTTTTTGGTCGCAGATTGTTTGCCCCTCGCCAGTTTGCTTCCTGCCCGGCTGCACAGATTGGAGGGACAGCCTGATAACTATTGTATGATGCTTCATTGCCTGATCATATGGTGGACTGTCCCCATTTGGTTCAGAGACTCCAACAATGTTTTGTACACTAACCCTATCCCTAGAAATCCATTATTCATGAGTAGTATTGCTGTACATTTAAATATCATATATAGAAAAATGTATTACTGTATTAATTGGTATCCAGTGAATTTAGTCATTTGGCATGGGGGGGTTGAACACTTTTGCAAAGCGCTGCAAGCACCCGAAAGGAGTGATCCTAGAATCGCCCCTGTGCCGTACGGAAGTGCTCTTGTGGTTTGGTTTTACACGGTTTGTCCGGTAGATGGCAGTCCCAACGACCGGCTCCAGTTGTGGAGCGAACAGAAGAAGTGCATCGGGTTACCGCTGGCCGGGCTGGTTATAGCTTCTGAAATAAACGTGTTCGAAAGAAGCCCACCTTTTCTTTTTTCTCTCCCGAAAATACCTTTTATCCAAAGTCAGTGTGAGGACCTGCTGGAGGCTGAGCAATGTCGGGGATACCGCCGGATACATGGCGTCCACCCACAGTCACGTTGGAGACAACGTACGTCTGATCCATGTTGATGGATGCTAACCGTATACCTTTATATGCTAACCTTACACGTCGCTGTGGTCCTAGCGATGCAGTGTTTATACTTATTTAATACTTCTAAAGACAAATTAAACCCACCTTGGTTTGGTGGGTTGATAGCCAAACCAATAACTCCGCAACTCTGTGATGCTAATTTTAAGGGTTTATTATGGCTGCATGATCAAATGGGCATCTGTACACTATTTGTCACTGCTAATCTGACTTGAGATTTGAAAAAAGGAATGCTGGATACAGTTTGAGAAAAGATAGCGTTATTTTTTGTTGTTGTTATTTAGCAGTTTGCAGCGCATGCTAATGCTGCCTTTCCGGGTGAGGTGATGCGTGTTTGTGGGGTCTCTTTTCAGAATGGGCGCGATAGTGCTGGAACTCTACTGGAAGCACGCTCCCAAGACCTGCAAGAACTTCGCCGAGCTGGCCAAAAGGGGGTACTACAACAACACCAAGTTCCACCGAATAATCAAAGACTTTATGGTGCAAGGTGGAGACCCTACCGGGACAGGTGAGTGGGATCGTGTGGCGAGGCTCGAACGGAGGAAAACCAACAACAAAAAAGCAGCTGCAGGGCAATGAAGCAGATCAAACGATTGATGCATTGGGCATAGAAGCTGCGCTTGACCCAACGCATTCCAATTGCATCTGTATTGTTTACGGAAGAGGATTAGGGCCACGTGGATTCTGGTTTTAGTTCTGAGTTTCTGACTTTAAGCTCAGAATTCTGACTTTAAAGTCAGAACTAAAAAAAAAGAGAGAAAGAAATCACATGTGGCCCTAATCCTCTTCCGTACGTGTTAAGTTCTTCTTTTTTTTTTGTACGGTGTGAGCCATGTGTGTCAGATATTTTCTTTGATAGACAAAGATTTCAGAATCTGAAATTAACTTAACTGCAGCGCTTTTGTTGTAATCATTGAATGATCATTGTTTGTACAACATTGCTGTTATTACTACAGTTTACCTAGATCTAGGTGAGGTAAATAATTAAAGGCTTATTGGTTGGATGCCTATTGGTTGCTTTTAGGAAAATAAATCATGAGGACAAATGGATTTTTACTGACCAATTCAACAGGATTCCTCGATCACTTGTTTTAATATGCTTGTTTTCTATGCTCTTCAAGGTATCATTTGGAGCGGGACAAAAACATGAAGCTTTTGTCATTTTTTGGGCAATTAGTAAAATGTAGATCAATTTAACATGCCTGTGTTGCTTTGATAAAACACCAAATGGCAAATGTCTTTCTCCAGAGGCAAATTCTTTTTATGTAACCCCGCCTCTTCTTAAGAAACGCATTGTTTCTGCTTCCAGGTCGGGGAGGAGCCTCTATTTTTGGCAAACAGTTTGAAGATGAACTGCATTCGGAACTGAAATTCTCAGGTAATCACTTCTCATTGGGACATTTGGTTCGGACAATCTTAATATTCAGTTACATTGTTTAATATTGACGGTATGACGTGGTTCTCATCAAGCGTGTGGGCATTGGATATTAAGTGGCAGAGGTGTCTCTGCATCACCACCTGTTGCTCTAACACCTGTTGCTCTAACACCTGTTGCTCTAACACCTGTTGCGTGTTGCTGTTTTGAACCATGAAACGCATTTTCCACATAATGCGCGAGTTCTGTGTTTACGTTTGAAACAGAATAAATAACACGCACTACCTCATCGGGCTCACAAACAGCAGGCCGAACTTTTGAAAGGAACGCAAATTACTCGTAACGCAAACTTACAATTTGCGATATTTGTGAGGCACGAAGGACTATAGAGACTATCAAACATGTCTGTTATCAATTTAAAATATAGCATCTACTATAATACTACACATTGAATACATAGCATCTAATATAAAACGACATTGCGTTGTGTGATGTTTGTCTTTTCAGATGGTCATTGCCTTTTTGTCCTCCTCATGTTTGTCTTGTAAAGGGGCGGGTATTTTGGCGATGGCTAACGCAGGCCCAAACACAAACGGAAGCCAATTCTTCCTTACACTCGGAGAAACTCAGTGGCTGGACGGAAAACACACCATCTTTGGGAGAGTGCGCCAAGGCATGGGGGTGGTGAACCGCGTCGGGATGGTGGAGACCAACACCCAGGACCGGCCAGCCGACGACATCAAAATCCTGAGGGCATCCGTAGCCATTTGATTCACTTACTTTGTTTTCTACATTTTAAAAATACTGAAATAAATGTTTTTGTTTACATATGCACACTTTGGATGTGCTAACAAAGAGGCTTATTTGTGTGTGTTTCAGACTGAAGCCCGTTCCCATGTCGGTAGTTCCTAGAATAGCTCAACCGTTGTAAGGGTTAGCAACTCAAGCGGCTGCTGCTTTATATGGTGTGTGTTTACAGAGAAGCCAAACACTCTGTGGCTTTGGATGTGCTACTGTAAACAGTCTTCATGTCTGTCAGTGGCACCAGCCTGTCGTAGTCCATCATAAATAAGGATGACAGTATTTGTGATAAGGCCTAGGGGCTGGCATATTGTTTTCCTTCACAGTTTATTTTATAGACCTTGCCTTTTCAGCCTTGTAGAAAATATTATATTTTACAAACTCAACGGCAAACAAATCGTATTCACATAACATATCTGAAGAGTCGCAAGTTTAGCTATTAAAGATATTTGGATAACCCGAACAATTTGGCCATTACAGAAAGCACTGCAACCCTTTTCTGTAGATAGTACAAGCAGGAACAGAATAGATAACATCACATAACAAGAATGGTAAGGAAGAAAAGAAGCCTGACTTTAATAAATGTAAATCAAACGGCATGACGATTATTGGAAGGTTCACTTTTAACACACCCCACATTTGTGTCTTCACCTGCCTCCCCTAAGCAAATGTAATGATATGTACCATGCCTTAAGCAGCCAGTGGGTCCTGGGTGCTAGGAAGGAGTAGGGCTAACAACGTGTAGGAGCTAATGTGGGGTCCTGGGTGCTAGGAAGCGGTTGGGCTAACAACGTGTAGGAGGTAATGTGGTGTCCTGGGTGCTAGGAAGCGGTTGGGCTAACCGCGTAGACGCTAATGTGGGGTCCTGGGTGCTAGGAAGCGGTTGGGCTAACAACGTGTAGGAGCTAATGTGGGGTCCTGGGTGCTAGGAAGCGGTAGGGCTAACAACGTGTATAAGCTAATGTGGGGTCCTGGGCGCTAGGAAGGAGTAGGGCTAACAACGTGTAGGAGCTAATGTGGGGTCCTGGGTGCTAGGAAGCGGTAGGGCTAACAACGTGTAGGAGCTAATGTGGGGTCCTGGGTGCTAGGAAGCGGTTGGGCTAACAACGTGTAGGAGCTAATGTGGGGTCCTGGGTGCTAGGAAGCGGTTGGGCTAACAACGTGTAGGAGCTAATGTGGGGTCCTGGGTGCTAGGAAGCGGTTAGGCTAACAACGTGTAGGAGCTAATGTGGGGTCCTGGGTGCTAGGAAGCGGTTGGGCTAACAACGTGTAGGAGCTAATGTGGTGTCCTGGGTGCTAGGAAGCGGTTGGGCTAACCGCGTAGACGCTAATGTGGGGTCCTGGGTGCTAGGAAGCGGTTGGGCTAACAACGTGTAGGAGCTAATGTGGGGTCCTGGGTGCTAGGAAGCGGTAGGGCTAACAACGTGTAGAAGCAAATGTGGGGTCCTGGGTGCTAGGAAGCGATTGGGGTAACAACGTGTAGAAGCTAATGTGGGGTCCTGGGTGCTAGGAAGCGGTAGGGCTAACAACGTGTATAAGCTAATGTGGGGTCCTGGGCGCTAGGAAGCGGTAGGGCTAACAACGTGTAGAAGCTAATGTGGGGTCCTGGGTGCTAGGAAGCGGTGGGGCTAACAACGTGTAGGAGCTAATGTGGGGTCCTGGGTGCTAGGAAGCGGTTGGGCTAACAACGTGTAGAAGCTAATGTGGGGTCCTGGGTGCTAGGAAGCGGTTGGGCTAACAACGTGTAGGAGCTAATGTGGGGTCCTGGGTGCTAGGACGCGGTAGGGCTAATAACGTGTAGAAGCTAATGTGGGGTCCTGGGTGCTAGGAAGCGGTTGGGCTAACAACGTGTAGAAGCTAATGTGGGGTCCTGGGTGCTAGGAAGCGGTTGGGCTAACAATGTATACAAGCTAATCTGGGTACGTCAATGGAAATGCACGAGTAGGTTCAAAAGCCTGACTTCTGACCACAAAACGTAGTTTAATCTAGTATTTTGATAGCCATTATCAAATCAGATAGATTAAGAATGTATTATTTTACTTTGTTGCGTTATTAAAATTGTCCACCAAATGGTTTGAATCCAAACTGCCGACTCAAAATTACGGTGGAACGGTAGGAATGTAGGTATAGGCATACAACTAAGACAACAAAAGCAACAATGGTTTTTCCTTTCACCACTGACGTAAACAAGCTCATAAAGGAGAGCGCACATGCAGCGCTTTCATTGCTGTGACGCAGGATGACACGCAGCGTCATGTGAAGAACATCTTTCTTTGACGTGAACTCCCCCTCAGGAAATGTAAATGTTGTGATAATAACGAGCTGGTACAGTCCACCAACATCACGGGGATCCTCGGGGGCTTTTACGAGCACAACCAAGCTTGAAGTATGTTTCATTACCTGAAGCCTAGCAAAGCCATACACAACTGGCGTCACCCATGGCAATTGAGGTGAAGCGTGTATTTGTATTGATTCGTAACTGAGAAAGAACACCGGGACAGGTTTGTTGGACTATTTAGATAAAACAACAACTGACAAAACATGTCCAGCCTGGGGAGATGCTTCCACTTCTTCATAGAAGCCTGAATGGAGAAATAACCCCCAGAAGGGAAACTACTGTCCCCCTTTAATACACAAAAAAAGGACTTATTGTTACATTTCTAAAATGCATATCTTACAAAAAAGGTGGACTTTCCGAGCGATGGGCCCGTCATACTGGCAGGTCCACCTCTACGCCCCCCTGCTCCGTGCAGTCACTGGGGTCCGTGAGCAAGCGGTTGTCTGGGTCCAGGGGACATTGCGCTGGCGTGCGCTTTCTGCTGGGATTCCTATGTTCAGGAATGCACAGTTGTTTCATTCTCTGAGGGCGGAAAAGGAAAAGATGCATCAAGAAAGCCCATCAAAACTCTTGGTTGGTTGGTTGGTCAAAGGATACTGGTCATCGGTCTTGAATAACTTCGCTCGGCAGGAAACATTGTTTAAAATGTATTTCGGACTTCTGTTAACTATGGCGTCTCATGCTGACGTTGTTGTCTTATTACAGTGCAGCAAGCGCTCCCCCTTTGTGTGTTTGTGGCTTTAAGAATGCCAAGGTGGTGGTGGTGGCGTCGTGTTCACGTGGTAGATGTAAAGGATCTTTTTAAAAGGGCGTACCTGCACCAGGTCCCCTTTCACCGTGGAAGCTTTAAAGACGATCCACAACGGCACCAAGAACACACAGAAGAGGCCCAGACACCAGCCCAGTGCATAGGCCCAGCCCGGATACACGTAGGTCTTGTTGAACTTCAGGGGCTGGTACTTTACCACCGAGAAGATGAAGGTACCCTAGTTCAAATAAAAACAAAACACTGGCATGTTTAGTCTATCCGGAATCCGGAAATCCACAGTATGTTGCCAAGTTGGTTCTGGAGAAATCGAAGGGAAAATGCAGAGTTAAAACCCAACACTGTAGCACAACTGGATGTGCCAAATACAATTTCAAAATCTCATTTGTACAATGAACACTCAATATTATACGTGACAGTATTCATGTCTTTACATATACATAGCTCTGTAAAATATTAATTGTGTTGCATACAAATTTCGAAAACGGTGCGGAATGAGGCTTGGTTTCAACGGTTCCAGTAGGTATTTAGCTTCAGTCCGTTTCTAGACGTAAGGAACTGCTCATTGAAATTATCATTGACAAATGATCACGAATGATGTGTAGAATGTTTAAGGTGTCAAAATGTATTGACGTCTAGAAAAAGCCTGCCTCACTTTGATCAGATATCCAACCGTACAAATATGACTTTATATATTTATGCTGGTACAGAGGGGTAACGAAGGGTGGCTTACCAGACAGACAGCAGGAGTTACATACAGCCAGCAGTACTTCATGACTGGCCATGGCCGATAGCCTATCATGTCTTCAATGTCGTCATAGAAACGATCAGCACCTGGGAAAGACATTTCGATTATGTTATCAGATGGTAATTATAGAGTTACAGATCAATCCTATTCAGTTATCACAATAAGATAATTAGAATCGAGTGTACAACTGCACTGGTGTCATCTTAACTTATTGCCATTATTGGAGGTTCCCCTTGTCTTTAAATGATCGTGGGAAGCACACACACACACACACACACACACACACACACACACACACACACACACACACACACACACACACACACACACACACACACACACACATCTGTGTGGTGTCAGGTCAAGGTGTCATCTTTCTAGAACAAAACTTGCACACAAGCATTTCTTGCCACGATGATAATGGGATTAACGGGCTCAGAAGAATAAGCATTGAGTTGATGATGAAGCCCATGTTTCGACTCCCAACTGTTTTAGCTAGGGGTGTTTGTCAAGACACATTCTCAGGTTACAGAATGAGCACAGGGTGAGTAGATGAGAAGAAAAACCACAAACCAGTGACATTTTGGCAGAAGATTTATTCACAAATGCACTTGTTTCAATATTATGTAGGACAGCAATGATTTGATTCATTTGTAGTTTCGGAGAATGACTTTGAGGCATGCTTGAACTTTTTTAAGTAGCAGAAACTTTATTTCTGGGGCCAGTTTCCGGTACGAAGATGAAAGGCGAATGTTAGACTATATTGCACATTTAATCTGGACTAGATGAAATTTGGTATCCAAAACATGATTAAAGTAGTCACAGACTTGGCGTAGTCTTGATTTATTAAATTTGATTTCCAGAATGAGGATCAGAGCTACTCCAGAACTAACTGAAGTCTTAAAATAAACCTGGTCAGAGGCAGGTTTCAGACTTCTGATTAGTGGATGTGGGCTTCCAAATTAACCAGGAATACACAAGAGCCTTCCTTTTATGGACTATTTCAATCATGCTGGAAGGGAAGAGTTAAATGGTACTTTTTAAAATCCCAGATGGGAAATGAGGAAAGAGAACCAAAGACCAAACATTGCTTTCCCACAAAAAAAAGATGCATCTAGTTATTGAATACAATATACCTTGTAATGGCACTTTTCCACAAGACCATTGAAAGACAAGACAATATACAGATTACTTTATCATTTCTGTATGTCAATTGTAAGAATGTATACATTCTCAGGTAAGACCGCTTTCTTCAAATGGTAGACACAAATGGTGTGATATATAGAGCCACAACCATAAACAGTTCTACCATTAGTTGACCTTACTTTAACTGCCCTTTAAACAGGTTTTACTGCATGCTTAACCACGTAATGAGCATGGTGTCAAAAAATGAGAAAGAAGAAAAGGGAAGCATGATGACTTCAATAGAAAGCTGCTATGCAGCTCGTCTCATTGTCCCAATGGTCCCACGCCCAGCGTCAGGAAGCGCGATCGCCCTCCCGGCGCTAAGAGACATCCTCGCCTTGGTCTCATCAATCAGCACCTTTTCCACGCCCCTTATTACGGAGCGCTTTGCCCATGTCCCAATCCCAATCCCAATCCCAATCTTGTTGATAATATGGGCTTTATTTTTGCCTGGTGTATTTTAGGCAAGAAAGATCCCTAAAAGACTTTTGGACTCTGTCTCTCTCTCTCTGCGCCCTGGGTCCTGGTTAACGTTACACTCACACAGCATGGCATATTTCATCACCATCCCCACTGAAAGGACACTACCTATCTTTACTGAGAACCAGGTACAATTGGTGTTTCCTAGCTTTTCCCAATGGTATCGAGTTCAGTATAGAGACAGATCTTTCGGCCAAAGGACAACTAATGTAAGGAATTAATGAAACACAAAAATACACCATTTATTAACCTCAAAAATCGAAATACTTTGTAATATTATACGTTTTGAAAACGACACAATGAGGACTTACCATAAATCCAACCAATAGCTATGGACTGGCAGACTGACAGAAGGAGGAGATTGTTGCCACTACAGACGTAATGATCAAACAGCTGCAGGAAGTACAAGCCTCCCTACGATAGGTAACACACACACACACACACACACGCAGACACACACACACACATGCACAGACACACACACATGCACGCACACACACACACACATGCACGCACACAGACACACACACACACACACGCACAGACACACACACACACACGCACAGACACACACACACACACACACGCACAGACACACACACACATGAATCATGAGGCGAATATGGTGTGGTGGCCGAAGGCAGATGGACGGTGTGTGTGTGGGATCACCTCAGTGACCAGCAGCAGGCCTAGAACCAGGCAGACGGTGCAGATGCAGAACAGAAGCAGCTCTCGTCTGTATCCTCTTCTGAACACGGTGGGGAACATGTCTGTGACCGAGGTCATCAGGCACTCCAGACTCACAAACTGATGCAGGCAAAACGCATGGAGTCATTGAAGGACGATTCATGTCAATCACTGAACAGGAACTCAAGATCAGCGACAAACATGGGGCTTTACCACGTAATTACTTTTAAGAACAAGAAAAGGCATTGTATGAAAATGAAAACAGCCACAAAAAGAATAAGATTGTAAGAAAAAGCACAGTGTACTTTTGCAATCTACTAGGTATGCTGGGTGAGGTCAAATGTTTGTTTGTGGTGCAGGTCTTTTGCTATTCATAAGACTTTTCTTCTAAGATTCCAGTTCGTGTGGTTCCAGTTATTTGTGGAAGGATTGGTTTTATTGTTTGATTTGTTATTTGATTTTGTTATTTTCTCGTGTTAACTGGAAAAGTAGTTTATTTTCCAAATTAAGGAGCCTATTTCTTGTTTGTTGCAAAAAGTATTCAAATGCTACTTCTTCTTGTGGAGATTTCAAACCTGTTCCCAGGGTGGGCTGAAGCATATTCAACAAAACATGCTTACCTGTGTGTCAGCCCCCAGTAAGATAACCATGACGAAGAAACACACAGACCATAGCTGGGGTAAAGGCATCATGGCTACTGCTCGAGGATAGGCGATAAATGCCAAGCCAGGTCCTGGGTTAAAGGTTTAAAAAACAAACAATCAAAATACCTTGTGATCACATCTGATGATACATGATGAATAAAGATAATGAATTATCAACTCAAAACAACCCTTTATGAATTGGTCTTACCGGTCGCTGCCACTTCAGATATGGGCACTCCTTGTTCATAGGACATAAACCCTAGCACGGAGAAGATGGCGAAGCCCGCCACGAAGCTGGTGCCTCCGTTCACCAAACAGAGGATAAATGTGTCCCTGGGAGAGCACAAACAACACCCCAATACTGGACAACACCGCAACACCCCAATACTGGACAACACCGCACAATAGAGCAGAACTTCTCATATGGTGATTCGATCGATGGTTGTTGGTCTGCATTGTATACCTCATTTATGCAATGTAGTCTGTATGCATGTTATCCACTTTACATGTGGGGTTTAACATTTGAATATATTTTAGCAGAAGAAGTCATTTTATGGTTCTATAAAAGACAACAGTCCTTGCCATTATTCAAACCAATTAATAGTCATTGGCGGGGATGTGTCCAACTGCCTTTAATTCAGTCCAGGAAGGTTCGTTGCATGTCAGCAGTCAAATAATCCTCATGACCATCAATCACCGTGTCATCAGCAGAGCGAACCCCGGAGCTTGTGGTGACCTACTTGTAGACGTCGTTGTTGTATTGATTGTAGCTCCCCAGGGCCGTCAGGCTCCCCTGACAGATGCCGAAGGAGAAAAGCACCTGTGCACCTGCGTCCATCCACACCTGTCGTTCAAACACAGGTGGAACCGGCATGATTGTAGACACAGGCGGCACGTACACCGCCTCTGGCGTACCCCAAAGGCCCAACCAAGAATGGGTTCCATGTTATCCGCTAGGGCATACTGAAGCCCCGGGTGTAGGGGGGGGGGAGGCAGGCAGGGAGGGCGTGTGTTTTTGACCGTGTTTTTTGTTACTTACTTGCGGGTCCACCAACCTGGTTGGGTCAGGATACAGGTAGAAAGCCACACCGTCCATGGCTCCAGGTAGAGTGAGTCCTCTGGCCAGCAGAGCCACCAGCATCACGTAGGGGAAGGTGGCCGTGAAGTAGACTACCTAGCCAGGGCGTACAGAGACGGGGAGAGCCTCACAACAATACGACAAAACCACATATTTTATATCATGCTAGGTATTTTGTTCGGATTGATAAAAAGAAAACCCAAACCAGGCTCAGTGTGTAAAGCTGGGTGTGCGACGGATTCATTTTGTAACAATGTATGTAATCCATACACAATAATAACTGCATGTCATAGTCGCAGGAGAAAGCTACACACAAACGTGCAAACATAAAAGCACACACAAACGCATGTGCATACATACCGCATACACACACACACACGCGCGCACGCACATTTGAATACATACCACACACAAACAACGATCTAAATAATATGTGTATGAATAATACTTTTTACACGTGTTACCTTCCCAGTAGACTTGACTCCCTTCCAGACACAGAAGTAGCACAGCACCCAAGCTAATATCAGGCACAGAACTAGCTCCCAGCGCAGGCTGCCAATCTCCTCAATCCCTCCAGATATCTTTAACACCCGTCTCCTGAAGACACAAAATGTAACACATCCTTCACACGTCAACAGCCTTTCAAAGATATCAGTGTTACTGATCTTTTTTTGAACAGGGTCAAATCCCGTTGAGACTGAGGTCTCTTTGGCGTGAGCCCTTTATAATACATTAAAATACTCATTTATAAAATGACCACGTAGTAAAACAGTAAAATACAAGGTTCAATACAATACAACATGTTTGGATGAAGATAAAGACTATAAAGAAAATGTATAAATCAATGAAAATATAGCACACGTTTAACATCATAGTATAAAATAGTAGTGATGTAAGAGAGAGGACATTTCCATATCATATCTCAAACATTCAAACTTCTGTGTAGAAGCGTCTGTCCAGAAAAATACTTTCTTAAAGTCGCAATGTGTGGCATTTCAATAGCTCGTAGCTTAAAATGTGAATACATATGGACATATCTGTAGCCAATGCTGATCTCAATAATGTTATCAATAAAATCACATCCTATAACTGATATATTCTATTTTGTTTACAATAATCGTACTGTTGGCACTCCAAAAACCCCTCCCACTCACCCCACCCAGCCAGCCGAGCTACGCTAGTTTGGCGTCACACAGTTACACAACACTGTTTGAGTGTTTTGAATTCTGCATTTACTTACTGGGAGGGGCTCAATCTTACTTACAGTAACTTTAATCCCAGTCAAAGATGAACCCATTAAACCAAGCATTAAACATTTGAACATTTGAAAAAATCATATATACTGTATATATATATAATTATATATATATGATTATATATATTAGGGCTGTCAAAAATAGCGCGTTAACGACGTTAATTAGTTGTTTGCTGTTAATTACGTCAATTTTTAACGCATTTCACGCATGCGCAGTGTGACAAATTATTCAGGTCAGGAAAGTGGTTGGGAGCTAGAGGCGAGATGGAGCAAGGTGAGCAAAGTGGGCCTATTGACGGATTCAAATATAAAAAGAATGATGATGGTACAGTTAACAAGTAAAAGGTTATTTGTAAGAAGGAGTTTCAATTTCACCGGAGCTGTTCAAGCTTGAAGTACCATGTCAACGCCAAACATGCGTTTGCTGGGCCGTCAGATTCAGCAAGTGGTTTGCGCCAGACCACGCTGAATGTTTGCAGGCAATTAACAAAATCAACCTCATAATTTGACCAACACAATAGCAAAATGGATTGCAAAGGATTGTAGACCCATTAGCATTGTAGAAGACTCAGGTTTCCTTGATGTTTTGCAAGTGGCGTCTCAAGACTCATTCTATAAGCCACCGTCAAGAGCCACAGTTATGAAGAAAATCCACGAGCTCTATGAAAACGAAAAAGAAAAAAGGAAAGAGGTCTTGGCTCAAGTAAATCTATCGCCCTGACAGGAGACCATTGGACATCAGTGAGTAACAACAATTACCTCGGAGTAACTGCACATTTAATCAGTGACACGTGGGAACTGAAGTCTTTTGCGCTGACTATATTAAAAACTGAGGAGCGTCATTTTGCGGAGGCTTGTAAAGAACAGTTCCTGTCTGTTGCACGTGAGTGGGACATCGAGGGCAAGACTACAACCATTGGGACTGACAGTGCACGCAACATGGTTGCCGCAATTCGACTTACACGCTATGAACACAAGAACTGTGTCGCTCACATGGTGCAGAGAAATGTCACAG
>JACYXH010000376.1:1117500-1246065 GCA_026745465.1 Lota lota | reverse complement strand
GTTATAGTAGTTAGCAACTGGATTTTTGAGCAACTGGATTAAAGAATGGAGGAAAAGGTAAAAGATTGTTCTTTGGTTTGATTTAAAAGTTTTATTGAAAATGTTTTTTTTCCACAGATGACTCAAATTGTGCAAAAATGTGGTAGGTCACTGTTATGATTTGACTACATTTATTGCTTTCTGTTCAATTGAATACTGTAAATTGTACATCCTGGTTAAGAGGAATGCCAAAGAGGAAGTGATGGAACATTACAAAGACAAAGATTATGGTGTGTAGTATGTTTCAGCTTGATTTAAAACACCATTATTTGGCTGTGTTAATAAACAGACATAATATGAAAATTATGTATCTGTGTCCTGTTATTTATCTTTTGGTATGCATTTCAGAAAAAAAATGGTTAGGATTCAGGTGTAATTGCAAATAGTGATTAATCATGATTAATCCTCTGAAAATTCGGATTAATTTGATTAAATCTTTTAATCATTTGACAGCCCTAATATATATATATATATATATATATATATATATACACGGTCACTTGTTATTAAATAATTACAACCTTGCAGTATTTAAATATTGTTTGAAAGTATTTGAATTCAGATGAAGAAAAGCGATCACATCTGAAATCTGGAATCTAAGAAATGGCGGCCAGTCACCGACCAGTTTTGGTTTGGTTTATTTATAAGACTGTAAATTACGCCACTGGATAGGGGCCTCCTGTTTACCTCCCAATTCTTTTATTTACCACACCTCTTTCTGCATCACTTGACATGGAATTATTGAAAACTTCAAAAACAAAAGGTTTGCTGTGCTTGTAAGAAGATCAGCATCTTGGCAAGTTGTAGCTAACAATCCCGTAGTCACAGTGACAGTCTCAAATAAGTCTGTACTGACATACAACAAACAATGAAGCAAACTACCTACATTAGGAGAAATACAACTAAGTCACAATTTCAAAAAACCCATAGACTTCAAAACCGAATATAACACACAACACAAATGGTATCAATATGTCTTGTGTCATGTGTAGATATATTTTTCCCATTCATGTGTGTGTTGTGAACCAAAGTGTCATTAAGCTGAC
Source organism: Lota lota (assembly GCA_026745465.1). Lineage (NCBI taxonomy): Eukaryota > Metazoa > Chordata > Actinopteri > Gadiformes > Lotidae > Lota > Lota lota. Next base: position 1,244,980 of record JACYXH010000376.1, on the reverse strand, counting down.
GTCCGACCAAGTGTACTGTGTGTGTGTGTGTGTGTGTGTGTGTGAGTGTGTGTGTGTGTGTGTGTGTGTTTTGGTGGAAGACTTGGATGTTTTCAATGCATGCAGTGTACACTTTTACTTGGCTTGAGCCATTGCCATTGATATGTCAACATATCAGTGCACGGCCCTGATGTAATACTCAGCATAACCATGGTGGGGCGCAGCTTCTTAAAATATCACAGATTGTTGCTTTAGGTCATCTTCAAAAGAGTATTTAACTTACTCCCAGAACTCTGCTGCAGGCGATGTTGCATTTGAAAATGCAGTCCAGTTGAATGATGCATTTCTCTTGTCAAATTCCACGCATGTATCTTAAAACAGCAAGGAAGGACTTTTTGATCATGCAGATAAGCGAAAATGTGGTCAAGTTTGAGAAAGCATTTGACATAATATCTTACATCGGATATTCCTGTGAGTTATGCAAATGTGTGTAAAGGATTTGAAGGCTTCAAACTAACCCGGCCAAAGAGTAAATAAGTGACCTCAGTGACCTGGAACATAAAATAACTTCCTTAGATTCAATTACTCTGTGTGTATGTTTTTACTGTGAAGATTAGCTTAGCTTGAATCCATTTCTATATCAAATTATTCTGAATCTGTTCAACAATGCTCCGCAACATCTGTCAACATCTGTCTACTTGCAAACATCCGGTAGGTGCTGCGTTCCCATGTGTAGGCCCACCTGTGTTCCCATCTCCCTGTGTTCCCATCTCCCTGTGTTCCCATGCCCACCTGTGTTCCCATCTCCCTGTGTTCCCATGTGTAGGCCTACCTGTGTTCCCATCTCCCTGTGTTCCCATGCCTACCTGTGTTCCCATCTCCCTGTGTTCCCATGCCCACCTGTGTTCCCATCTCCCTGTGTTCCCATGCCTACCTGTGTTCCCATCTCCCTGTGTTCCCATGCCCACCTGTGTTCCCATCTCCCTGTGTTCCCATGCCCACCTGTGTTCCCATCTCCCTGTGTTCCCATCTCCCTGTGTTCCCATGCCTACCTGTGTTCCCATGCCTACCTGTGTTCCCATCTCCCTGTGTTCCCATGCCTACCTGTGTTCCCATCTCCCTGTGTTCCCATGCCTACCTGTGTTCCCATCTCCCTGTGTTCCCATGCCCACCTGTGTTCCCATCTCCCTGTGTTCCCATCTCCCTGTGTTCCCATGCCTACCTGTGTTCCCATCTCCATGTGTTCCCATGCCCACCTGTGTTCCCATCTCCCTGTGTTCCCATGCCTACCTGTGTTCCCATCTCCCTGTGTTCCCATGCCTACCTGTGTTCCCATCTCCCTGTGTTCCCATCTCCCTGTGTTCCCATGCCTACCTGTGTTCCCATCTCCCTGTGTTCCCATGCCCACCTGTGTTCCCATCTCCCTGTGTTCTCATGCCTACCTGTGTTCCCATGCCTACCTGTGTTCCCATCTCCCTGTGTTCCCATCTCCCTGTGTTCCCATGCCTACCTGTGTTCCCATCTCCCTGTGTTCCCATGCCTACCTGTGTTCCAGGCATTCCTGCAGCTGGCCCAGGGGACCTCGCTGCTGAAGGAGGAGAACAGGTAGAAGAAGGCCCAGGCCTGGATGACGATGTAGGACACTGCAGCGTAGGCGATCACCACCTGCGTGGCGTAGCCGATCCCTGGCGAGACAAGAGCCATGTCCGAATTATTAAGAAAGAAATGCTACACAACATATGCTACACAATAGTCTTGTATGTAAAAGGGTTGGAAAATTGAATCGAATGGTGTACCTTTTTAAAGGATGATATACTCTATGGGATATTCTTAAACGGGTACATTTTCTGAGCAATAGCCCAAAGGTCCTAGTTGCAGTAATATTTGTTATGCTGCCAAAAGCGACTGAAATATTGCAGTTTGCCATAATCAAAAAACTAGCAAATATAGTGTAGCAATGTCAATAATACACGCCACCTAGGTGGCTGTCACACTACACCTAGGTGAATTTTGCTGGGCTCCTCCAAACAAAGGATGCAGGGTGGTGGTGTTGAAAGACCGGTTTATTGTAAGGGTTTGTTGATAATGATACATGGCCTGGTGTTCCATATTGCCATCTAGGAGAGCTCTCCCTGAGTGTGTGTGGTGATGGCTGGATTAACCTGTGGACACTGATAATTCAATGTGCAACAGGTTAAATCAGCCATCACCACACAACAGGTGTGCAGCCTCAGCCAGCCCCAGAGTCCAATCAGACTCGGCCAGGTGAGGCTGCTTGAACCAGCCATCATCCACACACACACACCCACATATAGTTGGCCAGAATCAACACCTCTTGTGTGTCTTCCACACACAAGAGCCGTGCTAAAAACCTATATTTTGCAGTCTTTGTTGATTAGCTGCGTTTTTCTCATTTTTGTAAGTGGGCTTACAGTGCTTGTTAAAGGTTTTTGGCAATTTTCCCTTCAGTTGGTTTCTGGTTTTACTGATATGAACAAACAGCACTCCCTGCTAAAATCTTGTATGGACAGATTGGGTTTGCTTTAATCGAGAATCAACAATTAACAAATAAATGAATAAAAAAGAAAGGAAGCTTAGTTTAGCCTAGACTGTGGATTGTTTGTATGTTGTTACATGAGGTAGTTTTCATTTCTTTAGAAAACGACCTTATATTTTCTCGTTTTAAAGTTGAGGAATCTTTAAACTGAGTTTAAGTTGATGTAATACATTTTCTTCCAACACAATCAAATGATTGCTTCTTTGTATCATGTAAAAAGAATATAATACACTTTACTGTCCACAACTTTGGACAACTTTGGACAACTGTCTCTGGAAAACCTTTCTAAAAAAGGATTGAGGAAACTCTACAGGTCATACAGGCCTTATAAAATGTATTTTATTATAATAACATAGCTTTGACTAGCCTTCAGAACAAGTGCCCGTCAAAATGCTCTAATAAGAAGACTTGTTGTATAATAGAATATTATAATATTCTTTTCCTTGTATTTCTAATGTCTATGTACAGAGAAAATTATATTAGCAAGCAGAGAAAATTATATTAGCAAGCAAAACTCAAATCTACATCTGTATATATATAATAATAGCAATTGTATAACATAAAAAAAGTTATCATAACTTCCAGAACCGTATATAGTATATTTATCTATGTATTGCTTTGAAAGAAGGTTTCTACAGTGGTAACATTTATCCAGGTGATGAAAAAAAAAACTTTGGGATACTTCCACAAAATCAGATTACAGCTGGGTTTACACAGAGTACAATGTGAACGATTCTTATTCAACTAACCTTCAAACAATGGGCAGAATGATCTCCAGCAAGTGATCCCTCCTTGAGATGTATGCTGGCCCATAGCGGTCTCCAACAGGAACATTGGAATGCCGCAGGACAGCAAAAACAATACATATGGAACCAGAAAGGCACCTGTAAATATATTCAACAACAATTATTATAATCATAACTTTGTGTATTTTGTGGTCACATTTTCAATGCATAGCATGACTTCTCTGACCCCTTGTGCCCTGAAAGCACTTACTTCAACCACAGGAAAACATGAATGGAATAATGAATGCAAAAACAAGTCAGACTGCAGGTTCAAACTTGAACTAGTGCATGCATTCCAACATCAAACTCTCCCTCGTGCAATGGTAAGCTTCCCTTTTATTTTGGTTAACCTTTACAGTGGAAAGTCATTGTGAGTGATCATATCATCAACATGTCGTCGAAATAAACTTTAGTGGAAAAACATTACTTACCTCCTCCATTTTTGTAGCATAAATAAGGGAACCGCCACAGGTTCCCAAGTCCAACCAGGGTCCCTGCCACAGCAAGCAGAAACTCCAGCTTATTGGCCCACTGCCCCCGCTCCAGCAAAATCTTGCTTTTCCTTTTCTTGCTGGGGTCCAGATTAGGTCCTTCATGGCCGGTCCTTTGGGGGAATTCCCTGCTCATGTTCACACAAGCACCCTCGTTAATACATAAGGCAGAAATGAAGAGGACATCGTTCCTGTCACTAGAGCCTACAGCATGACAAGAAAGATAGCCAGACTTGAACTGCTGCTGCCGTTGATGCACAGAGATAAAACTAAAAATAGTTAGCTGATCAGTTTTTGCCATGGATGATAAGTTTAACTTCGTAAAATGGTGCACTTGAAGAACAGAAACCCGGAGTAGATAGTGAATGTTAGCAAGAATGGAGTATTTGACAATAACAAAGCAAGACATGAACAGTGATGGCTAAATAAAGAGCAGGGAACTTACACCTCCATCACAAAGCCTTTCCCCAGAGGAGATGCTTGCAGCAACAACAAAGTGATCTGTATTCCTCTCAGCACACCACAGAGACTCCACAAAGACCAGATGCCATGCACAGAAATACAGGAAATATAACCAACCGTTTAACTAATAAGGCTCAGCACTCCTCTTCCTCCTCCCCCCCCCCCCCCCCCCCCATACCAACTAGAATCAAGGCGATGGGGAATATGGAGCTCAAGCAAAACACTTTGGTGCTGTATTTTTCCACTGAGACATGTGAAGCTGAAGTCATTTAGACCAGCTCAGTTGCTAACAACTAAACCAAATCAGCTGAGCCTCTGTTGTGGGAGCTCTCCTAATTAAGCCTTAGTTATGTGATAATTGGGAACAAGTAGAGCCTAATTTATTGCATTAAATAATTCATTTTCAAACATGGAAGCCAATAACAGCATGGACTAATTTATGTGGAAATAATAATGTCAGATATGTTTTCCCAACATCCCTATGTTACCTGTCACGGGCTAACGATGGGAGAAAAATTATTTAATATCCAAATAATGTAAAAAAGGAAAAGCCATTTTCAACATCAATTATTTCTTAGACAAAGACCAGGTTGCCCAAAGCTGCCATGTAGTGTTTGCCAAACTGCTGTCAAACCAGACTCGTCTCCCAACGTAGGGATCAAGTGAGTCCAAGCACATGAAGGGTGGAGTCAAGGAAGCCAAGGATGGGGTTCTAGGGTCCACTCACAGTCCCTGGGTGGCCCTTAGTAGGTGTGTGAGCCCGACACAGGAGCATGGCCCTTATATACACTCTTCCCAGAGCTTCTATTAACGCTTATCAAACTCGCTAGAGCTACCCACCCAGCACTCGTCTTTGAAGAAGAAACACTGACCCAGACCGAGGACCAGAGACTTTATAGCATTACATCTTTGGTCAAGATTATACCACAATGCTTCTCTTAAATCATTTACGTGCATCCAGCAAGACTTGTGATGTATGTTATGTTATCGTTTTTTTTTTAGTATGGACCACAATGAAGGACACAGTGGTATTCAAGTGCCAATGTCCGTGTCAGAGACACACGAGAAGGCAGCGTCTCTTTGTGTAGTTTCATTACCCTGTTGTGATTGTTGCAACTTGAGCTAGAGCACAGATGGCCTCACAAAAGGCCAGCGCCTCTGATAAAGATCAACCTTGAAACTGGAAATGTCAGTTGATCACGTTTCTCAGACAGAAGTGGTGGTGGACCGTCCCAAATGCAAGGCTCCACACGGCACAGTGGTTAGTGGATGTGTAGTGTTACAGCAAAATGGATTATTAAAAAGGGCTGTTCACTTTACGTATACGCTGGACTTAGACTGCTGACACAGATGAAAGTAGAAACAATAAAAGCTCTGCTTTATTTGTGAGATTCCTCTTTTGATACGATAATAATCCAATAGCCATAAACAATACATAGCAACACAACAGGACGTGACAAGGCTTGTATTTACAGCTTGAAAAGTTTTTATACTAACAAGGACCATGCTCTCTGTACATGAAATTATTGAAACTGGTTACACACAGGCAGACACCAAGTGCATGCTTTAACAAAGGTAGTATTCAACTGTAAAAAGTCATTCGGAAATTAAGAAGATTATTGAGTTCGGGTTTAAGCAAAAGCAGGAGAAAATCATTTCTATTTAGAAAGTAATTTGGTCTAGGCGGTTCGCTCAGCTGCAGCCACCTGTACACGTTTTCAACCAAATTCATTGAACTATATGTTAGATAATCAAAATATATGTTTGTATACTTTGTGGTCTAGGTTGTTAATGCACTAAAGTGCCTTTCTTAGGTGATTCATTGAACATAAATCAAAGACGCTACATAGAAACAAACCTGACATAAAAACGATTTGATTGCACACCGAAAGTCTGCATTCCCATTGAACGTTACCCCTATTGCTGTTTTCTGTTGACCAAATCAATACATCTAGCTGAGGAAAATGAAGTTCACTACTGATTCGCTCATCACAGTTTAATAATGAACAAAGCCTGTGTTATGGTAATGCTTTGTATAATCTTTTGAAATGATTATGATTTTTATTTTTATATGCAGAAAATTGTATTTCAGTCCTTGGGCTTTATATTCTCTGAATCAATGCTGCCACTGTCTAAAACCCTTAAGAGCCACCACCTGTCTGTCAGTGCATTGATGCGCTGGAGAACACACGGAACACACAGAAGAACAACAAAGGTGGCGTCCCCACTTGCATTTGGTCATATGTTGTGGAATGGGGCGGCCGAGAGGACAACATCCCAGTCATCTCCCCGGAGGACTGCAAGTGCCAGGCTTGCCCGTGGGACTCTTTCTATGGTATGTGAAGCAAAACTAAAAAAAATACATCTTTTTGTAGTCGCCTTAAAAGGAGAGCACTAGAAGACCTTCAATGCGTATGAGTATATAGGGCTCGTCATGGACACACACGCGCGCGCGCGCGTGCGTGCGTGCGTGCGTGCGTGCGTGTGTGCGTGCGTGCGTGTGTGTGTGTGTGCGTGTGTGTGTGTGTGTGTGTGTGTGTGTGTGTGTGTGTGTGTGTGTGTGTGTGTGTGCGCTCACGCGAGGATGTTTTCTTCCTGTTGGAAAGACGAAACCTCGGCAAAAACCGCCAGCTGTGCATTCAGATCAGACGTGAGGGAATGGTTTCAGTCTCTCAGAAGCCCAGCCTTAAAGGTCTGCCCGGAGTCGTGGCCCCAGGGCATTTGGCACTCGCATTTTTCCTCTATCTCCCTATAGTTACAAAAGGTTGGCCTTCACAACCTGGACTTCTGTAAACAAGTTGTACACAAAAAAGGACGACTAATAGGCTCTGCAAGTTTGTAAGATGACTATAGACTCGTACATGTACATCACCCACTGGCAGTTGTTACACACACACACACACACACACACACACACACACACACACACACACACACACACACACACACACACACACACACACAACAAAGAAATAGGGAGGAGAAATGAAAGACACAAATTACAGTTGAGAAATCAAAAATGATGATAATGAGACTGATTTCCACATGTATGGCTCACCCATGGTGTCACAGAATATTATTACATTATAGGTAACAGTAATGCATGAAAACCGTGTGGGCCATATAAATATGAAAGAATTATTTGCATACATTGATCTTGATTGCTCTCCCAAACTTGAATTATTTTTGCATTTTGCAAATAAATTAATGAAGCGGTAGTTTAAGGAATACAAGAACGTTGACACCAACGTTGACATACGATAACCCAAAGCAAACATAACATGTTCTTTCCATAAAAATAAAAATAAAGTGTATGTAAATGTAAAAAAAACGGATGACATGTTATTTCAACTTGACTATGAAAGGCACAATGAGTCATTAGAGACGGGTTAGAGTTTAGACACAGCAAGCCCTTTAGTTCAAAACCCCTATTCAAAACGTATTTTATGAACTTAAAAGGAGATTCTTACTAGACCCATTTCACCCCTTTAGGGCCCTAGTTTAACTAGTTCACTAGTTTAACTCGTTACATTTACATGAGTGGCGCTGGAGTGCCTACATTTTAAGTAAATGACGAATATAAAATTAAAAGAAAAGGCTTAATGATAAACAAACTGATCAAGTAAACAAATACTGGTTTGCCATGATTTAACTAAACATGCATGGAGCGCTTGCAGTAATTCAGAGTACTAACTAACCTCGTCCGATTATCATCCATACCTGCAGAATGTTAACATGTTTTCATTTAGTTATCAACGAGTCAGAGGATGTCAATTGCTGCATCTTTTCCATTCTTAGCAGCATTGATACAAGCATTGTCATACCACCACGCTCTCCACGCTGCCTTTGACGTTCAAAACATGTAACAAGAGGAACTGACAGTGACGCTTTGAAAAACCGTTCTGCCCAAAAATACTATGCTGGGCAGTCTCCGAATGACATCATTCTCCCTCAATGTGCACGACGACGATTCAACCAAAAGGAGGATTTAGCGGCGGTCCTGTGCTTCCTTGACTTCAGACCGCTGTGCTGAAGACACGACTCACTGTGTGCCCCCCCCCCCCACCCCCCCCCCCCACCCCCCCCCCCCACCCCCCCCCCCCCCCCCCCCCACCCCACCCCCCCTCCACCAGCGCAACAGAACGAGAGAGCCATCGCTCTCAAGAGCCTTTCTACAGTTAAGACACGAGGTATCAACTACGCACACAGTTCTACTCCTATGACCAAATATGACAGCAGATCCTCTTCCATGCATTTGCTCCGACGCGCACTTCCCCGTCGACGTGTCACACGCACGCACGCCCTGTTTATATATCAGCAGCGCAGCGCCTTGTCGCTGCTCTTACCAAGCCCACAAGAGCACCGCCTAATACCAGCCCACAAGAGCACCGCCTATTACCAGCCCACAAGAGCACCGCCTCTTACCAGCCCACAAGAGCACCGCCTATTACCAGCCCACAAGAGCACCGCCTCTTACCAGCCCACAAGAGCACCGCCTATTACCAGCCCACAAGAGCACCGCCTCTTACCAGCCCACAAGAGCACCGCCTCTTACCAGCCCACAAGAGCACCGCCTCTTACCAGCCCACAAGAGCACCGCCTATTACCAGCCCACAAGAGCACCGCTTATTACCAGCCCACAAGAGCACCGTTCCCCTCACCCAGAGTCCGAAACCAGCCGTCGACGTGGAATGACATGTGACGTTGTTGATATTTTTGTTTTGTGTGTTTTTTTAAGTTTTTTAAGTTTTGTGTTTGTTTCTACATAGCCTGACAAACAATGTTTTCCGGCTTGAATTCCTGACCTTCTGTAACATTCAAATGATCACAATAAATTCTTATTATCCTACGGTTTTTAAAGATTCTAATGGAACACGTTTTTTTTTTTTTTTTACTCCACATACAGTTAGCAATTATGTTTTGGCACTTTAAATGTTAATAGTTTTGTTTTTCAACATAATCAAGCACAGTTATAACAGTTATACACCAATATTCAGTGATAATGATGATGGTGACACTTTGGTTCCATATTACCAACTGGATTATAATAGCTGGTTCTCACATTCTAAACAAAACTAAAGTTATTGGAGACTAGCAGACTACATGAACAAACAAATAAATTAATTAATAAATAAGGAATGCAATAAATAAATATGAAAATAAAAGATATTGATATATCATATATACATCTACATATATATCTATATATAGATATATATATAGCTATATATAAATATATAGCTATATATATATAGCTATATATATGCCTATGTCTTACCAAACCTTTAAATAAACATTCCCATTGTGAGAATTCATTAAAATCTGCACATTTTATGTGAGGTCATAGCTGAATGCCACGTTGAGGTTGCCAATGTCTTCGTCCAACATTAAAACGATGCACTATCTACAATGCTGACAAAAGAATACCATGAAAGGCTTTGGCCCCGTACATGTAAACCCTAGACCTGACGCTCTGATGGAACCTCAACCACGTCCTTTGCACGTCAAAAGTCCAGAGTGAATTGGGTTTTTTTCACGAGAAATAAATCAAACACAGGATCTCAAACTTGAACGGTTAACTGTACGTACTTCCTACAGGGGTGACGTTAGATGGAGAAGCCACCTGACATACTCCTTTTTTGCCCTCCCATATGGCAAGCAGAAAGCAGAGGCCAGTTTATTACATGTACGCTACCATTAGAATGAAAGGGTTGTTTTGTTGTCGTTTTCTTTCTTTCTTTCTTTCTTTCTTTCTTTCTTTCTTTCTTTCTTTCTTTCTAAAAGCCTGAAAAAGAACGGTTGGGGCAAAATACTTTGACCTTTTACCAACTTGATACGCTCACCTTTCACTCCAGGGTACTAAGATCAAGTTATCAAGCCCTTATATGGAGAGAGAGAGAGAGAGAGAGAGAGAGAGAGAGAGAGAGAGAGAGAGAGAGAGAGAGAGAGAGAGAGAGAGAGAGAGAGAGAGAGAGAGAGAGAGAGAGAGAGAGAGAGAGAGAGAGAGAGAGAGAGAGAGAGAGAGAGAGAGAGAGAGAGAGAGAGAGAGAGAGAGAGAGAGAGAGAGGAACCTGTTCTTTTATCAGCTCAAAAGTCACGTGAATGGACGACAGTGGAGGGTCCAGTGTGCTAAAATGAGGATCGGCTCTCCTTCCATTTCCTTTGCTTCCTAAATAGCTTTCCTCGTCTCCTCCTTCTGCGCGTGGTCCTTTAGTAGTCACTTCATTTACAGAGGCAGGTCTGTGCTGTTGTGTCGAGTCTTTCTGGACGTCCCATCGTCCCTGGGAAGCGCTTTCTGCAAGTTAGACATGGCTGCCGTCTTCTTGAGGTCGATGACGGCGTAGAACTCACTGTGCCGCGGGCCCTGCTGGCCACACTTCGGGTGGGGTTGGCGCTGGTGGTGCTGCTGCGGCGGCGGCTGGGACTTGGCCCCCCCCCCCGCCGCCGCCGCCTCCGAGGGCCAAACAGGGCTGCTGTGCCTCCAGGTCCACCTGGATGTAGTTGAGCTGCCGCGACGACGGAGGCCCCCGGCCGTGCCCGCAGCCTGGCCCCCCCGCGCCCGAGCGCCTGCGGAACTCAAAGTTGAATATGTGGCCGCCGCCGCCGCCGCCACCGCCGCCGCCGCCGCCGCGCTCCGACGGGCGCGGGGGCGCGTGCGGGGGGCAGGCGAGCCGCAGCCGGGGGGGCTGCGCGTGCTCCGTGTTGACGTAGTTCTGCAGGGCGTCGCGGTGCACGCCCCGGGCCTCCTGGTGGTAGCCGTTGGGGGTGGCGGGCCCCTCGGAGAACTCGTACTCGTCAAAGTCCTCCTCCTCCTCCTCCTCCTCCTCCTCCTCCTCCTCCTCCTCGTACTCCTCCTCGTCCTCCTCCTCCTCCTCCTCCCCCTGCTCCCCCTGCTCCTCGTCGCGCTGCAGGGCGCTGTACTCCCACACCGGCGGCAGGGAGGGCAGGTTCTCGTAGTTGAGGAGCGTGGTCCGGCGGTGGCCCCCGCCCGCGCCCCTCTCAAAGGGGTAGCCCTGCGGGGGCAGGGAGGCCGGGCCGTGGGCGTGGAGCAGGGAGTGGGAGTGGCTGTCCCCGGTGCTGCTGCTGCTGCTGGAGGCCAGGGACTGGGACACGCTGCTGGGGCTGAGCCGCTGCTTGCCCGCGCCCCGCAGCGAGCGGATGTTTTCGTAGGTCAGCTGGCTGCTCCGGCCGCCGTCCGGCTGCTCGTGGGCCGGGCGGCGGCGCAGGAGGTGGTGGAAGTGGTGGTAGGAGTGGGAGTTGCAGACGTGCACCGGGGGCTCTTCTCCTTCCGTCTCCGAGCCCTCCGTGGCGCCCCCCGCAGGCTGCAGGCCGTGGGGGTTGAGGCTGTGCCGCTCCCGCTCCCGCTCCAGCAGGTGGCGCTGTGCAGGCGTGGGGCCCAACATGAAGGCGACCTCCTGGGCGGACGGCTGGAGGAACACCTGGGGGTCCGCGTGTTCCTCCAGGGGACAGCAGCGCTGCGCCGCTCCTGGGGCCCCCACGGGCAGGGCTCCTCGCGCCGCCGCCTCTGGGAAAGTGCTGGGCCTGGCCTCGGGAAGAGCGTGCATGCAGTGGCGCATGGACGGGTCTCCCTCCATGCTGACGGTGTTCACGTAGGTGTGGGTCTGCAGGGAAACACACAGGGGCCAACACACAGGGGCAAACACACAGGGGCAAACACACAGGGGCCAACACACAGGGGCAAGCACACAGGGGCAATCACACAGGGGCAAACACACAGGGGCCAACACACAGGGGCAAGCACACAGGGGCAATCACACAGGGGTAAACACACAGGGGCCAACACACAGGGGCAAGCACACAGGGGCCAACACACAGGGGCAATCACACAGGGGCAAACACACAGGGGCCAACACACAGGGGCAAACACACAGGGGCAAGCACACAGGGGCAATCACACAGGGGCAAACACACAGGGGCAAACACACAGGGGCCAACACACAGGGGCAAGCACACAGGGGCCAACACACAGGGGCCAACACACAGGGGCAAACACACAGGGGCAAACACACAGGGGCAAACAGGAGGCGGTGAGGTGAGGAAGGGAGCGGTGGTTACACCTGCAAGGAGTAGTTACCGAGTCCCCTACCTGGTCTTCCATGGCCATGAGGCCGTGGTCTTCAGCAATGGAGGGCTGTGAGGAATCCCCTCTGATTGGATAGCCAGGGTATCCATTGGGAAAACCCTGGATGGGAAACGCTGGAGCTGCGGGAATATGAATGTACAGTACATTGAATATACACACTGTGCACATGCACTATGCAAACACATTCCATTGGATTTCCATTCGATCGTTGTACTCACTGTATGCTACCAAATGCACTTTTTATTTGCCCAGCGCTTTTCTAAATACTCACTTTATAAAGATAAAAGTAAAAACATCATCATAAAAGTCATAGAGGAAATATAGAAAAAGATCAACAATGCCGGTTGATACCGAGTCAAGTTAAAAGCCATTCAAACATGGCGGTGGTATTCCCCTGTGGGTTTACTGCGTACTGTTTGGGGTCTGCGGTGTGCGCGGCAGGTCCATCTCTGGGGTGTGGCCGCTGCGGGCCATCATCATGGATTCTTCCACTACATTGATGCTGTTGCACTGCATGAGCTCCTGGAGCAGATTGAAGATCTCCTCCGCCCGGGAACACTTAAAGGCAAAGATACCTGGAAAACACAATACATGAGGACCGCATTTAAAGACGGCATTAATACCTGGAAAACACAATATGAGGACCGCATTCAAAACAGCATTAATACCTGGAAAACACAATATGAGGACCGCATTCAAAACAGCATTAATACCTGGAAAACACAATATGAGGACCGCATTCAAAACAGCATTAATACCTGGAAAACACAATATGAGGACCGCATTCAAAACAGCATTAATACCTGGAAAACACAATATGAGGACCGCATTCAAAACAGCATTAATACCTGGAAAACACAATATGAGGACCTCATTCAAAACAGCATTAATACCTGGAAAACACAATATGAGGACCGCATTCAAAACAGCATTAATACCTGGAAAACACAATATGAGGACCGCATTCAAAACAGCATTAATACCTGGAAAACACAATATGAGGACCGCATTCAAAACAGCATTAATACCTGGAAAATACAATATGAGGACCACATTCAAAACAGCATTGATACCTGGAAAATACAATATGAGGACCTCATTCAAAACAGCATTAATACCTGGAAAACACATTACATGAGGACTACATGAAGTTAACGCAGATTAACATCATTACGACGAGTTAATATAATTTACTTACTGGTTTTACTGAAGTTTGTAACGTCTACATCATCGACTATGTATTGGAGGAGTGGGGGAATCTTTCAACAGACCAGAAAGGAAAATCTGTATTTTGATTCTGACCATGTTATTTACCAGGGTATGTGGTAATCGATGTATTAGTCACGCCTTAAAAGTATATCCACATCAATCCATCTTCTGTGGCAAATAAAAAAGGGTGGAGTTGAAGGCGTGGTTGCTTGACGACCAGAATAAACAACGGTCATACATGGTTCATTTTTAATGCGCAACAACTCCCGTTGTTGGAGACTCATCTCTAAAAGTTGTGCATTTGATAATGTGGTGGAAATTCTTCAAACTGTACTGACAATGCAACTCAGAATAAACGTAAGAGTTTATTGTAATAAAGGGTCAAAAATAGCATAAAAGAAAAAAGTAGTCTCTGCAGAGAGGCCCCGCGCAACACGACAAGCATGCAACAGGTTGAAGCGCTGTCGCGAGCCCCCAGCAGTGGGCGCACTCCCGTGTTGAAGCAGGGAAACGTCCTTCAGGGTTCAGCTGCAGTTAGGGATGCCACTACTCCATCTCAGGATGTAGCTCGTGGTATAGCTGCGAGTCAGCCGAGGCTGTCTCAGTCCCCCCTCGCCCCCCACCCCCTCCCCCCACAAGGGCGATAAGCGCGGTACAAACAGTGAAATGGTTACTATAGATAGACTCTGAGAGGTCACAGTGTCTCCGTGTCTTGCGGACAACATGTCTTATGGAAATGCCCATTAAAATAATCCCCTTTTGCCTCGCATACCCGCACGTTTATGAGAATAAATAATTGAACGCAACCCTTACTTCCCACTAATCCACACGATTAGATAGTTCATCAACTGACTTGTGGGATGTCACAGTATATTTGTACACATACAGTAGCATTGGCATCGGTCAGTCGGGTGCAGATTTAAAGCGGCTGAAGTGTTCCTCACCCTGCCCAGTCTGACACCGGCGGCCGCTCTCGAAGGAAAACAGGTTGGAGTCGTAGCCGTAGCGACGCAGGCAGAGGTAGGGCCACCGGATGGCGTCTCTCTTGCGCGTGTGGAGGATGAGCTCGGTCTGTGTGAGCTCCATGGTTCCAGAACCCAGTTCGTTCCCCTCATCATCTACATTGGTCACCTGTCAATCAGCCACACATTCATTCGGGCAATCTCCCGTGATGGCCAAGAGGTTGGCACGGCTAATCATTTGAGCCTTTATTAAGAACGTATAAATAATCGAATGAAGACTCGTGAGCTAAATGAGATGGTATAGTACATAACGTTTGCTCTCTGGAGAAATTGCAGTGATTCTGAATGCTGTTTGTTGATTTACCTAAACCAGGAGTTATGCGTCCCCTTAGTGGCAGCATTCATATTATTAAACACTACCCCTCTTGGTGTCAAATTGTAAAAACACAAATTTACAGTCAGCATGTACCAGTGACACCATAAACAATCAATGTTTATGGACTCATGTCTGTAAATAAGAATCAAAGCAACATGCTGAATATAATCCCATATATCTATAAGAAAATGATATCCCAATGATTATATTATATCCCAATATCACACAGCAACACAGAACCATGAACTACAATGTGGCACCTTGAATTTAGTGAGATGGATGTCTTGGAGAGGGTCTCTGTATAGACAGCTCCAACAGCTCCCCATAGCTTCAGCAGGCCATCTGAAACCTGCCAGGGGTTACACAAATACAGCAATTAGCTCTCCCTGTTTTATAATGTATATGCAGCAATTAGCTCTCCATGTTTTATAAGGTCCATGCAGCAATGAGCTCTCCCTGTTTTATAAGGTCCATGCAGCTATGAGCTCTCCCATGTTTTATAAAGGTCCATGCAGCAATGAGCTCTCCCTGTTTTATAAGGTCCATGCAGCAATGAGCTCTCCCTGTTTTATAAGGTCCATGCAGCAATGAGCTCTCCCATGTTTTATAAGGTCCATGCAGCAATGAGCTCTCCCATGTTTTATAAGGTCCATGCAGCAATGAGCTCTCCCATGTTTTATAAGGTCCATGCAGCAATGAGCTCTCCCATGTTTTATAAGGTCCATGCAGCAATGAGCTCTCCCATGTTTTATAAGGTCCATGCAGCAATGAGCTCTCCCATGTTTTATAAGGTCCATGCAGCAATGAGCTCTCTCTCCCTAACATGGATCTGCCACCTGCAAACGATATAGACCCTTGAGGAAAAGCCCAGATGGATCTTACGGAGTCCAGGCCATGGGAAGGGGTTCAGCACTCAGTCCCAGGATCCTCTGCTTGGCATCGTTGCAAACAGCAAACTGGTCGGTTGGATCGACATCTCCAAAGGCAGCACCATTTTCTTCCTCCTAAAACATTTGGACTACCTTAATTACCCAAGGCAAAGTTATCATGAACACGTTCTAACAGAAGTCATCAGGAACATGTTCTAACAGAACAACAATTCTAACAGATAATATTTAGTACATAGTGTTTCAGGGTTTAGCAACATTTTATGTCATTTTTTCAACTTAGAATCTGAATGCTTTTAACCTTATACTTTTACATCCATATTCCGCACACAGACTTCATATATGCCTCTATACATGGCATTATTCATTTATATCAAATGCTGGTGTGACAAGGCCTTGATAATCAATGAAGCGCTGTTGAATAAAGTATTATACAACTGACCTAACAAGCCACAGTCGCCCTGTCGCTTTTTATGAAACCTCCACAATGGTAGAGGGTGGCTAAAGGCCAAATAACAAATGTACACTGATTGGCCGAATAGTGGCGCTTTGGCAATCGTCTCAAAATGCAAACTTTGAACAAGCATATCTTCTGACCACTTTACCCTACAGCCATAAACGATGTCCACATATGTGTACCCTCAATGCGAACAAATGTGCCTCAATAACCTATGACTTCCCTCTGATCGATTTTCCACCATTTAAAATTTAGTAAAAAAACAAACAAAATCCCTAAGGATTCTAGGTTTTTATGCTTAAGGAAAAATCCTTTATCCCTTAATACTTTACCATCTATGGACCAATAACAAAGTCACCATGAGCCAATGAATACGGAAAAGGGTGTGGCTTAAAAACGTGTATAGCCTTAAATGCTTAAATGGACATCAAGATGGACTCCTATGATCTTGAGTCCAATATTTAAGTTGTTGTCCAGTAATAAAGGTGGGGTTAATTTAGAGCAATCATCCCCAAATGTGGTGTACCTAAAGAAAGATAGGTCAAGATTAAGACATTGGGGTCAAAAAGGACAATGGGGACACTAAAGCGATTGATTGAAGACTTTGAACACGCATATCTCCTGTCCCCTTTGACTTACGGTCGTGAAACTTTGAGCACGTTATGTCTTTCCGCACGATAAACAAATGTCCTTCAAAAACATTACCAGCATCAACATGGCCACCGGAGGCTCAAGTTGGTTCAATCCTCTTCCAGGGGCCAAAAGGTGGGATTACCTTAAGCCAATCATCACCAAACGTGTACGATTACGGCTCTAGCAGTCGTCTGAGAATGCACATTTTGAACAAGTATATCTCCAGACATCTTTGAACGACAGTCATGAAACTTTGTACGTGTGTCACTGGACCGAAGCTGAGGTTATTCCCTCGTTATCAACAGTATGAAAACAAAGAAGCTTGTGATGGACTGTATCAGGCTTGGCCCCCCTGATAATATTGTTATTATTATCATCCCCAAACTTCATACTTTATGCAGGACATTTGTACTTTATATACTACCTACCTATCAAACATTTCATGAAATGAGTCAAAACTTTTTATTTATACTTATTTATACTTTTGAGTATCTAAACTTTTAAACAACCACATAATCACACATGGGGATTTTCTCTGGGTTCTAGAATTGTTAGTGTACAAAATTAAAATATGAAAATCTATAAACTGTCACTGCTACTGTCACACCCTCTCCCGTTTCCGTCCAATTCCGCCATCTAGTGGCACCCAGCCTCCATTACCCCTCATGCTCCCTCTGATTACCAACACCTACACTCAATATCCAATCACCCACCACAGTACTTAAGCACTGGCTCCCCACATAGCCAGTGCTAGTTCGTAAGTTAACCTCACACTCGGTAACTTCGTCCCCGCCTTTTAGACTCTGTTTCTCCCTTGTTCCTGTTTCCGCTCCCGCTCCTGTTGTTGTTCCTGTTATGGGTTCCGCTCCCGTTCCTGTTCCTGTACCTGTTCCGATTCCTGCTCCCGTTCCTGTTCCTAGTCCCTGCCTGCCTACCTTTGCCGAACCTCGCCTGCCTACGTCCCTCTGCCTGCTTGACTACCCGCCTGCCTACGTCCCTCTGCCTGCTTGACTACCCGCCTGCCTAGCCCTTGCCTGTACCGTGACTTAAATAAATCCCTTTTCAACCCGCTCCCTTCTCGTCTTGGTGTCTTGCGTTTGGGTCCTAGTTCAGAACCTTAACAGCTCCAACAATATTTTGACCCAATAAAAATATATTTGATATACAACTACTCCCAACTCAGCTTTCACGTTTTCTTTTTATTATTGTATTTATTTTACACAAATACCATCATATACCATTTACCCCGGCGGGTTTGCCATCCATTCCTTAACCTGATGATACACCTAATGATACCATGGGGAAATTCCTCCTCTGTATTTAACCCACTGGTGGGCGGCCACGGGGTAGCGCCCGGGAACCAAGTCCAGTTGTAGCGCCTTTGCCTTGGTTATGGGCAGGGCAGGAGTGTTAACTTGCATATTTGTTGTGGGGTGGGAAATCTTAGCACCCAAAAGGAAACCCAAGTGAACACAGGGAGAACACGCAAACCCCACACAGATAGTGTCCTCCCCCCCCGGGATCAAACCCAGGACCTTCTTCCTGTGAGGCAGCAGTGCTAACCACTGTGCCACCATGCCAACCATGGCAAGTTGAGAGGTTGGATAGCTGTTTTGCTGTCAGTCACCTCAACACAGAAATATATGGTGTACAGTATCCTCATAAAAAACGCAAGTTAACACTAATCCTTGCAGCCTTCCCCTCACAGGAGCCTACTAGTAGTGTGTGACCCCAGCTCAGCATCACCACACACAGGGTAAACACTAAGACATGCACCTCCACCTCACATGGGCCCACTAGTATCTAGTAGTATATGGCATCATTGAGTGGTAGAAGTAAAGAAATGTCTAACATATCCTATTATTGAACTCACCTAGTTGTGTTTACAGGCATATATTCAGGGAGGCAAATTATACTTCCCAGGATTGGGGGGGGGGTCATGGCCCCCTGCCCTGGGATTTCTGCCTGTGCCCTCAATACGCGGCAAACGTATAACCAATGATGACGTCTTAGATACTAAATATATGATATAAGCAACCATTTATATCCAGTATAGACACGCTAGAGCAGTGTGGCACAAACTTAAGTGGAAAATTTGGCAAAAGAAATGGATGTCGGGGTAGCCGTACCCCAAATAAATCTCTAATACATTTGAATATCCTCTAAATAAGTGTTTAATTGAAAAGATTGACCCCAAAAGCTATGTAGGATAGTCAACATTAGACCCTCCAATAGCAACACTATTGGAGGTGTAGCAGCCATGTGTATATTTGAAAATATGTATATACACACAAAAAAAGATAGCAGCCATGTGTATTTTTGAAGCCACTCCGGCCTGAAAGATCAGTTTGTTTGCTTAGTGTTGCCTCAACCTTTTCCGCATGTCCCTCTTCACAGGTATCCTCTTCATTGTTACGTTGGTAGTGTTGTTGTTTTTTAAGAATTCCGTAAGGGTCGTCTGTTTCGCTGTGTTACTGTAACGAAGGATTTTGTGTGATTGTTGCGAGTTTGTCGCGAGAGGCCAGTAGTATGTCTATGCATTCAGTAAGCATTGCACTAATGCATATTCAATGACAATTCGCCAGTCAATGTGTGCTCATGAAAAAACCGGTGACATATGATTTTAATTGTTGTACATTTTCGTATTGCAATGTTGTGTTACTTTATTTAATAAATCAAATAAAAATGCACCGGCCAAGATGGCCATCAAGATTGATATTTTGCGGCCAATTGTAATTCTAGCCGGTCAATAGCCGGTAATTGCCGGCAAACGGAAACCCTGTGACTTACACACAAATGGGATTTTTCTCTGCCAACATATATAAACTGTCACTACTCCCACAATATCTAGACCCTAGGGGTGCATGATATTGGTAAAAAAAAAAATGACATTGCAATACTTCTGTGCTTTGCCATATATATAGCACCAAGAGCAGGAGTACAGGAATTCCGTCAAGAGGTCATTAACCTGCTTACTAAACAGACAACAGTTGCTCGCAACTAATTAGTGTGCTTGCAGAGAATGCCACACGATTGATATTCTGTGTCTTATTGGTGAGGTTCCAAAGCAAGTCACACTATTGCTATTCTGTGTCCATCTTTTTACTATTAGTCTTTCGCCTAATTTTGGGTAACTATCTCCTCCTTCAGTTTTTGAGGGATCAACACCAAACCACTACCAAAAAGTTGGGCATATATCAGTACAGTGCTACTTTTCTACAAAAGCATTGTACACTTTTTTTTAATACATTTTGATCATATTATTATTTAATATTGAAAGGGAATGGGGCAAAAACGCTAAAATCAACCACTCCAAACGTGAACATGTGGGAGTTGTCAAATTAAATGCACACATGGAAACCGGATGTAAGGAGGTATCCAAAGGTTTGGTACCGCTTTGACCACAAGGGGCGCTATAACTCACGGTCACACCTAAATGGCTACACCCCCCGCCCCATTTGAGGAACATTTCTGAAACTTGGTATCTGGTAGTGGTGCGAAGTTCGGATCTTTTTTCAGATTCGGCTCTTCGGATCTCGTTCATTCAAATGAACGAATCTTTTCGAGTTGGATCGTTCATTTGCACATAGAAATAATGTGTGTCATTTATGGTAGTCTAATGCGCTTGCACCTATACTGGGTGATAAACGGTAACACTGTGAAAACGTAGGGGGCTACAATAAAATGAGTTTTTAAGCAGACAAGTAGACAAACCGTACACGATATAGCCAACATTCTCATTTTCATAATCAATCACCATAATTAGGTTAATTTAGGCACATGAAACAATGTGTCTGAGGATCTACTTTAGTTCACACATTTAAACACCATATAGAAAAAGGTTCCCTATAAAGTGATGAGCAAGTGCAAAACCAAGAACGAACTGAACGATCCACTCGCGGATACGGATCGTACGTACTGGATTGCACAAAATCTTCGTTCTTTTTGAACGAATCGTTCATCACTAGATACACATCACTGGTATCTGGGTCCTATTTGGCCCGTGCCCCTTGGTCGTGACGTCAGACTACCTCGGAAAAGGTAGTCTGACGTCACGAAATGAACGCCACCTGCGTTCACAGCAGAGTGGAACGTTCACGTAGTGTTTTGGGGAGAATGGCAAAAACATAGGATTTGACCCCTTTTTTTCCTCTAAATTGGGGACTTATTAGACTTATTTAGATTACTATGTTGACGATCAAATAAGACAAATGACCACATTAAAAACAAAAACAAAAAATGGTTTTGGGTTCACTGGCTCTTTAAGCAATATTTTGGATCACAGGTCCTCTTCAAAGTGACCCAGGGACTTGAAACTTAGCGTGCTTGCTAATTAGCCTTACTAGCATAGGTGGGAAGTAACAAAGTATTTGTACTTTGTTACTGTACTTAAAGAGCCAGAACCCCAAAGCAAGAACCCTCCATGTATTAATTTTCATTCAAGTGTGTCGTTCACATGCAGAATGTGTAGATCGTTTTTAAAAACAAACCGGGTATGTATTGTGTGAAATAAAAAAAACATTGAAATTGTATGGAATATTTTCTTACTTGCAATGCATGGGAAATGGTTTGCGCTGTAAAGCACTGAAAGACAGGGCTTTCTTCTAGATTAGTCAAAAAAAGAACCAAGCTAGTGCTTATTTTATATGAAGTATCAACACTGTTGTAGCATGAGGTGTTTTAGTTCATTTGCCTCTTGACATCACACATCCTTGTGATGGGACTATTGCGCATGGACGATGCTGAAACAATATATTGTGCAGCCTTGCCCCATAGTCCCAATATCGTCAAAAACTTTGCGCTTCTCCCAGTGATTGCTTATCTACATTTTCTAAGGAATGGGGTTAATCCATTTTTTATACAAGAGATTACTTTAAATGTGATCATCATTCACATACATTGACATCTAAAAATCAATTTAGAACTAAACAGCTGTTTAAAAAATAAAACAATGCTCTCACTGGACTACTAATATTCTTCCCAAACATCCATACTCAATATCCCCTCATAGTTTATACTACAACAATAATTCAAACTTTTGTTGCTACTTTACTATCCACATTTTATGCAATTATATCAAGTTACTGATAATTATAAATGATTCGACTTTTAAACCAATAACAACCTAGCAACCACCTAGAACACCGTAGAAACCACCTACAACTAACTAGCAACAACCCATAACACCCTAGCAACCACCTAGAACTCCATTAAAAATAACTAGAACAACCTAGCAACCACCCAGAACACCCTAGCAACCACCTAGAAAAACCTAGCAACCCCCCAGAACACCCTAGCAACCACCTAGAAAAACATAGCAAACCCCCCAGAACACCCTGGCAACCACCTAGAACACCGTAGAAACCACCTACAACTAACTAGGAACAACCCATAACACCCTAGCAACCACCTAGAACTCCATTAAAAAGAACTAGAACAACCTAGCAACCACCCAGAACACCCTAGCAACCACCTAGAAAAACCTAGCAACCCCCCAGAAGACCCTAGCAACCACCTAGAAAAACCTAGCAAACCCCCAGAACACCCTGGCAACCATCTAGAACACCTTGGTAACCACCTAGAACACCCTAGCAACCACCTAGAACACCAGACACCACCTAGAATCCCATAGCAACCCCCAAGAACACCAAAGCAACCGTACACAACACCCAAGAAGCAACATATAACACCCTAAAACCACAGCACTATTTCACGTCACTCTACTGTACATTTCCAATACACCAGGTACTAAAAACAGTTTGAAATTACAAGTCCCCATTCAAATGCGCATTTAAAACGCTGTGTCTGGTTTTGATTTAGCTATGGAGTCACCAGTCTTTGCGAACAGGGCGCGTGCATCTCCTGCCATTCGGGACTGTTGTGTTCCGCTATACCGTTAGCTTAACTTCCGTATGCTCCTGCACTATTCCTAGAACAACAACACCGCGATGTGCTGTCTTACCGAGCTACAGTCAACCCCCGGGTAGACCTGGAGCTCCCTTGCATCAAAGCGAGCAAGCTAAGAGCTACAATAGGTAACACGTTAATACACTTGTCTACATCATGGGGGGGAGGGGGAGGGGGGGTGGTTGAGCCCTTTTCTTTCGGTTTGTGAAATACAAGTATAGCGTTTCATCAATTAGCTTAGATGACGCAAATCCGAAATGACAGCGCTTTAAATGGCTATGTAAATCTGAAGCGCGTAGACTATGTCACGGCTACATGCTACGTGGAAGCTAAACTATTGACACATACTCAACACCAATGTTGTGCCATCTATGCGGTTGATGCGGTCTGAATGCGAGATTAGTCGTTAACGGGCAACAGAACTGATAAAGGGGAAAACAGAGCGATGATTTGTTACTCACATGTTTGGCACAGATTGCTATTATCCCTATTGCGAAGTGAGGCTGCGGCTTGATAACGGTTACCACGGCTGCTGGTGATGGCATATGGTATTCCTTGCAGAAAACAAACGCAAATAAAAGGACGTAGAGACGGCAATACAATTGTATTTCATCTCCTTGCGCGTCCCCCCCCTACCGCAGCACGGGCCTTGATGTGACATTTCCCAACAAACGGGGTGAAAGTTCAGTTAGACAACGAGGTTTGGGGGTGGGGGGGGGGGGGGGGGGGGGGGGGGGGGGGGGGGGGGGGGGGGGGACAAGAAGGTAAGGAACGCTGGAGGACTGGAGATAGGTGAGGTAGGCTGATTTACCAACTGTAGGAGGAGATCGTTACAAACGTTACAGAATAGAACAAAAAACCTTATATTTTATATATATATTAAAAATAAGGGTCGGATTATTTTAATTTACAAAGCCCATGTTGAAGTTGTACTAAATAGCAAGATGTGTTCTATAGTAGCCTAGATTACATATAGCTTTATCCCCCTGGGTGTACAAATGCAACAAGTAACCTTACTAAATCGTGCAACTAAAACCAAGTCTCTTTTGGGCAAAATGTTAAGTCATATATTGGCTGTGAGAATGATAGAATAATGCATTCACCTTCATTTTATCTTAAACCTTTATTTACATTTTGCCAGCTTTGAAGTAAAAATTTGAATGGTAGAATACAGACAACCTTGGCAGAGGTTAGTTGGTCATTTGTTGCACAAGTGTTGTTTTCTCTATGCCTTATTTGCTCTTTACCTTATGTTGACACCTATGTCGTACAGCAGTTGATCTGATGAGTTTATTGGAGTTTTGTATGGCAATTTTAATAAGTACAAGTTGGATGACCAATAAAGCCAATGGTTATATTTCAGAAAGCAACAAATGAAAGCAACAAATTAATGGTTTATACATTTAAATTGAATATAATAAATAATAAAAATATTGGTCTTATGAATATCGAGAGGTTATTGTTGATTACATCTTGGTCGATTTATACAGCTTATAACAGACATTTATCACACCCAGCTTGTTGTGTGTACTGGGCTAGGTGTCATAATTAGCCAGAGCATTAGATAGGCCAGCAAGACTGATTGACATTAATAACTGACGGACTGACACAAAATACGGGAAAAGAACACATTGTTTCTGATACCTTCAAATGCATAGCTTAGTTTGCATCAAACAAATGTTCAATTTGACAACTTGATAACCAAGCAATACCACATACCAAGCAAATGATTAACAATTTGAATCAATGACCAAACAACTCAGTGATATGGTGTAGAACTTACACTGGCAGGGGAACTGCCTGACAGGAGTGAAAGTGTATGATCTTTAAGACACAATTATCTGTCTACCACACATCCACAGTGTGGTGGACATAACCTAGGGGAAAATATAGTGCACTACATGCACGACTAATGCAAAAGACTGCCTCAAAATATATCCATCTATAAGTTATTGTAATGTTAGTCTGGTATAGTCATACCAATCTCTGATGTGCTTCTGGAATCTAAAGCCTAACAACCATCATTTTGAAAAAGTTAAACTTTTGTTCACAACTAAAAGTACCAAAAAGTGGATATTCTTGTCTCAGTGAAAATACCCCCCATTACTGCCCTATATGAAGCAGTGGTCTGCCTCCAAGTCTGCACCTTCAGAATCAGAATCAGAGTTGCTTTTATTACATCTTAACGCACAAGTACGTAAGAGTAAAATTCTTAGGCTTGGATCCTCAACAGTCACATAGCAGCATCAATACAAGATCACAATAACAAAGTAAGTAATAATAAATAAATAATAATAAGTAGCAACATCAATACAAGTGTTCAAGTGGTAGTGGTACCAGCCACGGTGGTATTGCAAAAAAATAAAATAAAAAATAAATAAATAAATGCTGTGCAAAATACAGAACAATGTAATGCTGATAATCAAATAATCGGTTGTTGTACTGTGCGTGGGGTTGGTTTGGGGGTAATGAATTTTTTCAGGAGCCTGGCTGCTTGGGGGAAAAAACTGTTTGTCGTCCTCTGGGTTTTGGCCCCGAGGCTTCGGTACCGCTTCCCCGACGGCAGTAGCTCAAACAGTTTCTGATTGGGGTAGCTGGTGTCCCTAATGATTCTGAGGGCCTTCTTGACACACCGGGCCTTGTAGGTGTCCTGGATGGAGGGAAGCTCACATCCGCTGATCCTTTCAGCTGTTCGCACTACCCTTTGCAACGCTTTGGGGCTTTGGGCAGTGCAGCTCCTGTACCAGGCAGTGATGGATCCGGTCAAGATGCTCTCCATTGTGCCTCTGAAGAAGGCCCCCAGGATCTTGGGCCCCAAGCCAAACGTTTTCAGCCTCCTAAGGTGAAATAGGCAACGTTGTAATTTTCACCACCTGGTTGGTGTGCTCGTCCCAGTTGAGGTCGTTGGTGATGTGGACCCCCAGGAACTTGATGCTGTTTACCCTCTCCACAGCAGACCCATTGATGGTGATGGGGTCATGTACCTGTCTCTTCCTCCTGAAGTCCACCACCAGCTCCTTGGTTTTGTCGGCGTTGAGAGCGAGGTTGTTGTCTTGGCTGTACTGAGCCAGGCGGTCGACTTCTCTCCCATAGACCGCCTCGTCGCCGTCGGTGATCAGGCCGATCGCTGTCGTGTCATCGGCGAACTTGATCACCGTGTTGGAGCTGTGTGTGGCCACGCAGTCATGGGTGTACAGGGAGTAGAGTAGGGGGCTTAGAACACAGCCCTGGGGGGCTCCTGTGCTGATGGTCAAGGGGGCGGAGATCTTAGAACCCATCTTCACCACCTGTTTCCGATCCAACAGGAAGCTAAGGATCCAGTCGCATAGGCCAGGGTCGATGCCTAGGTCCCTGAGCTTGCTGTCAAGTCTGGACGGGACTATGGTGTTGAATGCTGAACTATAATCCACGAACAGCATCCTCACATAGGAGTTCCTCTTGTCAAGGTGGGTGAGGGCTGAGTGGAGTGCTGTGTTAATGACGTCGTCTGTCGATCTGTTATTCCTGTAGGCAAATTGGTGAGGGTCCAGGCTGGGTGGCAGCATTCTGCAGATCAGCACCTTGATAAGCTTCTCAAAGCGTTTGCTCACTATGGGGGTGAGAGCAACAGGGCGCCAGTCGTTTGGGCATGTTACCTTGCTCTTTTTCGGTACTGGGATGATGACTGATGACTTGAAGCAGGTGGGCACTAGGCCCGTGGAGAGGGAGAGGTTGAAAATGTTTGTGAATACACCAGCCAGCTGGTCCGCACATGCTTTGAACACCCGGCCTGGTATTCCATCTGGCCCGGCCGCTTTTCGGATGTTGATGCGTTTTGAAGACCACACGCACATCTTCCTCTGCGATGACCAGAGCCGCTGGCCGTGTCGTTTGTGGAGTAGGCTCTCTCTAGGAGGTTGGTGTGGCTCAGTTCAAAGCGGGCGTAGAAACTGTTCAGCTCATCAGGTAGAGAGAGTTGGGTTGTTATGACACCTTGGAGGTGTCATAACAACCCGGTGCCCGTTATAGGTTTGAAAGTGAATAATGTCACATGGCATTACATATTGTACTAGTATTCAACAGAGTAATAGCAATTTGGTTATGATTACTCTATTTTTTATTTTGTTTTTTCATTTCACTAAAACCGTAAAATATGATATCACGGTATAATTTCCTGTAAATTCCTCACTCGTCATTGTATCTCTTTCGACACTTTTTTTATAAGGCGTGTCTCTCTGGAGATCTCTTGAGATCGAGATCCCATAGCAACCACAAAAAGCATCCTCCTCTTTACTTTACTCTTTACTTACTTATTTTGAACCCTTTTCTTGCAATGCCATAACCTGGTTGCAACCCCACCCAGTTTGTGTGTTAGAGATGTTGTTAACTTTGTAATGTTTAGCTGGTAAGGAATGTGTTTATTTTAGATACTAGGTTAGACATTGTTTATTCTGGTAATACATTATGTTTACTTAGGTTTTGGACTGGACATGTTTTCCCTTTATGTATAAAATCCAGCTCTGAAATCTAAAAAAGCTATAATTGGTTGTTTGGTTGCAGGTAAGAGGGTAAACTGATTTGAAGAGTAAACGGATGTTTCATAATTATTCATATTTATTGTGAACTTCCTTAGAGGTATAGGCTACCCCAAGAGCATAGACCTCATTACAACTTAGGCATGGCATTTGTTCAAGAGTATTTTCTGGAGGGGACCTCCAACGTATATCAAATGATCAGGAGTAACGGACACAGCCGTTAACGGTTCAGACCACTGGGCAGGATTCAAAGGGGGGACATCATCAAAATCTTTAAAAAGCGTTGGGTTTATGTGTGAATTATTCCAAAAGTGGAGTCGGCTTCTATTAAATATATATTTTGAACTACATCATTTATTTAAAAAATATATATATTGGGGGAAACAACTTCATGTTTTTAAGAGGTTGGAGGGGACTCGTCCACTCCGTCCCCTGGGGTCTGCGTCAATGGATTAGGACACCCTGGATATGGTTTTTCTTCAGAATCTTCAGCATTTCAACTAGCCTTGTCCATTGTTTTGGGAAATTGAGAAAACTCAAGTGCAGTGCCCGTTCCAAACGTCAACGTTCTAGTGCAGTGCCCGTTCCAAACGTCAGCGGTCTAGTGCAGTGCCCGTTCTAAACGTCAACGTTCTAATGCAGTGCCCGTTCCAAACGTCAGCGTTCTAGTGCAGTGCCCGTTCCAAACGTCAACGTTCTAATGCAGTGCCCGTTCCAAACGTCAGCGTTCTAGTGCAGTGCCCGTTCCAAACGTCAACGTTCTAATGCAGTGCCCGTTCCAAACGTCAAAGTTATAGTGCAGTGCCCGTTCTAAACGTCAACGTTCTAATGCAGTGCCCGTTCCAAACGTCAACGTTCTAATGCAGTGCCCGTTCCAAACGTCAACGTTCAAAACGTGACGTTTGGAAACGGACCGATGGTTTTCCTCCAGTGTTGCTGCTTGCAGCTTTCTGGATAACAGCTCTTCCGGACAACGTCACACTTGACACTGCACTTATTTGGGTCCTCAGCAACATCCCCACCAAGTGTGAAGTCCATCGAATGAACGTTGGTCGAGAAAATCCACGGACAGACACACAGAACACTCCTCTAATTACATTTAGGAGTTCGATTGGATTCTATTCAGCCGCCACTAATCACAGTAAATTAAAATAAAAACGACAGACATATTCCTTGCCTACATGTAGAAAGGTTATACAATTGTTGATTGACCTTCAGGCTTTTCTTAGTTGAGCTCTGGTCGTCAACGCTATTTCGTAAGGCGTGTGTAGTGCGCGGCCTGCGTTACGTTCTGCGTTACGTTCAGCACGTACGCGCTCCCACAGGGGAGGGGTTCGTTTCGATTAGATAAGCGAAGACCAACCGAAGTTGCGAACAGTTTAAAACAACTAGCAAGCTCCTTTCACGTTGTGTGTCTTTCGCTTGTTGTGCCAGACGTCGTCACACCGCAGTTACTGGTAAGTTGTAGTCGATATACTTATGTGGATAAAGTGAAAACACAAAACAAACAACTTGCGTAAGAAAAAAGAAAAAAGAAAAGAAGAAGGTATTTTCCTGTTGCTGTTGGCTTGCGTTGACGTTGTATCGTTACAGTCGAGGTCGCACTTCACAATTGTAATTCAGAGTAGCGTCTTCCATGTCAGTCTCCGTTCTCTGGCTGAATGTAAAAGCCTTAGGGTCCGAAGATGAGTAGACGATTTCTCCCAGTCCTAAAGAGTTAACATATGTTCAGTGAGCTTTCAGCGGTGTCTAGACGATTTCTCCCAGTCCCAAAGAGTTAACATATGTTCAAGTAGGATTTGTAGTACGACCTGTACGATCCGTTGTGGTTTGACTTGACTATGGCTGTTTTGACCCCAGACATGTGGCTGGGGATTGGACTGACTGCCTTGCCGCACCTCGGCGGGTTCTACGGAGGTTACGTCACACGCAAACAGGTGAAGACGTGGTACACAACTCTGGTGAAACCATCCTGGCGCCCACCAAACGCTGCGTTCCCTATAGTGTGGACGTGCCTGTATACCGGAATGGGGTCAGTTTATTTGTGTTCTCAGCTTGGATTGTGATTATTCACTGCAATTCTGCTATACACTGTGATCAGTTTTAAGCCACCTGCTTGACAGTGCTTTGCAAATCTCATTCAGGTATGGGTCCTACCTTATATATAAGGAACTTGGCGGCCTTACAGAGGATGCACTGGTGCCCATGGGCCTTTATGGACTGCAGCTAGCTTTAAACTGGGCCTGGACCCCTATATTCTTTGGTGCACACAAAATTAAATTAGTAAGTATTTTTTGTTGTTGTTGTAAATAAACCACTTTGAATATTACATGGTTTAGGGAATGTGTCAGAGCTAGACTTTGGTAATCAAAACGTTCGTTGTCTTTTATTCCAGGCACTATATGAGATTACTATTCTCACCGGAACTGTTGGAGCGACCATGTTGTCCTGGTACCCCATCAGCCGACCTGCTACTCTGCTTATGGCACCCTACTTGGCATGGCTGTGTCTTGCCACTTGTCTTAACTACCGCATCTGGAAGGACAATCCTGACACTAAAGAAGAATAGGAGCCAGGCCTTTGGTCACCAGATACTACTGGTCACATTAGAGACTACAGCATTGTTAACCATGTATAAACTGCGTTTTATAGATTTGTCCTTGTTTGCCTTCTAATGTAATGATTAAACGCTATCCAGAGGTGATTGTGTTGGCTTTTGCATGTTAATGCATAGCTAATGTTTGTTTGTAGTGTCATATCACTGACTAAGACTATAAATTGGCTGCATAATTAAATGACAGAATTTGCCCTCTTGTAATTCTAAGAAATGTTAGATGGCTAGCTTTACTGATTAACGAAAAACATTGATTGATTAACTTGGCTAGCTTGATTAGATTAACTTGACTTTTGTGGTTTAGTTGTTCATTCAACCTGGTCATTTTCTCAGGGAGTTTCCATTGTGGCTCCTTTTTTGCTATTAAGATTATCTGAATGATTCCACATTTATGGGTCATTTGCATATGAACATTAAACGATACTCTTGACCTTACCTTTTAGGGCATATATTGTAAAAAGAGGTATCCTATTGAAAAAAGCTTATGGAGTCTTATCAGTTCAATTGGGTTTTAATTGTTTTATGTCCAGTTGTATGAGTGTATGTATGAAATGTACAATAAAGGATATATCACTAATCAACCATACGAATGTGTTCGAATTCCAGCTGAAACAGAGGGTTCACAAATCCTTGCCATCTTCAAGGTTCTCCATCTGTTTTCTATCGGATTCTGGCCCCTGGTTACGCGCCTATCTACTGTTATGTTGACCAGAAACCAGGGTGTACTTCAGCCAAATATCTTCCAAACTGAAAACGACTAAGTTGTGCCCATTAAATACTTGTTGGACATAATTTCACATTGTATTGAAATAATTGAATCTATTCTTAAAGAACCATTACAAACAAATGTAATGTCTGTTGAAATAGATAATTAGGTTATCTAGATCAGGGACGTACCTATCTGCTGTGCACAGAAACCCGTTTATTTTACGCAACGTAAAATGTTATCAACGGCGGCTCTACCGCATCCAAGTGGGCATTCGCGGGATGGAGGGGGCGCCGAGACAAAAACACTGAAAGGGGGGCGTTATATATATATATATACTTTATATATTTATCATTCTGATCGTCATAACATTCAGTTATTTGTCACATTACATGCAGGGAATATTTTCCGTTTTGAGTCAAATGTTTTGGGCGAAAATGGACTGCAGAAAAGGCCAGTATCGGATGAACATTGATCAAACATATGTGTAGCTTCGTACTGGCTTTTGCAGCTCGTCAGTCCGCCCATAGCATTAGTTCCATACAGGAGTCTTGTTTTTTTAATCGAGCTGACAATCAGATTTAAGAATATTTAAAATAAAATGGGTATGAAAACAGAGAAAGCTCCCATTTCGCAACGTTTCTCTGCAACAAACTTTCAACACTAGACCAGTGCCAAACAGTCTGAAAGGAATAAACAGTCCATTGCTACAGGTGTAAGCCGAATGGCACACGTTACGAAGAAAGATGCACGGCACAGCATAGATTAATTGCACTTCGTGTTCATTCCTTCTCCCATCAAACCCATTGCGACCTGTTAAACTGCGTTGTCGTCTTGTTAGTGAATCAATTTGAATGTATACCTTTTTTATTCTACAACATATCTGTTCTAGAACACTAAATTCCATAGCCCCAGCTGTCTTCATTCAATATGGGTCCCCCACCCATATTGAATGAGGTGGCATGTTGCTAAACAAAGACAGCCTTTATAGTAAAAACGAAATGTATTATTTTCTTTAGGTGTACTTTGTATTCACACATCCAAATGTATCAAATAATTTCACTTTAAATATCTGTTTATTTACCATTTTGCGTTACACATGAATGAATGAATCACCTTTTTTTTTTTATAAACATGGTTTGATTTCAGTGCAATCAAGCACCACTTATTTCTAAACATACCGCGAGAGACAAACTGAACCGGCTATTTTTCAGAAGCCTTCTCTGGGGCTTCTTCTTGTGCCTTCGATGAGAAGCGCTGCGTTAATGTCTTCCACAAACCCTTCTTCTCGTCATCCATCTGCTGCATTTGCTGCATACTCCCTACAACAAATGACCATGTTGGTAATCAAATAGGCCTGGTACATGAATTTATAAAAGAAACCGCTACATTATACACACACACACACACACACACACACACACACACACACACACACACACACACACACACACACACACACACACACACACACACACACACACACACACACACCTACCTGATAAAAGCACTTTACATTCTTCCACTGTAACCCCAGTGAAGCTAGTGTCCATTACACGGGGGAACTGTTTGGATTAAAACAAAGAGGGATAACGATGATTAGTGTTGAAAGTAAGTTAATATCTTATTTGTAAATGCACCCATACGTTTCACAACATAATGCTTTATTGACATTACATTTATCATTTAAATCGGGCTGGGTGAAGGCAAAGCTTTATAGCCATAGCACATTATTGGTGATAGAACAGGAAATAGGAGGTTTTATGCATTGATTTCATCTTTAACAAATGGGGTGTGTATATGAATTAGCTTACTGTACATTGCTAGCTAATATTGTAATATGGGCTTATTGCTTTTTGAGTTGAGAATCGGATCAAAACAACCCCCTCTTCCAGCATGAAAACACTCATTTGGGTGTAAAGCACTTACACGCTCTCTGTACAGATTACTGTTGATACGAGCCAAACTTTCATACATCTGATCGCACTTCTCAGGATCCGAGATCTGAAAGGGGGAAAAACAAATCCCAGCGCAAATGTTTAAAAGTCCATGTTGGATGACACAGCATTCCTACCAAACGAGTAACAACCTTATTAAAACCATTAACACCCATTGCAAAATCCAAATGGACCGAGGGTGTTAATAAGGACGCCGTCCAGTCGTCCGAGCGCAGGTCCTGTTACCTGTG
This sequence comes from Lota lota, assembly GCA_026745465.1. NCBI lineage: Eukaryota > Metazoa > Chordata > Actinopteri > Gadiformes > Lotidae > Lota > Lota lota. The sequence continues at coordinate 1,212,149 of JACYXH010000376.1, read as the reverse complement.
TGTTTTCTCCTTCGCGAAAGGCTAGCGCTACTCTCTGGCGCAGAAACATTCCCAAGTCACGTCCTTTCTTTAATTCGTCCATTGGCCATTCCTCGCACAGTTTCAAAAACCGTCGATAGCGAGTTGCAGACATTTTTATTTTTTATTTTGACAGTTCTCGAAAGTAAATTGGCCTTGAAGTGACCGTTGTTGTTGTTACGCATCCATGGAAGTGGTGCCCTCGCTTTGAGCTTTTCTGGGGCTCTCCCTGTTTGTGCTGCAGCTAAAGTCTTCCGTTGCTACATACATTCGTTCCGTTCTTTACATTTAACTTTGGGACGCGAGGCAAGATGAGTAGTGGTGCGAACAAAAAAGGACCTTCGGGACCGTCGGTGGTTGCTGAATGGATCTCTACTGCGTGTCGATTCGCAACAGACAGAAACGATTTCCGAAGGTGAGCTTTTGAAGAAAGTATCATTTGTATTTCCGAATGGCTGCATTGCATGTATAGGCAGGGGCTTAGTTAGCTAGCTAGCTAGCAACGCACGGCATGTCCTTAGCTAGTTGTACCCTTGCTCTGTGGTGTCGGTGAATCTTCCCATGCTTTTACGTGGTTATAGGGGCACTGTTGTTGAGTTGGCGTCCTTTTAACTTTCTACGTGCGTGTGATGCATGTCGTAACGTGTTCCCATTTTAATGTTCCCTACACCCAGGAATCTGCTGGTCAATTTTGGATTATTTGCAGCCGGTGTTTGGGTCGCCAGAAATCTCTCCGATTTTGATCTGATGTCACCCCAGCCTCCAGCTTAGTCCAACACACACGACCAGGATGCGAAAGTAAGCATCATTATACAAATCCAAGACGACATGTTCAATGTGGGTACACCAAATAATCTATACAATTTACCACCTTAAAAACCATGCAAAACAATCATGAAATATTCCCCATGGTAAGGTTAAATACTTTAAAAAAAAATGTTATGTAACATTTTTGTCCATATTCCTTCCATAGGTGCCGTGGAACAAATGGAATCAGCAAAAAATGTTCTGGCATTAACATTGAACAAAAATAAAAAAAGATAATAAGACATGGTTGTAGTATTGTAACACTTGTCATTGTATGTCTCTGGAAATGGACTTCGGTAACAACCTACACTGATTTAACTTGATTAATTTAAATAACGTGTTTGGATATTAAAAAATAAATGTATGCCTTTTTTATATTCAACAGCATTGTTAAAACATTCTCCTATTGGCAGAGAAGCATCTATTAGCTGGGAAAAAAATACCTTCATTTGATATGCATAATGTCTAATGAGAGGCCTTTTACTGTTGCTGCGTGCAAATGTTTGTCTGTTGGAAAGAAGTCAATTTGTGGGTCTGTCAGTATAGACCTGGGTGCTCAGGTCTTGGCTGTTGATCTGGGCTTAAAACCAGCCCTGCTTTATGACATCAACTGTGCTACTGCAAATCAAGTACAGCAGTATTTATGTACATTGCAATCTAACAGTTTAGTGTCCAAGTCTCTTATCACTGTTGACATAAATGGCAATGTCCTTATTGTTAATCCAGATATGGTAATAGAACACCTGAAACAGTTGCTTATTAGGAGTAATGTGATGGTGATTGATGTCTGTCACACATTGGAAAAGCCACAAATTACAGAGCCATTGAGTGGAGATCTGAGGAGCATGCTTCAAGAGTTCTTGTCAGTTTTACAAACACACGTACAGTTACCCAATGCAGCCCGGCCTCTTTTAGTGGGAGATGAAGCTGAAAAGTGGAACTTGTGCACCCTCTTTGGGATTCTACTGGGCTTTCCGTGTGCGTACTGGTTTGATCAGAGCGAAAGCTTTGACAATTGCCTTGCAATGACACCGTTGCTGGTGTTCAAAGCTTCAGTTTCATGGCAAGCAGAAGCTGAAGGACATGCATGTTGCCTTTATTCCTTCAGCACCCCAGCTCTGCTGCACAAAGAGACGCAGGCAAGCCTGGAAAACTGGAGCCTTGGACTAAAAGAAAGATTTCAAAAGCAAACCGTTCTAAGTAATCTTAGTATAACGCAATCGAAGGTTACATTGCGTTCGGTCTGTCTATAAAGCCATCATTGTATGTTAAAGCTTTACTGAAATTGAAACTAGGTTTAGTCATGATTAAACCATGTCAAACATGAAACACTTTGTAATTATTTGAAAGATGCATTGATTTGTGGAGAAATCACATGTTGCTGCAGCAATGGGACATGAACAAAAAACAATCATTCAATGTAACTAACTTGACTCATAATGCAAGATTGAGTAGAGGAAAATTTGAAACACTGCAGCATAATAAATACCCTTTATTTGACAACACACTCAACCTGCATTATTAAAATTTGTTTTACATTGATTACTTTTTAATGTAATACAGAGAAACTTAATAATTTCGTCAACAATAAATAATTGCATAGTATGTCTTCATTGTGAAAAAGGAAAGCCTGCAAGACCAACCAATAAATAGTGGTATTTTCAACTTGGTTGAGTTGCCACTTTGTTCACTATTAAGACACATTGACATAACTGAGGGTTGTTGTGTTTTTCATCGGTCAGTGAGGCTGGATGACTGACAGCACCTCACCACAGCGAGCACTGACTTTGAGCTCCGCCAAGTGGTCTGCTCGTGTAGGCCCAATGTTCAAGATGGCAATCGGAATGTTCCTCGCCTTTGCCGCTAGCAAGAACCGGTATCCAGAATACACCTTAGAAATAATGGGGGGGAAATGACCATCAGTCGACTGACATTTAAAATAAAATAAAAATAATCAAAAGGTATAACTGTTGGTCTGAAAGCTTACCTGCAGTGAGGACCCCGTGACGAGCAATGCATCGGACTCCGCCAGCCTGTCTTGCACCAGCTGCACCGTCGCTTTGTTTACATTGTCCCCAAAAAATGTCACTTCGGGCTTCAGCGTCCCACTGCAATCGGTGCAGGAAGGAACTCTGAAGTGGAGGACCTGCTCGTCTTCCAGGAAAACATCTCCGTCAGGTGCAACGCCGGACGTCTGCGCACTCCACTCCGGGTTCAGGGCTTCGAATCTCCTCTGTAGCTCTTCCCTCGGCGAGACTGTGCCACAGCCTAGACATATCACCCTATATACATATACATATCCATTTATATATATATATATATATATATATATATATATATATATATATATACACATACATATACACATACATATACACATACATATATACATATATATACATACACACACACACACACACATATATATATACATATATATATATACATACACACATGTATTTACATATACATATTTATGGTTTACAAGATGTCCTTAAACCTAACTTTAGACTGAAGAATAACAGTGTTACAGTACGTTGACCCATAATAAAGACCGCGTGTGACGGCCAGACATGGTTCACCTGTGTGCACAGCCGTGGAGCTCGGTCAGTCTCCTCTGGCCCGCCTTGGAATGAAGAGAGTCCACGTTCTGGGTGACCAGCCAGTGCAGCTTCCCCGTTTCTTCCCAACGACGCAGGGTCCTGTGCGCTGCGTTCGGCGTGTGACTCGAGAACAGTGGCCAGCCCACGTAGTTTCTTGCCCAGTAGCGTTGTCGAGACTTTGCACTGCGGACAAACTCCTCGTAGCGCATGGGGCGTCGGTCGGTGCGGGCGTACAAGCCCACGCCCTCTGAGCGGTAATCCGGGATACCGGACTCGGTAGACAGACCCGCACCACTGATGACAAAGAGACGACTGGCTTGGGACACAAAGTATTGTAATTTGTCCACTAAATGGGCATCAACGGTGCTGGTAGAAGGGACAAAGTTCAGCAAACTGATGGCAGAAACGGAAATTGACCTTATTCCAGGTGATGCATTTATTGTAAGAGCCCTCCATGGCGGTAACATCTGTACAGAAATGAATGCAAAATAGGTTACTTTGTATGGTCACTTCAAAATGCAGCACATGCCCTTGTATCAACAATAACCAAAAATTAAAAAAAAGTTTTGTCGAGTACGTTTTTGAACAAACCGATATTATATAATGAACTAAGGTTAGTTAGTTGATCCTATGGAGTAACTTGACATTAGTCTTGAACAGGCGCACCTCGTTGAGGGTCGACTGTTTATTGACGTTTGCTACCTTAGTATGGGTTATAAAACGCTACAGGACACACCGCCAAGAGCTAATCTAGAACTGAACTTCTTCTAATGTCGGAAACGATAAAACCTGGAGGAACCGACTACACAATGTTATCATGGGAAGGACACGCCAGAGACACCCGGAAATGCTATTTACATTTACGACCATAGACCAGGAAGTACAAGTGCCCTAAAAAAATGGGAATTGTAGTCCATACGTGAACCAATGTTAAAATGTATTTGAATGTCTATGGCTTGGATCCATCTATGTTATTATTATTACTACATATAATAAAAACGAAGTAACTTATAACAAATAAGTCATAATACAGAAAACTTGCAATTATGTCAATGTTTATGTTACATGTATAGTCATATAAAAATCTGTTACTATATTGTTTTAATAAAGCAGTTGGGAGCAAGTAAATGATTTCTTTTTAAAAATGTAGCTTGAGACATTGTAAATACACATATATTTATGCAATCAATTAATCAATCAATCAATCAATCAATCAATCAATCAATCAATCACAAACAAGTCCATAAAAGCCCTATCCACCATATTGCTTACCATTGCAAAAATAGCTAACACTCAAACATTTTTGAAGAACCAAAATCTATACGTAGGTTCCTTTGGCTGAGTGGGACAAGGAGATAATGTGTTGGCTCCTTCCATTAGAATATGCTGCACACGTCCTGGTCACAAAACTCCAAAATATCTGTCATAGGGAACATGTTATTTAAAGATTATCTCCATCTAGTGAATGGAATCAAAGTTGAAATAAACCACATGTATTGCATTCTTACCAGACTGTGTGCAGTTGAACACATAGTCTGCGTGTCTGTAGAAGTCCTCCCCAAGGATAGTGCGATAGTCCAAGTGACTCGAGTGGACCAGACATTTGGTCACATCTTTGAACAGCAGGTCACTTTCGCCATACTGCTGGGATTGAAAGATCTGAAAATCGGAGTCTGCGTTGGCTGACAGAGTTTCCTTTAAGGAGAAGAAATGTACAAAATAAAAACAAAAAAAAACGTGATTATTCCCCATCAGGAAAACAATGAATGGGTTCAAGGGTGCACCGTTTGAGGTTCATCTGACTGGCGTGCTCATGACTTAACCTGGGACTTCATGAGGAAGTCGTACACCCGTGCAGCGAGCACGGGCCGCGTCATGACGGCGTTGGGCGGAACGTCTCCCAGGTTGCAGCTCTCCCAGTCAGACAGCTGTGCACGTCCGCCGTCTGGGCACAGCAGCTCAAAGTCTGAGGGCAGCCATCCCTCGGACCAGCCAGTCACCCTCAGACCTGGAGAGCACAAACACATGTGCACACACACACGCACGCACGCACACACGCACGCACGCACGCACGCACGCGCACACACACACACGCACGCACGCACGCACACGCACGCACGCACACGCACGCACACGCACGCACGCACACGCGCAGTCACACACACACACACACACACGCACGCACGCACGCACACACACACACGCACGCAGTCACACACACACACGCACGCACGCACACACGCACGCACACGCAGTCACACACACGCACACACACACACACACACACACACACACACACACACACACACACACACACACACACACACACACTCAGTCTCTCTGAGTTGAGCAGTGGTTCTCAGCTGGTCTAGCCTCAGTACTCACATCTGTCATTAGTTATTAGGTCACAACCGAAAAAAAAAAATATATATATTTACCAATATTTCCGTAATCAACATTACTTTCGTGTACTGTTAAAAACATTGAGCGAATCCAAAGCTGCAACCATTGGGCCTAATCTCGGAGAAATAGTAAGCCATTGAAACATTTATTTACATTTAAACATTTGTTAATTCATGGGCTTATGTCTAAAGATTAGGCTTTGGCACATGCTCTGCGACCCACTGGACGTGCCCTCCATCCAGCTCTTGAGAATCACTGGACCAGAGCAAGTATAACCTAAGTGTGACTTTCAGCTTCTCACTGAGGATGTTGGCTTCCAAGTTGTGCTGCTCTAGGAAGGCCACGTCCCCATAACTCTTTCCACTGGCATCGCCAACCAGACACCTGGAAGCAGAAGAACATTCTAGCACAGAAAACCAAGGTAAAAGTACAGCGATGGACAGACAGGCAAGTCACTACACTTACCTTAATGCTCCCATATTGCCATAGTAACGCTCATTGTGGTTGTCTGCACAGCGTTTGGTGGCGGCCTCCCCTGTGCCACCCATGCACACTTTACACAGATTCCCTTGGGAACCAGGGAGACACCCCTTCCAGAACACACTAGCGTAGGCTGAAACGACAGGAGTAAAGGAAGTGGGCGCAGTCACAGCTAACCTATTGGTGGGAGGCACGCAGACCTATATGCTAACCTTTGTTTGGGTTACATGAGAAGCTGTTGTTATGCCCAGTGCTTAGGTTGTGTGTGAAGGGAAGAAGCCAGCCGGCGGGGCTGTACATGTGGCCGTGACACGAGCGACGGCCTGCCAGGTTCCCCATGAAGATGTTTCTGGTGGTGCGCTTCACCACTGCCACAGCAACCACTGGAGGGAACACTGGGGAACAAACGTTGGTACTCATACCGTCGAATGCAATCCAATGGAGTAGAGTGTGATCCCGTGAAATACAATGAATGAAATGGAACGGAATACATGGAATATAATGTAACAAACAGCAAGACAAGCAAGCAGGGATCATAATGGTTAGGCAACTTTACCGTCCATCTCTAAATGGGTCGTTCCTTCAGTCAGAACACATTTGCTTCCTGGATGAATCAAACAAGACCAGAGTGCAGATGTCAATAAGGCTCGGCCACAGACACGCGCTTGCACCCCTGCATGTATGCATTTGTGTATTTGGAAGGGAAGGCTGTTAAGTGGGTCTGTAACCGTGACAGAGCCATACCATAATATTCAGTCACTACCGGAACAAGACCACATTTCCCTGCGATGAATGAATGAGTGGCATCCAGTGAGACTGCATCCACCTCATCTCTCTGTGACAGATGGGTGTGGCTTGTCAGTGAACACGTGGCAGAAAGGAACGACTACTGTTTGAGACGTTCAGTCATGCATATATACTGTAAATGTAGATATACAAAGGCCTCGCCTTGATCTTCTCCACGCAGTCGCTCATTGAAGCGGCTTTGACGCACACCAGGGGGTCGGACTTGATGCTGAGGGCCCACTGCTCACATTTCTTCTGCTCTGCAAGGCTAATGCAACACCAACGCACTACGCTGTCCTCCAGCGAGCTTCCTACACACGCACGCACGCACGCACACACACACACACACACATACACACAAGCACACACACACACACATACATACATATACACATACACACACACGCACACACATACACACATATACACACAGAAAAACACACGCACACACACACACATACACACAAGCACACACACACAAGCACACACACACACATACATACATATACACATACACGCACACACATACACACAGAAAAACACACACACACACACACATATAAGTCCAGCACCCACAAATATTGTAAGAAACAAGACATTTAGTCATGCTCGCACCCTCGTGTCCAAGGCCTTTGAGCAGCGCCACGTAGTCCAGCCCCAGAACCTGGCTGACGTCCATGGCGTCCGGCAGCACGGCTAGCTTCTGCGTGACGTCCTTGAAGAGCAGGTCCCGTTCCCCGAACGCCGTGGAGTTGAAGAGCGGGAAGCGGTTCTTCTCTCTTCCCCGTTGGCCAAACAACATCTAACCCGACGGCATGTTTTAGGTTAACATCTAACCCGACGGCATGTTTTAGGTTAACATCTAACCCAACGGCATGTTTTAGGTCAACATCTAACCCCACGGCATGTTTTAGGTCAACATCTAACCCCACGGCATGTTTTAGGTCAACATCTAACCCCACGGCATGTTTTAGGTCAACATCTAACCCCACGGCATGTTTTAGGTCAACATCTAACCCCACGGCATGTTTTAGGTTAACATCTAACCCAACGGCATGTTTTAGGTCAACATCTAACCCCACGGCATGTTTTAGGTTAACATCTAACCCAACGGCATGTTTTAAGTTAACATCTAACCCCACGGCATGTTTTAGGTCAACATCTAACCCCACGGCATGTTTTAGGTCAACATCTAACCCGACAACATGTTTTAGGTTAACATCTAACCCCACGGCATGTTTTAAGTTAACATCTAACCCGACGGTAAAGGCACCGGACTTCACTTTTATACACAGAAGAGGCGGAGACATTCGGGCAAAGAGCGTGGCAGAGACAAGAAACACACGTTGATGACTAAATAAAACGGCATACAAACGGACTATTTGACCTGAACTGTCGTCAGGAACTTGCGTGCAATCCTGCGGTAGTTAAGCCTGGTGACCACGGCCCCACCGGGACCACGGCCCAAGTTACACTTGGCAAAGTGGCTCAGAGGAGCACGAGTCCCATCTGTGCACAGCAGCCTGAACTCCTCCCTTTGGCTCTCTGTGAAAGGGTAGAAGATTCTCGGTTCAAGGAATCACAAACACGGTGCTGATGTGTTTGTGCGGTCAATGGAATGTGTGTTACACACCACGGCCGGGCCTCAAAGGAAAAAAAGAAAGAACTGGCAACACGTTTCACCTTCAATACTTGCAAGGGCCAGGTGATCCACAAATGCGACATCTCCCGCCCCGTTCTGCAGACATCTGTGGAAGTGAGGGAACGTCATTCAACATGCGGACCACGCGTCATGCGATGTCTCTCAGACCCAGCAGACCTGAGCGCCCCGTGGTTGCTGTAGTAGGGTTCGCTGTGGGACGTCTCACAGTGGTAGTTGCGCTGGCGGATGTACGACTTCTGGCCTCGGCACATGGCGCACAGAGACGGCGCCAACGTGGCCGCACCGGGAACACAGCTGGCACTGAAGAAGCTGCTGACATCTGGACCCGAGGAGGAGAGACGCCCCCGTACAAGAGAATCAGAGGCAGGGTAACCATTCTTGGTGCTGTTCCATACACTTGCAAGTTTCTAGTTACTTTTCTTTTTTTTTTTCTCGTAACTTTGTATTCATTATTCATTCGTTTGTGTGTGTGTGTGTGTGTGTTTTATTTTTATTTTTTTGGAGCACAGAAAACATATTTGTGCACACCACGGGGTTTGGCATTGACGGACCCAAGCAACTCCACGTGCACTACACTGAGCATGCTTTGTTCCTGTGCGGGGGGGGGGGGGGGGGGGGGGGGGGGGGGGAACGTTTGGCGGCGCGACTCGGGGCCCGGCTAACCGTTGCTGAGCGGCTGCTCCTTGGTCCAGGTCAGGTAGTTGCGGGAGAGCAGGAAGCCGAGAGGGAGACTCCAGCCCCCCGTCCAGCGCGCCCCGCTGTGGCAGCTCCTCAGGCCCCTCAGGGAGCGGATGTCCAGGGTGGTGCGGTTCCTCACCACCGCCACGGCCATGATGCATCCTCCTGCAGCGCGTCGTGTGGACAGGGGCGCGCACACGCACACACACACACACACACACACACACACAATGACGATGAGACAGTGGTGCAGACTGTTGACAAGTGTGTCAGCAGAAAAGATGAAAAATACAACGCACCATCGCTGTATATCTCCTTGGCGATGGCTACGAGGCCAAACTGCTTCACTGCAGAATAAACTTCCCCGGAGTCCAGCGTCACGATATCTGCACGGTTTGCCTGAAAGCAGTGTGTGTGTGTGTGTGTGTGTGTGTGTGTGCGTGTTCATTTTAAAGCCTACTTTGCACTGACAAGAGTAGTTTGTGTGTATGTGTGTGTGTGTGTGTGTGTGTGTGTGCATGGTTAGAAAAAACAACAACACTGGTTTCGTATTGCTTCTTTTACAAACGCCGTCAGTCTTGGGGTATCTTGGAGCTCGGAAGACCCCCTTCCCCCTCCCTCACACACCGTGACAAAGGACAGCACCGTGGAGAGGCTCACCCTGATCTTGTCAACGCAGTCAGCCGTGCTGTAGGCTCGCACGCAGGACAGTCTGGCGAAGGCAGCCACCGCAGCTGGAGGAAGCACGGCCACCAGAGCTTTGGCTAGCTCCGCACACTTCCTCTGCTCTGGGTCTGACACTGTGCACCAGCGCATCTTCTTGGCTGTGTTCACCCCCCCCCCCCCCCCCCCCCCCCCCCCCCCCCCCCCCCCCCCCCCCCCCCACACACACACACACACAAAAACAATATGATTTTATTCATTCAAGAAACGAAAACGAGAAAGTCGTGCATTCATCACCAACCATTTGGAACGTGATTACACGTTAAATCCATTTCACTGTCAGGTGACTGTGTATTCATGGCCCTCACAATGCAGTTCTAATCGGAAAGGGCTTCATAGGTCTTATCCCTGAGGACAAGGGAGGAGGAAAAGTAAGCCATCTTGGGGATGGACAAAGTAGGCATTAAATACGGTTTCTAGGATCTCAATATCTAAAATAAGCCACATCATTGTTAACATGTAAAATCAATTGTGGAAAAGTAACATTAAAATCAAAAGGTGAACAAATGCCAGAACAATCATATGGAGCTGGCAAAATACATAAAGGGAAAAATATTGAACCCAAAAGAGGCACACATTATATCAAACATTATAAAACGAAACGATTGTACATGGTAAGAATGATGAATATTACATTAAGTTAAGAACAAACGTACCGTTAATACAGTCCAGACACATGAGGAAGAGAAAAACTGCATGACGAACTTGCATTGTGTCCTGGTTAAGTCACTGAAATATCTTTAGATATATTCAATCCAGATTCCAATCCCAGCAAAGTGCTGCTGTCTGTCAGAGCTCTGATCCTTATGCAGACTGATTATATAAACAGGCGGTGATAGTGGAGGGAAATTATACAAAAGCATGTGAAGGGGGATCCTCATGAAAGAGCAAAGCAGTTTTTTTTCCGCACACATATGGAAGATATTTAACACCATCTGTCACGTGGTCCGCTCATTCAAGCAGGTTTGACATTTCTAAAGTGTAAAATGTAGGGTTTGCTTTTGGGGGTGGGGGCTATGCTTTAGGTGACCATTTCACAACCAGTTAATAGAAAACAATTATTTAAGGGAAATGTGGCAAATTTATTTGACCTACGTACATGACACCAGACCCACTGAAACCCTCATTATGTAACCTTTACACTGACGCCACTATTTCTGTACAGAAATGTAACCTTTTCCTCATAGCCATCATTACGTCTGTTTTCAGTGTTCTCATCTCAAGAGTTTATTCGACTCAGTCTAATAAAACTCATCCACACATGGGTCAACCAATCCAGTTATCTTTTGGTCTGTAAATCAATCGAGAGCATCCTTTTAAATAATAATAAAACAAAATCAAACACAAAACGTGGCAAGAGTAGAAAACGATTTATTACAAAAACCAAAAAATTGAATACATTACATTGAGTTCAATATTGTCTTTAAGATGAAATGATATTCAGAAATCTGCACATGTGAACACTCGCAGTGGTAAAGAGTCACCAGACATCAGAGTGCGTCAGGGGTTCTGCCGGGGAGCACGTGTCCAGCGCTGCGGAGCCCAGCGTCCAAACGCTGGACCCTCGCGGTGTGAAGCGCCATGGCTGGCTTCTGCTTCCCCAGGTCCTCCGACAGCCTGCCCATGCTCTCCTCCAACTGTTCACATTGGACATCGAGGTTGGTTAATTCATGTCGACGGCTTTCTTCTCTGTTCAAACGTTCTTTAAAAATAAATAAATAATAATAAATAAAATAAAAGGTGCCTTGCCCCGCACCCATAGCTGCTCGTTCCTCGGTTCGCATACTGGACGTACTTAATAGACGTGCACGTTCTCTCAAAACAGTCACTGCAAATAGTGAATGCAGCCCTCAACAGCAATAAACTCGAATCGAATTCCTTTCGAAGTTGGGGTTTCCAGTCAGTTACACCAAATCTTTCATCAATTGATTTGAAAAAGGAACTTTTGATCAATGCATCTCGCTGTGCCCCTACCTCATCTAACTCCCGACGCACAGAGTTCCTCTCCCTGGGGTCGTCCTCACTGCCGGTCTCCAGCCAACTCTGCAGGGAGTCTCTCAGTCTCCGCCAGGCCCTGGAGCAGCATGACGCGCACACCCCCGTACGGAAGGCCAGAAGGGTCAAACCGCGCCTCGTTGCAGACGTGTATTCATTCATTCCATTTTATTTGTATTTGAATGCGCCGTTTCAGTGGTACAAAAAAAATGCCGTCTTTTCCTCAACTCTACAACGTTTTAGACAGCTTTGAAACGCACTGTTACCGCCTTAAAAACAGCGTCTTAGCCAAACCAGTCAAATGAGCTCCTCTTCGTGATTTTCGCAGACAGTAATCATGAACCTTCATCACCCAATCAACGCTAGGGTTTAGTTCTCAGACAGTAGCGTGTGGATCCATATTTCCGCCTACTACGACTACTACTGTTCAATGTGAATTGATTGACTGTTACGTAGGCCTGCATCTATTCTTCTTGATCTTCAGCGTGGCTGTTTCACCAACAGGCAATATTCTTTTACCAAATAAATCAATCCCGACCATTGTTAAAAAGATCTATGTTCGCATGAATGCGGTCTCATTCCACTAGGCTGCCACATGAATGCCTATAGATTACAATGTGTTTCTACACTTAGGTGTCATCCAAATACGTTAGACAGAAAACCCACCTTCACTGCGCTAGTAGTCTGACACGAATGAAACTCAGGTTAAAGCCATGTTATGAGGGGTCGAACAATGTGACCGTGCCCTTGCGCATTATAGACTTGATGAAGACTCGGTGGAGTCTCGGTGGTTTGCTCAGTCGGCTCTTATGAAGACTCGATCACCGAGGTTCATCCCATTCATGGTGAGGCTTTTGCAGTTGGACTGAACAGGTTATGGGAAGAGCTGCTGCATCAGCAGCATCGTCACAAGATCCTGCTGTCGTAGCGTGCGATGAGACAAGAAACATGTGGTTTATATGAACCTATTGAATGGGACAATTATATCGATCGGATGATCAGCTCCATCACGAATGAGCAACCTCTGCGCAGGACTCTTCAATGCGCAAGGGGTACATTATATCGTTTGGCTTCCTCATAATATGAGCTTAATGTCTGTTTCATCTTAGACGACTACCAGAGTGAATGTGGATTTTCTATTTAAAGCATTTGGATGCAGTAGCCTAGTACAGCGAGACCGCATTCACGTGAACAAAACAGTCTTTTAACAATCGTCGGTTATTGATTTATTCTGTCAATGAATATTGCCTATTGGTAAAATAGCCCCACTGAACACCGAGAAGAATAGATGTAGGCCTCCAATAACACGACGACTAAAAAAACATGGATGCCAGAAGGAAGCCACGGCATACGGTGGTTCATCGGTGACCACAAAAGATGCTTCTAGACGGACGCTTCTTCTGGATCGCACACCTTTCACGCCGTTGTAGAGTCGAGGAAAAGCAGTTTAAAAGGCGGCCCGTTGAACCACTAAAGAGGCGCATTCTCAGGCGTAGTAAAACACGACGGTGGTGCTAAACACGACGGTGGTGCTAAACACGACGGTGGTGCTAAACACGACGGTGGTGCTAAACACGACGGTGGTGCTAAACCCGACGGTGGTGCTAAACACGACGGTGGTGCTAAACCCGACGGTGGTGCTAAACACGACGGTGGTGCTAAACACGACGGTGGTGCTAAACCCGACGGTGGTGCTAAACCCGACGGTGGTGCTAAACACGACGGTGGTGCTAAACCCGACGGTGGTGCTAAACCCGACGGTGGTGCTAAACACGACGGTGGTGCTAAACCCGACGGTGGTGCTAAACACGACGGTGGTGCTAAACACGACGGTGGTGCTAAACACGACGGTGGTGCTAAACACGACGGTGGTGCTAAACCCGACGGTGGTGCTAAACACGACGGTGGTGGTGCTAAACCCGACGGTGGTGCTAAACACGACGGTGGTGGTGCTAAACACGACGGTGGTGCTAAACACGACGGTGGTGCTAAACACGACGGTGGTGGTGCTAAACCCGACGGTGGTGCTAAACACGACGGTGGTGCTAAACACGACGGTGGTGCTAAACACGACGGTGGTGCTAAACACGACGGTGGTGCTAAACACGACGGTGGTGCTAAACACGACGGTGGTGGTGCTAAACACGACGGTGGTGGTGCTAAACACGACGGTGGTGGTGCTAAACACGACGGTGGTGGTGCTAAACCCGACGGTGGTGCTAAACACCGCGTTAGGATAGCTTGAAGGCCGTATTTTATGTCGATTCTGAATGAACACACGCCTACAATGAGGCGTCGCTTTGGACCCTTTTGGCCTCCCACACGCAGGCGCACTCAGCAAACAGGTCACATGAATGGGGGGGGGGGGGGGGGGGGGACGACAACAACTTTAAAAAGACATGCAAACGCTAATCAGGAGGTACGGAGGCCTGCAGGGGGTCATACCAGAGCTGCCGCCTGTCCTGCTGAAAGCGCTTCATCTCCAACTGAATGTGGAGCAGTTCTTTAGCGAGGGTCATGGCAGGGTCAGCGGTCTCCTTTACGCCCCAAATCCCGCCCTCGACCGGCGAGGTCACGCGTAACCCTTCAGCAACAATCACGAGAAAAAAGCACGTCCAGGTTGAATCGCTTTCTATGCTGCGGAAACATGTCTAAACGTCACCGTTTGGCTGAAACGTAGCGGGTTTGGAAACCTGAAGTGGGAATGTGGTCGCAGGGAGGAAGTGAGTGGTCTCTGGGACCCGAGTGGCTGGACTGCAACACATCAAACAGATAGAAACATATGCATACAATGGCAGTCGTTTTACAGTTTAGACCCAGTCACATGCACACTGGACAGGACAGTTGACATACCTTGGTTTGACTTTTTGAGGTCATGAACGACGACGGAGGTAACAGGACATATTGGTTGTCTAACCCATGGGTGGAGCAGGAGGGGTGCATGGAGGCTACAGGGTGTTCACCACACGCCACTGCAGGTATGTGGCTCGTGATGAAGGGTCTGGAACTAACGGAGACGTCTGGAGGCCGAATGCAGCATGTGACCAGTGGTGTCTGGCCTTGGTTTAAACCAGGGCAGAGCACTGGTTGGTCCATGGTGGAGGAGACCGATGGTGGCGCCTCAGCCCTGGAACGAGAGGAACCGTAGAGGTCATTCTATGTCCTACTCATCCAGGATGAACCAGATGAAATGTAGGACATCAACATGCAGGACTATGGGCTAAATATTAGTATTATATCGTTTATTTTAATCATGAATACTTTACCCCACATCTCCCGGCTCCCTCCCTGGAGACTCCAGCAGTCCCTTGGGCCGACGTGGCTGCGGTCTGAGAGGGCGCTTCGGGGCCCTAGAGGAAAGGGAAGCCAGACGCCGAGGCTTGACCACAGATGCACACTGGGATATTGCGCAGATCGAAGCACCCACAAACACACTCACGTTGGGCAGGGCGCCTCAACGCCAGGGCTCAGAGCAGTGGTCGGACAGCTGAAGGTGACGTTGCTTTTCTTCTTGGGTTGCGGACCCCTGGCCTGTGGCGGCCCCTGGGGTGCACAGGGCGGCCCCTGGGGTGCACAGAGCGCCCGCCGCTTCCACCGCCAGGCGCAGCGCCGCACCGTCCTCTCAAGCCGCTGGGAGGACTGGGGGAGGGCAAGGGGATTCATGGAGACGAAGAAGAGTATGAGAAATGGAATGAACAGGTGTGAAGAACACCACCACCGCCAGCCGCACCTTAAAAAGGTGCAGTGTAGCATCTAGCGCAACGGAATTGGCAGAAATGCAATATAATATCAAAGCATGTTTTAGTTTGTGTGTAATCCCACGAAAATAAAGAATCGTTATGTCTTCGTTACCTTAGAATGCTCTAGAGAGGATGTGTTTTTAATTCTTTAATTCTACGGACACATTAACTCAATACAATTTATAAATCTATCACTTGACTTCCTTTTGGAGGTACCTTTGGACACCTTACAGGCCAGTACAGACCACCGTAGCTTCTCCAACATTGTTGGAAAGGGTGGGGTCAGGGGAGGTAAGGGTATTCAGTCGGTTGCAATCTGAAACCTCACCACTAGATGCCACTAAATCCTACACACTGCTCCTTTAACGGACAAATATAAAAATGCTTTGTGCATTTGTATTTGTGATTCCTACGGCTGCCCTGCACTCCCTCCTGTTGTGGTTTTAAACGAGGTCGAGCAGCTTGAAGTGCTTCAGTCAACAAGTAGCATTTAGCTTTTGATTGCTGAACGTTCTCAGCCTCACGTGCAATCCGCTTTGGACCAAAGTGTCTGCTGCTAAACAACTAAATGTGGGGTTAGGGTTACAAACACAACTCAGGGGAACAGGGAGAAGCTGGTGAGCCCACCTGCTGGCTGTGCTGGGCCTGGCCTGCAGCCAGACCGCTCATGTGAGCAGAATATGTGATGAGACCCGTCACCCCGTCCCTCAGCAGCTGGCCTCGGTAGAACTGTGCCCCCCTGGCCAGACGCTCTCGCTTTCTCTGCTGCTCCGAGACCCACAGCCGCCACGCGTACAGCGCCTACAGTGGGAACGGAGGGCACCGCAAATTTCACTGGGGGGGGGGGGCCGTTCACCATTACAAACACAATCGATGGAATATTTAGGTATGAAGAATTAACGGAGACGTTGCTCTCGTCTTCCAGCGGTCCAAGGTCACCTTGGGGGTGGGGTGGGGGGGGGGGGGGGGGGGGGGGGCTCTCACCTTGGACTGGAGGCCAAGCGACCAGTGCCAGAGAGATGTCGCGGTCTGCTCCGCCTCTCGCCTCCTGCGCCCGAGCTGTGGACAGGAAGTACATCATCAGGGGGAAGGCCAAAGACACGCGCAACTGTCGCACTGTCGTAGTTAATTGGAGCAGAAACGAGAGATGGGAAAAGAAGGAGAAAGGTCATGCATCCGTTTATCGCCAGATATGGTCCGGTGATAACCGCCATGTATATGGCCTGCCAACTTCTGCTCTTTGACTGACCTCCACTTGCCAAACCGCAAAGAACTTCTGGTAAATCTTCAGTCGGAGCAGCATCGTTCCCTGTCGTCTCATCACCTTGCGAGTCATAACAGGAAAACAGCGTGAGATAAGTGGGGGTTAGGGTTGACAAGGTGCACGGGTTGGACTCCTGCGATAATGTTTCAGCCTGACCTCATATTTCTGGTGATGGCGGTGATGGCCACTCCAGGATCTCAGAGCGCTGGAGAGAAGCTTGGAGTGGTGGTGCTGCACGGCCTTCTCCATTCCCGTCTTGTCCTTCACCGTCTCCTTGGTCTTCAGCCGCCATCGGCTGAACTGGTCCTGTTGCCGCACTAGGATGAAGAAGGAAGACGCGTATAGGAAGTACATTTCAATACGTGATGATGCGCCACTGATCCAAAGGCACGCGTAAATATCATCATGCAATTGGTTACATTCTTTTATTTTTTAAGATGGGTTACCATGGTTTATTTGACTCTGAGCCCTTGCCAGTACCTCCCCCTGTTGGAGACGTTTTGCTATTGCATGCTCTGCAGCATGTCTCCATGCAAGAAACACCTTTAAAAAAAAAAATGAACAAAGACTTCCACATAAATCCACAATACACACACCATTAAAGTAATGGGCTGGAAGAAAGGACTAATGACATTTGAGAACCATGCAGGGTCCGGATTGGCATTTCAACCTTAAACTGTAGGCTTTTCTGGAAGTGGCTCAGTGCTCTCTGCTCCTTGACCCTTGCTTCTGACAGAAAGGTTGCGTTTTCCTTCCACTCAGTCAGTATCCTCCTGTGAAGAGACGCCACACAGATGACCAATGACAATCCCCAAGAGAAGTATTTAAAAGCGTGGCGTGAATCCCCTTTAAAGCTGGTGTAAGTAAGATTCGAGAGTTGTAAAGAATGAGAGCATACAAAGAGAACAAAAGAGCACGATTTTGAAACCGAACAACCAAAACAACGTCCTCCCTACATTTCGCGCCATTGAGAAGTATTGCGTTTCACGCACACCTGTGAATGCAGGATGGATTCCCGAACCAATCAGGGAAGAGTCGCCTTGATTGGTCAAAACTGTTGCTCCCGGTCAGAGCTGGGAGCGGTCTATAGTCGAATTTGGCTCATACAGAGGCAGGCACATTTCACTCCCTAATAGCTGACGGATGGCTAGGCCATTTCTACCAAATTATACTCAAATTATAGATCTTAAATCTGGATACACCCCAGGCGCGCAAACAAACGACTCGCAGGAATAAGGACACAAGCCCCCATCCGCGATAGATATAAAGAAGCAAGCCCCCATCCACGATAGATATAAAGAAGCAAGCCCCCATCCACGATAGATATAAAGAAGCAAGCCCCCATCCACGATAGATATAAAGAAGCAAGCCCCCATCCGCGAGATGAAATGCCCAAGGCATGTGCGCTGAAGGCTACGGTGAATCCTGAAGTCTGCAGAACCATCATCCAAAACCCAGCTTCGCCAGATAATCTTCGCCTACAATATACTAACGGTATAATATCTAATTTCTGCCGCTAGGGGCTTCTCCATCAAGACAATAACAAAATATGTAGTTTGATGACGTCGGGAAGTAACGTGGGATCACTCGAGTTGTCGTCTTCACCACCATTGCCGAGGAAGATATCTGTAACTCTGGCAGAAATCTACGAAGCCCCCTAGGTGGTGGGAATTTATTTTGTCATGATGGGGATTTTTTTTGTAGGCTACTTTTGCATTCCCTCGCAATACTTCTGCACTACCTCGGAATATGTTTTTCCTTCACTCGCAATACTTCTGCACTACCTCGGAATATGTTTTTCCTTCACTCGCAATACTTCTGCACTACCTCGGAATATGTTTTTCCTTCACTCGCAATACTTCTGCACTACCTCGGAATATGTTTTTCCTTCACTCGCAATACTTCTGCACTACCTCGCAATATGTTTTGCATTCCCTCGCAATAACTTTCACATTCCCACGCCATACTTTTGCGTCAATAAATCAATAAATCATAAGCGAAACGTTGTTAAAACACAAACGATGCCTCTGAACAACCAACAAGTAGTGAGGTAAACAACGAGCTACAACCTCATTTTCACCAAAACGAGCCGTCCTCCGAGCTGGACAAATAACATTGGTCTGTACGGTTACTGACCGATTCAATTGAAATGTAAACATCAATAATAATCATTTCAAAATCAGTGTCTTCTCATAAGGTCACCAGTCCTACCACTAGGTGTCACTACGGACATTCACCTGTTTATCCATCAATTAATTAAGAACTACTTGATTAGGTTTAGGCAGACACGCATTACAATATTTATTCTAATTCTATACTTTTTTTGTATAGATGATATTGCCCCCGATGTCTTTAAGTAAATCATGACAGGCAGAGCAACACCTCTACTCAACAATGTTATGGAGAGATTTGGTCTGAAATACCCTCAGCTCAATGTTGGCTAAACAAATGAGTTTGTAGTGGACTATAGATTACATGGCCCTGAATCTTGAGAAGTAGACATGGAATTTGTTGAGTGGGCTCTCTTCCTTCACTCACTTTCTCAGTCCAAGTTTCAGTCCAGCGACTGACATGAAAGGGTGACATGTGTCAGTGGCTAGTAGAGGAGAGGACAGCATATTGAAAATCAACATTTATGGCCCATTGGCATATGCACACACATTTTTTTTATTCTGACCTAACCTTTTAGGGCATATATTGTAAAAAATGTATCCTATTAAAAAAAAAAGCTTGAACCTACTGGTAGGTAGAGTAGGCACCTACTGACCCATAGCTATGGGGGTGACCAATGTCTGGGTGCTTTGTCAGTGTTGCTTCTGTATCACGAAGTCACTCTTTGTAACAGCTTGGAAGTACACATTAAGGACCATAGTCCTATGCATTCAACAACACAGGGATGCACAAAGAGATGCAAGATGTAGTCCCACTGCTACTTTGCTACCCACTTGAGTACTGATGATGAATTTAGGACAGAACCTGGTCTGTAGTCTGGTGGTATGACAGCGGATACTTCTGTATCTCTAGCCAGATGGCAGCAGGGTGAACAGACTGTTGCTGGGGGGGTGGGTATTATATATACCTAAACTGGTGCACACTGAGGTCATTTCCTTTTCAATAAATATAGGCTATATGGGGGGATGAAAACCTAGAAAATAGAATGTATAATTATTTTGAACCGCATTGTGTGATAGTGCTGGGTTTTTGTAGTCTTGGGACACTGGTTCTCTACATATGGTTTCTCTATTCTTCCATTTCTACTAAATTAGCTCTGGTTCTTGAAGCGGTTCCGTTCAGGATTCTTGTAACCTTGGTGCTACCTCGCGAACCAGCCCACGTCCCCCCAGTTTGGAGCAGAACCGTCGTGTCATCAAGGATGTGTCATCAACGGAGCGCGTTCAGCAATGGACACCGGGAAGACAATGTGACTTGTCAAATACAAATGAAAACAGTGACGACCTGATCACTTATTGACAGTACTCAGGTTGTTTCATCATCATCACCCGATGGTGCAATGCTCATACATTCCCTAAATGTGCGGTTGCAATTAGACAGAAGGTTCTGCAGCTCCATCACCAAGTTTCTTTCAACTTCACCGTCCCCCACTGAAGGTTTAAATGGGCTCCTTCTAAAACCACAACTCTGGCTTACGTTTCATACGTGTAATTTCCTTTACTGTGCACCTAGGTGCCTGTAATGAGTAGGTGGCATTTGCGTAGACGCCCACATCAGTCATTTATGCACGTCAGTAATTCATGCACAACGTGCTCCCTTGCATTGCTGTTCCGACAACATTGATACAACCCTCCTCATGAATATGCATGACTACCTTGATTCACGGTCCCTCACTGGTACAACCCTCCTCATGAATATGCATGACTACCTTGATTCACGGTCCCTCACTGGTACAACCCTCCTCATGAATATGCATGACTACCTTGATTCACGGTCCCTCACTGGTACAACCCTCCTCATGAATATGCATGACTACCTTGATTCAAGGTCCCTCACTGGTACAACCCTCCTCATGAATATGCATGACTACCTTGATTCAAGGTCCCTCACTGGTACAACCCTCCTCATGAATATGCATGACTACCTTGATTCAAGGTCCCTTATTGGCCACAACCAGAAAATGCACGTTAACGTGTCAACACGCAGAGTTTGGTCGTGTTAAAGCAACATTTCTGAGATCTTATTTGCTCAAATGGCCCTCCATAGTGTCTAGCGGTGTTTACCTGCCCAGGAGACAGTTGGGCAACAGCACTCCTCTCTATAGAGCCATTGTTACGTCAATAATTCTACACAATAGGCAAATTACAATGTACCCTCCCCTAAACAATAGCCTAACAAAAATGCAATTGATCCGGAGACTTCGCACATTTCAAAAGGTTCCCAATGGATAATAATCCCTGTTTCATGAGTGCGTCCCAACAGCTCTACCACAGTCAAAGGTACAAAATGAACATGGAAGTACGAAGCATCACATCAATAAAGACGGTCTCCACTGGACACCGCTACAGCAGATGTCCCCGGAGGTCAGGGGGTAAAGGCCATGTGACGCCATTGACGTGCAACCATTTCCTCAGGCGAGGAAACCTCCTAACAGTCTACATTGCGTGACTTATAGTTCTGATCGTAACGGATATGTGACTCGAATATAAAGAAGAATCTTCCGAACGTACATAGACACATCTTCCAAATGCCCGATGCAGCGAGAGATGAAAGTAACGTCTGTCCCTCTAATTGTCTGAATCAGCCATGTATTCTCAAAATGAAAACACGAGCCAGCGATCTCAGAGGTATTTCACGGGCCGTGTTGCATTGAAGCCCTGGTGGTCACATGGTCGTCGCAGCCTAGCAGGTTTCAGCCCTCGCAAGGATGGGTGTGCACACGCTGGAATCGCACCTACAGCACCTTGAACACGTGTTTGCGTGGGAAGAACAGACGGGATACAGCGTGTCGTACCTGAGCAGGCGCTGCATTTGCAGCTTGAAGCGGTCTTCCACCAGGTCACGGATCAGGCCCGTCTGTTGATGGTACCCCTGTGGTCGGAAGGACGGCATGGGGCTTACAAAAAGAAAACTGCTGTAGGCGGTGTGAGTGCATAAACACGGGCCGCACTGGCATGTTAAGCTATAGGCTTCACCTTCCAGGCCTGGACGCTCCGTTTCACCAGTGTCACTTCATTGTGCCGTCGCATTCGATCAAGCCTGCTGCTCTCCTCTCGCTGGCTCTGAACAAACTGAGGGAGCACAAGTCAGTGAAGTCACTGAACAACTTCAAGACAAACACAAGAAAAAGACGTTACTAAATAGCCTAGATGGGTCCGAATGCAATAGTTGCAATCATTTCCCCACATTTTAAACTATTTGAAGCACTACCACATTGATGTCACGACGATACAGTTGTAGTATCAAAAAGAGCAAACAGTATTACCTTTTGCCATCCAGTCAAAGCCCACCTCATGTGACGCAATTCCCCATGCCGATAGGCCTGCTCCACCAAGTTTCTCCTGTAGAAAACACACACACATCACCAACACTAGCACTTCACTCATTTAACACACACTTTCATCAGAAACAAATGACCGTGGACATATCATTTAGGAGCAGGTGGGCGAAAGGGATCCTGCGGACGTTGGGGATCGAACCCAGTATCTTTCAACACACACACACACACACACACACACACACACACACACACCTGTCTCTCTGCTCAGCAGCCTTGTCCTTCCATCGCCCAGTGGCCTTCTGCAGGAGCGTGCGCTTGTACAGCTGGTCCGCGGCACGCCCCTTCTCTCCCTCGTCCACCTGCTGCCGCGTGCGTCTCGTCCAGCGGGCCCAGGCTCTCCGCAGGCACCGGTGCTGGTGACGCAGCAGCGCCTGATCACACGGGAGAGTAAGGGGTTACAGTGGGCCTGGCTAGCCGGATCCGTGGTGGAGCTGGGTGTATTGATAGCCGCCCGCCCGCCCGCCCGCCGTACCGTTTTTTCGGCCTTCCTTTGCTCCTTGCTCTGGTGGGAGCGGTCCCACCAGGCGTTGAATACCCAGTAGCGCAGCCGGCGTCTGGAAGGGTGAGGAGCACGAGGTCACGATTGATAGGAATGATAAAACCTGCCAGTGCTTTTCTTATTTATTTGTCTCCCTTGGAGGCACGGAAGCATGTGGTAGATGTACTGTTGTTACTGAGAGGGCAGGCATGTGGCTCAAAAACACTTCAATAAAAGGGAGGCTAAGGACACTGGTGATCAGACCCAGAACTCTTTGGCTGGTAGTTAAAATACCCGAGCCAGTAAACTAGGCCAACGCCAGGGGATGATAAAACCCAGATGCCTTGGAAACTCACCGGTTAAGCGCTTCTGCCATCTCTTTGTTCTCTCTGTGCAGCGCGGCGTGTGAGGTGTATTTCACCCAGGAGTGGACACACCGGGGCAACGTGCGTTTGGCAAACTGGCTCTCTGCGCGGTGCTCCAGTCCCTAAATCCCACGGAGACAATGTGTGAACACGCATCCGCGCGCAGATACAACGGCTGATACAATTACAATATGACACAGCTTCCTCTTTAATAGAAGGACAGAGAAGTGGCAATATTGTGAAAAACGATTTGTTTCTATTGTCACACGCAATCGGGAGAAAGGAAGACAAGAGCAAACGAATAGCACACTGATATCAATCTAAACTTTTGAATCTTTAAAAATGTTGAAACTGAATTAAGAATGTACCTGCAAATATCTGCGTTCAGCCAGCCTGTCCTTCCATTTGTAAAAGAAGGATTTAGTTAATGAAGTCCTGTCAAGAGGAACACACAATGATGGTTAAAACTTCCAAATGATTACATTCACAGCTAACAAAAACAACAAGCGTATTGATGCTAGCTTTTGTTTTAAGACACACATGTTGTAAAAAGGATGTATAACATCAAAACATCCAGTTTCCACAAAATACCTGTAGTGCGTCTGGCCAGTTGTGAGTTGAGGATAGAGCAACTTTTCTTCCTTCTCTTCTAGACGGTCCTGCCAGAATCTCCAATATTTGCTTTTTAGCTGTAAATAACACAAGAGAATACAAGTACAACACCCTCAGAGGTAAGTTTTAGTTTAGTAACGCCATTTTATTATGATTTATTATTGTAATTATGTAGCCCTTACATTCTGTTGAAGGTGATAGACAGCAACATTCTTGTTCTGTCGATGTGTTTTACTCTTGCTGATATTCAGGGAAAGGCCTCGCAATCCAGCCCACTGCAACAGCAAAACACAACCGTTACTATTACTACAACCGTCGTCACATTAACTCAAACAAAATGATAAATTATCGTGAACATGTGATGGCAGAGAAACAGTTACAAATAAGTTGGGAGTGTGATGTGATGGTTGGAGAGAACAGATTGTGTTCAGGTTTAGGAGTCCAACTCCTTACCAGCAAACGCTGTCGTCTGTGTTGGCTTGCCATCTGATCCCTTTCAGCCTCTTCCCTGCACAGTGTCATGTCTACTAAGGGGTTCAGGAACAAAACAACAATATAAAAGCTCCATTGTGCTGGATAAGGTTGCAGTATTGTCCACAAAAGATGTGCTTGTGAGTGAAACAGGATACAGGTCCTCCAGCGCTCCATCGCTGTGCGCTGGATGCACCGCTTGGCCAGATGTTCTGCAGCTTGTAGTCGCTCCACTTCGCCCTTTCTGCAGATTAATGTGTGCCGCCATTTTCTCCAACACACTTCTAGCAGTGTTTGGCTGCTAGCATGCCGCGCCACATCTAAAACCCAGATTCACAAAAAACGGCTGTAAACTGAGTGCTTCAATATGCATGCCTTAAAGACCACAAGACACACACACACACACACACACACACACACACACACACACACACACACACACACACACACACACACACACACACACACACACACACACACACACACACACACACACACACACACAAGCAGGAAACTCTAGCGGGGTAAGGGTTAGGGTGAGCAAGATGCATAACCTCTACCTGCTCACAGATGACATATGTAAAAAAAAAAAAAAAACAGTGTAAGTTGCTTTGGATAAAAGTTCAATTACTAAATAGTAAAACATTGATTCACCATTTGGATGTTTTTTGCATTGGCGACTGCGAACATAACATGTCCACTGATGCAACACTTTTATCTGAAGTGCTTGGCTGTGATGCCGCGAGGCTTTGTTTTCAAACTGTTTCAGAGCGCAGGCAGCCTTGTGTGAGCGTTTCCACTGAAGCCATGCCTATTGGGCAAAGAGATGACCACTGACACATATGAAATACTTGAACTAAATGTTGGCTGGGAAAAACAAGGCTGGGAACATCTTGCATGTGATCAACTTCAAATCATGTCTACCTTGCTCAGTAACGTCAGATGCCAGAGCTCCGAGGCCTGGTCTTCCAAAGCATACACATCTAAATGCTGTTGGAGCTTTGCTTGCCACACCTTCCAAGTGGAGCTGTGTGGTGGAGGATACAAAAAAGGTAGAAACACAATAAATGGTCCACCCAGGCCTATGGGGAAACATAGAAAACAACACACGGGAAAACTAAACACGGCAACATGGATGGGCATCTTACCGTGTTGTTGACAGTCTATTCTGTTGAACTGCCAAATCAAGCATTCTGGCCTTCATGTGTTTCATCAGTAAAAACACCTCCCACTTCTCCCATACCCGACGAATCAGTTGCTTCTCAGCTAGCAAAAACGATGCCGTCACAAAAATACAGAGGTGTAAATATGTGAAATGTAAGTATTTGGTGAATGGTTATGTCACGTGATGATCCAAGCCTTACTGCCATACCATAGGATTGCACCTGTTTTGCCTTCTCCATCTTCTGCCTCCTGATAGCTGTAAAGATTTGCCAGCAATGGAAGGTCCAATTGTAAAGGGTGTACCTAAAACACAAAACTTCCCAATGTCACTGTCATAACAATACATACTGTGGTTTCAAGTGGTCAAAGACATCCTTCCACAGATATGGAGCAAGAACAAAAACCAACATTTGAATGTTGGACGTTAGTGACCCAATGAATAACGCCCTTATTTGCTGTAATCCAGCACAGTCACCATGATAACAAAAAGATGCTCCATCTGTAAACCTCCCGGAGGTATAGACCTACTTATGGTGACACTCTGCCCGCACAACGAGACTCCACTCCCGCCTGGTCGTCCACCACTCATCTTTCCAGGCTCCAAACGCTCTGAGCAGAGCAGCTCTGTTGCGGTGCGACCTGTGGTCACACGTTATCCGCTTAAAGGTCGCCGAATGTCGTGAATCGTCATGCAATGTCATGCAAATGTGTTGATCAAGTCGTCACCTTGCTCTGTTCGGAAGAACTCGACCAAACGTATTCTTCAACCATATTCTCAAATACTTTCTTGCCAGGTGCCTGCGGGTTGTCAAACGGTATACAGTTAAACGCTGAACGACGCGATAAACTCCACGGGCAATGCAGAAATGAGGATATATATATATATTTTTTTTTTTACCGTATTCGTAGCTCCTTGAGTCTACCGCCTCTGTTCCAGTTGTATCCGACTTTGTAGCGTTTGTAACGTGTCGGGTTAGCCACAACTCGGCGGTCTTCTTTGGGTGTACCGCCCGCATCCGACATGACAGCTCTTCGCTGGGACTTCGGCCGACCTCGTTCTCGGACGTCTAACGTTTGCATTGTCTCACGTATGCAGGTGCCGTTTCCTAAACGAATCGACGTCACGATATGCAAGAAAATAATAATAATAATAATCAGGGGTTGAAGACATTGGAGTCGTTTTTCCGCATCTGTGACTTCAAGCTTTTGTTTACACCAACACTGCCGTTTTGACAACGAACACCCGCGCGCGGCCGTCTGTTTTCACAACGCGCGCGTACTGGTTCCAGGCTAACGTTAGAACTATGGGATATAGCTTCACAGATGGTTAACTCTTTCTCAGTTATCTTGTAAATGTGGCGAAAATATGTCATTCCGACTAGCGATCGCGTACATTTAATAAACGACATATCACGATTAAAGGGTTTAATCAGTGGCCCAAAATATCATACCTGCTTTGACTTTTTACAGTCTCTTTACAGTCCGTCTATCTACATTACGTTCGTTTCTTCAGAGAGGCGTCGTTTACTTTTGATTATTGTGCTGGCATATAACTGAGCTAACTATGTCAATGGAGCCAACAACAACATGAATTGGTGCCTAAAGCAATGCCTCTTCAATAAGATACATAGAAGTAATATTCTCAACAGACAAGTGATATGGAGGAAATAACGTATACATTTTGAAATAAATACAATAAAATAAAATACTCAGGATAAATCACATACTTTGTAGTACTCACTACATTCGAGCCCTTGCTGCTTACAGCCTACGAAACAGATGTTTATAGACAGGCGCGCTGGGCACGGTGTAATCTTCCAGAGGACCTTCTTAAAGCGGTGGTCCAGGGCAAGTCGCTGCTACGACTGAGAAAACAGAAAGAGCGTACCTGTATTTCACGATACACACTGTGTCGGCACCAGATTACTTACTGTTTTTCATTTTAGACGTTGTTATTGACTTTATTTTTCTTTTGCTATTCTTCATCCGTTTATTTCTGAAGTGACCAGGCAGACTTGGAGTTTTGTATTTGCTGGGTGGGCATTATCCCATTTCCCAGCTAGTTAGCTGGCTAGCTGAAGCTAGATTAGCTAGCTAGCCACCTAACTACTCATTGACGGCTAGCGTCAAACGTATCCCAAACAACAAACTAAGTGAGTATGTTAGTTTCATTGGAATTAATATTAATCGAGCTTCTGTACCTGCATTCCATAATGCAATGTGTTTATTATTTGTGTATATATGTATCATGGCCATCTACACAATGCTTTTAGGTGAGTGATATTTATACGCGCTAATGTTGGGTACAAGCTTTGTTAAAAATGCTCAATGTTTTCAGAAATCTGATGCGATGCAACGATTAGTAAAGGGCTTAGTTAACATGTATGGCTGCTAGTGATCCAATGTTTGGACTCATCAGACGATCACTAGAACGGTAACGTTAGTTCATTGTGCATAGTTAATTGACGTGTAGGTCTCACAAAGCGGATCGCCGGCCGGTATCAATTAACTCTGATTAGCCACTAGTGTTTGCTAAGAAGTACTCGTGGTGCCCCAGCACGTCTGACATTTGTTTAAATGTTTAAAATATAAACGCTTAAACATTTATAATAAAGTTTAATTCACGGTCAATTAGTACTTAATTTAAGCTTCCAGTTATGACTAGAACCTAAGTCCATTTCTGAATTCCTTCTCAAGCATACCTACCTACAATTAATCAAATCACAAGGCAACCAACACATTTAAGAATGATCAAAGGAGTTTGCTTTGTATAAATTAATGTGTTCATAGAAAATTATTCTTACAGGAATAGTTCCATTCTTGGGTTTGAGCCTCTGCTTGGTTGGCTGTACGAGTCAGTCATGGAGAATGAGGCATGTGCTGAGAAGATCTGGGATGTGGCAGTGGAGAAGGTGAAAGAACCACCAGTAACTGTATCGCCTTACAGATACTCCAAGGTAATGAAAACAGTTAATGCTACTGCTTTTAAGGAATACCTTTTTTTTCCGAGTTGACAATATAAACATTGTGAGCAAAACTTGCAGGAGGAGCTTCTGGGAATAAAGGAATTGCCATGCTCTAATGAAAGGCCAGAATGTCTTGCTGACAAATATGACAGGTATATTATAATGCACGTTTACTGCACTATGGATAGCTGCTTCAAATGCCTTTAGCTTTTCTCCAGTAATGTGTATTCACAAAAATGATACGAGCATGACATTTATTTTTGAATTGGCTCAATCCAAAAGCTAACGCCAGGGAACTCTGTCTATTGACGTCCTGAGAATGTTGGCTGTGTATTGACATTTTCTTTGGTGTCTTTAGTGATGGTGTTTGGGACCCGGAGAAGTGGCATGCCTCACTGTACCCCGCTTCAGAGCGTAGCTCACCAGTGGAAGGCTTCAAGAAGGACTACCTGGAAGATAGAGTTCCTTTGAAGCGAAGAATTCCAGGTAAGCGGGTTGATGTTCATTTTCTGCTTTAAGGGTCACGTCAAAGTGAGATGCAGTGCAGAAATGTATCAGGAAATGGGCAAGTGGGATTTTCAAGCAGTTACTTTTGCAAGCTTCTATCTTGCTACTTTGTTTTTTCGTCTCCTTCATAAGATGGTTGATTTGAGAAGTATCGAGAGTTGAAACAAGAGCAGGTAATGGGAGGGACTTTTTAACTAAACATAGAAAACATTCCCCTCTCCCAGATCCCTGTTGTATTTCATGCCCCTTTGATGGACAGGATAGATGGCGTCCCTGACCCAGTCACAGAAATAATGCGCAGATTGATCAGAAATGAACCGGGAGTTGTCTAAAAATCAAAATTGGTGAATGCAGGCGCAGTCAAAAGGATATTCTCAGAGCGCAGTTCACTCACTGATAGCTGATGGGCCATTCCTAACAAATTATACCAAGATAATGACTTTACCGTTTTGAGCCATTATTGAAAACGTAGAGGGAGGGGACTCATGGAGGAAAAGTCCTAGTGAACAGCTGTTGTGTTTATCATCTTTTGAACGGAACAAAAACGTAGAAAATCCATTGACCGATCTGTTCACCTGTAACTTGGGTCTTACCATTTTCCACACCCCTCAGATCCCCGTGAAAGGATAAAGGAGGATGATCTGGATGTGGTACTCAGCCCTCAGCGGCGGAGCTTTGGAGGAGGGTGTCAGGGCATTGCCGCCCCTGCACCCCTCGCCCGCCGCCCCATCAGCCCTCTGGAAAACAAGGAGAACGAAAGTCTCCGTCTGGGGGGGGCGCGCAGAATTGGTAGCGGCCGCATCATCCCTGCCAGAGCCTTTGAGAGGGAGTCGCGTATGGAGAAGGAGAAGGAGCGGGAGCGTGAAAGGGATTTCAAGGATAAGAGATTCAGGGTTAGTTAGAGAGCCTTGTTTGACCCTACAGCTAATTGGTTATTTCAGCCACCAGAAAATGGCGTTAGATGGAAAAACAAACACGTTTCGTTCTAAACGGTGTGCGTAAGAAGCCATCTCGTTTTGTGTTCAGTTGTGATGGCCAACCAATCGTGTTTATTTTCTTTTCAGTTTCTTTCTTTTAAGCTGTATTGAAATGTGTAAACCTCCGCTTCAGTTTGGTTGGGTTTAAAACATTTATATTCAAGCCAGGTTAGGCAATTTGGGCTTACCAGCTGGAGTAAGCTAGATATTGAAAGGCTCCAACTGAAAAAGTAAACTCCGCCATTCAGGCCTACACACACACACACACACACACACACACACACACACACACACACACACACACACACACACACACACACACACACACACACACACACACACACACACACACACACACACACACACACACACACACACACACACACACACACACACACACACACACACACACACACACACACACACACACACACACACACACACACACACAGAGAGAGAAAGAGTGGCTTGCTAGCTTTAGCAATGGATCTGCTAGCCCTTTGGAAGAGTCCAATCATGCTCAATGAATGCAGAAGCTGGAGGGAAACTGAAAGCCATCCAATAATTTCATTTGGGCCAAATGAAATGATGGTTAGGGCTTATTACAGGACTGCCACAGATGCCACATTTAAACAAACGAATGGCAGGGAATTCGATTTTATTTGCAGCCGCAATGTAAAGATAATGCTTCCAATTTTTTTTTTTTATCCTAGCTTTAATTTTTTTACTAGTCTGGCCGTTTTTGTGTTGACAAATGTCTCCCGTGCAGAGAGACTTTGGTGACAAGCGGGTGTTCAGCGAGAGAAGAAGGAACGACTCGTATGCGGAGGAGGAGCCAGAGTGGTTCTCAGGGGGTCCCACGAGCCAATCGGAGACCATTGAGCTCATTGGCTTTGACGACAAGATCCTAGAGGATGATAAGCGCCGGTCCAAGCGGTCGAGGAGGCGTACTGAATCTGTGAAAGAAGGCACGTTGCGTATTCGTGCTAAGGGATTGATTATTAAATGGCACGTTCATAATTATAGCTGTTCATGGGCAAGCTTTCTAAGCCGGTGTTTTACATTTATAATATGGCGATTGTTGGACACTGTTTTGGAATACATAGTGATGTCCTCTAACCCTGGCGGCGTCGATGCCATGCCCTTCCAGTTGGATGGGAGCGACAATATACATTTTTCCTAAATGCATTTAGTTATTGAATGAGTATTGTCGCACCGTTTTTTGAAATGATTGTTTTGTGTGGGTCGGAAGAATGCAACGGTGGGCTGCCTGAGGAGCCGGACGTGGTCCGAGACTCGACCGCAGACCAGGAGGTGCCGCATCCGGAAGTCCTGCCGGAGCAATCGGGTGGCGACTTTGACTTCAATGAGTTCTTCAATCTGGAGAAGACGATTCCGGGATTGGCCTCGGTAAGTCCCAGAGACCATTTCAGACGTTGCTTAAACAATCAAAGATGGGTTTTCTGTGTGCCTTAAGGCCTCCGCTGTGCATTTCTAGTTGTCATAAATGGGCATTAGTGGTTTGGTTAGCTTGGCGTTTGCTTCATCTTCCTTTAACAAGGGGATTCCGGGCGATTTTTGCTCTCCCATTTCGCACCACCTGCAGTTGAATCTGTATTTTGATTTCCTTCCCTTTCAGATGATCGAGGATGTCTTAGGAGAAGGTCCAGTGTCAGCCAGCCGCTTCAGTCAGTGGTTCTCCAGTAATCTGAGTCCTTCAGGCAGCCGTTCCAGTAGCCTGAGATCTACGCCGCATGAGGAACTGGAGCGACTAGCAGGTAAACAGGTCTTGTAGTTGCATGTATCAATTAAACCAGACGGGGCTGAAGATAAAACCAATATTTGCTCAAAGGAAACACTGAATTAATAAAGCACCATTTATTCACTTTGAAAACCCTTCTTGACAGACTCTTAATAAATACAACATGGCAAGTCTGACTCTGAAAGCAATGCACAGTAGCAGGATAAACAGTATTTTGTTCCTCATCCTTTGCCGAGGGGCTGGGTGTCTTCAGCAATATAATACAATCACACTTGTTATATTGCTTTGTTTGTCTTACCCTGGAGGAAGGATTTTGAATCAATGCAATAGCTGATATCAAGTGATCTGCTTTTGATGACAACATTTAGAGATTACTTTATCTAGTGGAGTTGCCCACATTTCTTACTACTCAGTCATTGCATTTTGAAGATTTGTTTTTTAAAGAGTCAGTGAACCAACCTTGTATTTTATTTTTGTTAGTTCTACTTTGACCTTCATAGTATGTCATTTTTGTCAAGATTACTAAACTAAGAACAAGTTGAAACCTGTGTAAAATCGTATGTTTTGCCTTTTTGGCCCAGCCGTTTGTGAATGTTCTGCTCCAAACTCAAGTCGCGTTGTTTTCGTGACGTCAAATCTGTTTAAATTCAAACTGAAACGGAGGGTTCACATACATTTTAATGATGGGGAAAGTTGTACAATCAGTTGTACAATCAGTCGCCGTCAATGTAGCCGGGACGGGTATGACAAAACCTTTCAATCTTTGTCAGAAATGGGTGCCCAATAAGCTGGCATAAATTACAACCCTGACCTCCATTTCAGCCTATCCTTGATACCGTTTTACAGTGCCTCATTTGATTTGTTGATGGGTTTTCCAATCAGTGCCACTTATTTAATGTCCTCAACGGTGGATGATTTTGGCCCCTTGGTGGTCGGTCTGACCGAATGCAAGATTGATGCATGGGTCTGTTTGCCTCTAGGTCTAGAGCCTCACTGCAGTTCCCCCAGCCACGGCCCCCCACCATACTTCACACCCATCCAGTCGTCGGACCGCAAGGAGAAGGTGGACATCCTGGAGCTGCTCAACAAAGCCAAGATAGATCTGAAACCCCTCCTCTCCACGCTGACGGTCAACAAAGCACGACTACGCGAGAGCAGTGGGTGCACCTCGTTGCAAACGTTGTTTTGATTGCGTTGTTGTGACCCGACAAGGTCTTCACGAAGCGTTTCTGCTGGTTTCCCCAGCTCACTCGGGAGTGGTGTTGTCCCTTGAAGAGGTGGAGGGCGGGATGAAGGGCATGAGGCTCCAGTCTGGGCCCCAGGCCCGACGGCTCCCCCAGCAGACCAGAGGAGACGGCACCCCCGTCATGGCGGAGCACCTGGAGGAAGCCTTGACGAGCGGCTCGGGGGCTCGGGCACGCCCACGCGACCCGGACATGTCCGCCTTCAATAAGCTCGTCAGCAGCATGAAGGCAAGCGGCACCTTGCCAGCGCATCCCAAAGGCAGCACCAACAGTGTACGTGCATCCCTCTTGAGTGGCTCTCCTTGAAGCGTTTGTAAAAGTTTTGTCGGACCTCTCCGTCATATGGTCTTAAAAACATCGTTTACGTTCACAAAGTACACCGTTTGTCCTTAAGACTTCTAATATGTTGATGTGCTTGATCTAAAATGGCAAATAGCTGTTGCAAATTCTACCATTTTTAAACAAACTTCAACATTATTTGTTTTCTTTGCATACCTTCAACAGTTAGTTTGCCTTATGAACTTATTTAACCTTCCTCTGTCCTCCCAACAGCACCCTTCAGACCCTGCTGTGGTGAGCATGTCTGAAGTCCAGCCACCTGCTCAACAGCAGAAAAACATATTCCACGTATGTATGATTTAATATTCTTTCTAGCTCTGTAGATCATTAGCCTTGCAAAGCCAGCCTCCATAGCGAGAGTTCCCCCCCTGGTTTTGCCTCTTTAAGTCCAGAACCAGCCAGACACAGGACTCAATTCAATTCAGTTGGCCGTACAGCGAACCCAGTGTATTTCTTTTTTTTGTTTCTTGATTAGCGTATTTATGCTGCTTTATAATTCAACTGTGTTGTGAGGTTTGCTAAGAATTTAGGTTAGTTGTTAATTATCTGCCAATCAGCCAGGATTGTTGTTAAACTTGTTAAACACTGTATGCCCCTCCTTTACCCGCGTCCGAAGTTAGGCAATCGGCGGACCATTGACATGCATTCTATTGCAAACGAGTGTTTAGCAGCTCCCACAGCTGTAGCTTTGTTATGTCAAACACAAGTAAGCCCTTACGAACTGCCCATGCTAGGAAGGTACTCCAATAGTGCCCACAAATCCACACGATTCTAATCGGTTAACACGCGACTGCACATGCTCACGGACTTGGAGGCCTCACTTCGGAGCCAGGGTGAAGGGTGTAACCTTTGGGCCTCTCACTGTGACCCGGGGGCGGGTTGAGATGGGTCTGGGTGACCTGTCAATCAAAGCAAGAGTGTAAACACGACTGACGAGCTAATGGCTGATAATATATTTGTAATTTTAAAATAGATTACCCCTAGCAAAGTGAAACTCTATGCTAATTGATTTGAGTGTCTAGGTCGTTCACTGTCCCATACTGTATTATTATTATTTCCCAGTAAATAGTATGCAATTCACATACTAATGTGTTTAAACTAAGGTTTCGGCTATACCCCAAATTGCAAAGCCAACGTCAACCAAGACAGTAAAAAAAGCCCAGTTATCTCCAACAACTTATCCAACCAGCAAATGAGTTGCCTGAAGAGGTCGAATGAAGCAGTCGACGCCTCGGTTTCGTCGTCCACTGAGGGTTTAACTTGTTCGCCGCTGGCTGCAGAGTCTCGAGGTGAAAAAGTGGAATTAGTCGTCTGATGCATTGTAGTATTGGTATAACTTACAAGTAGAATTAGTACTAATATGATACATGGTAGTATTGGTGTAATAAGTAGATCAAGTAATACTAGTATGCTACATGGTAGTATTGTATTAGTATGATGCATATTAGTATGAAAGAAAAGCGAAGTTAATTGTCTTTCGCCTCTAGATCGAGATTAGGTCACAGAATGAGGCTTATACTGTTGGACTCTGGAGTCTCAGCTTTCATATTACTGGGGCTGGAAAGTTATTAAACTTTAATAGCATGATTGTCCATGGTTAATCGCAACTGATCGCACCTTTTTTCATGTCTTCAAAATGCATCGTAAAGGGCATTTTTTTTCTAATACTCAACATGGGCGTGGACAAAATATGCTTGCTTTGCATTGTGTATGTATCGTTTTTATTGGAAATCAAACGGGAAAAGTAGTGTGGCCAACCTTTTTTTTTCCAGCATTAACACAAAACGGACTGAAACAATCCAGGGACACGCATTTATCAATATGCTCAAATCACAACTCATGGCAATTAAAACGCCGATTGGAAAGACGCTTGACGTTTAGAGAGCCGCTTGACTGTTCAAAGATCTGCTGCTGCAGATCCCGCTGCTACTAGGGATGGAGAGCGAGACCCGTTTCTAGAAGAACCCGGTTCCAAATGTCTCAAAACCCGAACATCAATGAGGTCCGGGCTTATCTCTGCTGCTAGCCGGTCTCTTAACGTCATCTCGGGAGTATAATTGGTGCACACACAAACATCGATTGCCCAATAAAGTTATTCCGTTCGAGTGAATTGCCTGCCAATCGCCGTTCAACTGAACAAAGGACAATTGAATCGCGTTGCGAATTCTGAAGTAATTAAAGGTTTGGAGAAAAGTAAAATGATGTTTTTAATTGGAACGGAGTCCCTAGGTGAAATTTTTATTTTTATTTAATTTTATTTTTTGGTGGAAGAGGTCCCAAGTTCGTAGAGAATAATAATCCTAAGGATACCAATAGTTGTGCACTGCCTGCAGCACGCTCCTAATTAAAGCTGCATGCCACCACAAGGTATTCAACGCACCGCCAACCCCAGGGGCCGCGTCTCTGCCTGCGTTACGTGGCAGCACATCAGGCGCCCCAAGCTACGTGGCGTGAATCCCAGTCATGGTTTGACAGTAAATGCCGTGTGTGTCATAGCTGAGCATGTTATCGTCGGCGCTTATTAGCTGGGCACATACTGAAATTGGCACTGACTTTATTAATTGAGCTATCGTCACCAAACTATTAAGTGGGATGTCATCGATGCGCTTACGTAGGTTTCAAGGGAGTTGAAATACAATGATTAACAGATAAGCGGAAGTTCATTATTTTGACTTTCGCCTAAGTAGGCTGGTTTTGAATTGAGCAACATTTCATTTGGAGATTTGTTTTTGGTTTAAAATAATTTCCAAATAAGTGTTTTGCACACGTTGCAGCCACGCAAACATTATTGGACTGGCTGTAACGCTCACTTGAGGAGGCGCATATGGTTTCACATAGGCTGCCTTTGCGAGAAGTTTGAAAACAGAACTGTATTTGCGCAACACATTTTGTGAAATCTGTGCCCATTAAAGGAGACAATGGATCCACTCTCAAGCTCAGCCATGTCCAGCTGCAGCAAACTGATTTAAGGCTTGGTTTCACGAAAGCCTTGTTTTGCTTAACCCTGTAGGCACTATGTTGACATGCAAGTACTGTGGCTGCAATCATCTGGCTACAGGCTTTCTTTTTTGCGCACCTTTTTAAAGAGCTTGAAGCCTATTCTCCAGTAAGATGCAGGCGGTTTATTGAATCCTATAACTGGGATCAAGCAAACGAACGGCTATCGATGGTCAAGTGTAGCTTGCCTTTACTGAGTCTGGCAATTTTAAAGAGGAACTGTTAAATGCAGGACAAACATTTGCCTGTGACTGAACATAACGATGGCACGTCTTGTGCACAATAGTTTTGAGTTACGTGATCAGCTCTTGTAATCTGCAGATTTAAGTTGCTCGGCTGGTCACCGATCGTATGTTGGCACAAAGAACGTCCGGTTCCGATTGGCCAGTCAACTGGTGCATCCCTAGTAGGGAGTGAAACTGATTGGTCCAATCTTTGTTGGGTCTGTATGCCTCCTCAATCTATCCCTCACCGCCTGTCTAATTTCAATTTCTTCTGCAGATTCCCCGTGTTTGTGAAAGGACACTGCAATGAGTCCACCCAATGCTGTATTTTCACAATCAGAATTCAAACTGCGTGTCTTAGTCCGTGAGCATGCGTAGTGGCGTGTAAACGCAGAATCGAAACTTGTGGAGTTGCTCTTTTGTGTGCACAATTGGTAGTACTTGACCAGGGAAATTCATATGCAGTTACTTGTGTTGGACAGAAAAAGAATACAGCTATATGAGCTGCTATACTTGCTTGGAAAATAATGTCCAAATTCTTTAGGTTTCATTGGAATGAAACGCGCATTTACCCCAATGAAAAATGGTAGCGAAAACGTTGGTGCGTTGGGTTTAGGTTTGGAAATACGGCCCAGTTTTAAGTAACCTGGCTTGCGCGATCAGACGGGCTTCAGCCAATCAGTTCCGACGGCAGGCCAGACCTTGAGGAGCGCCGTGACTATGGCCTGGCTGTGTGGGGCTTATGGCTGATGTCAAATAAATACACGTTTTTGTCCGCGTTTGACTTGCGGTCTCTCCTCACACCTGCCTGAGCTTTAACGATCCAAGTTGTCTGTTGCAGGATCTCCTAGGGGGCCACTGTCGTCCTCGCAGTAGCTCTCCCACATTACTTGGTGGCCTCCTGGGCTCTGATGACCCAAACTCTGCCCCCCTGCACGGCCTACTGCAAAAGGGCCCCTCCCCAGCTCTGTTCCCACAGAGGGCCCCTTCACCCGACTACTTTCATGGACATTTGCAGCCTCCAGCAGGTAAATCTGTCAATGGTAAGCAATGTTAACATTCCTACTTGTGGTTTTTCTTTTATTTGTATGGGTCGTGTTCCCGTTTCGCCTATATGCTGTTGTGCCACGGGTTTCCGCAAATTGCGTGCCTTGACAGCCTTCTCCAATTACTTTATTTACAAGGGTTTCCTGTTGGGCCTCAGTCATTACCGCAGTTTACAGACTTGCACAGGTCCATGAGCCCAGGCCCCAGCACACAGCAGCAGGTGATTTCTGGAGCCATACATCGTTGTCTACTGCTGATGTATTCATGTTTCCCAACTCTGTATTTTTTGTTGTTGTTGTAACTTCTGTTCTGCCCTGGTGTCTGCAGATGAGGGCCCTCTCTATGGCGGTGAACCACGCGGACCTGGAAGCTCTGGCCTACCAGCAGGACCTTGGCATGCATGCCCAATACCAGCAGTGCTACAGCAAGCAGATGCAGGACAAATCCTTCAGGAACAGGCCAGTTCAACCCTACTGCCAAGCCAACACTTTTCATTCACACTTGCAATGACCTGTTGCACATTTTCCAGCCTGCCATGTTGCTGATTACACAGGTCTTTCCTTGCAATTTGATAGGACTCGGTGGGCGCTCTACTTGAGGTGTAATGCAATAATGTGGTGCACTTTAACTAAGAAAAATTAACTAAGCTGTATATTATACAGGGCTGTAATTGCATATGCTATGAAGAATTGTGTGCGAAGATAAATGTTTATCAGCTCGCACGTGTGCGAGTGGGTTGTGCTGGTATCAGATTGGTAAACGGTGAAAACACTTTACTTTTTGTTCTGGACCAATATCCGCCCCTTATTGGAGCAATGCTTCAAGGGAAAAGTGTTTTCAGAGTGTCTACTGTCCGTTCCAATGCAAAATCTGTTTGTTCAAAATATGCTAATAAATATTCCAACTATATTTTTCTATCAATCACACTCCGCTTCAAAAGGTGGCAGGAACTGGAAACTTTCCAGGCACATAGAGGACATCTCTCAACATGTTTATCAAGTTTTGTGTCCATATCTCATTCCAAAAATAAGATTACTGTCAATTACAGTAATTGCTCTTAAGCGTAATGCACCACTTTGCCTACAGGGGGTCCAAAATCACACAAACGGCAACTACTTTTTAAACCAGTGTCTGCATGTGCGTTATTTATAAATTTTGGGTGGGTAAAAAGCCCCAGTGCTGAAGAACAAAGCCCCACCCTGGTCAGAGGCGTAGTTGCATCTGAGGGTAATGACGTGATCGCCTGAGAAGGGCAGTTGCTCGGGTCGGCTGTGTGTGAATACCTCCACTGCTTGCAATCCTAGTTGGTATTATCATTTGGCTTTCCTCATCTAAACCTTCAAGGCCAACCTATAAGGAGTGGTCACGGGTTAAACATTTCGTAAAGAACCAGTTCAAATGACAATCCACAACCAGTAAATGTATTTATTTTTTTGGCCCAATAAAACATCCATGTGTGTGCGCTGCTATATTAAGATTATACAATTTCAGTTGTGCTACTGAAATCTTTAGCTTGCTTGCGCCAGTGCTACCACCTAATAATGACAAAGTAAGCCCTGTTATGTGAAATTACCTGTTTTAAAATTGTTTTGTTGTCATGGGTTTACGACAGTCGGCCTAAAGTATTTTTCTTCCAAACCACAGGCAACCAAGAACAAATTGTTCCCCGGGGCCCGGCCCTCACCCAGGTGATCGGAATTCTCCTGGGAATGCAGTCACCAGCATGGTGAGTTACCTGGACTGATCATTTTACACAACATAAAGGCTCCATGTTATTTTATATTGCTCTCCTGACCCACACGCTGCACTAGGGAATTCAACACGTTTTTGGATTGTGTTCCTGAAGGATAGGAAGACTAGAAGGCGTTGGAAGAGAAGGTTTTAGGATTTGTTTGGGCTTTGATATAATGGGTCCCAATGGATGGCGCACTGCGATGCATACAAAGGTGCCTATTGTGATATGTTCACACTGAAAGCCTATCGAGCGTCAAGTAAGGTCGACGGAGCGTCGCCGACGGCGCGGAAGAAAAACGAGTGTCCTAACGTTTATAGCTGAGATGCCTACATACTTTAACAAAATGCTGCCACAGCGGCACATTCTTTGACATGGTGTGGTTTAGTTTGTGTCCGAGTAAACGTTCAGTAAGTTAAAGGTCCAGTGTGTAGACTATAGTGGCATCTAGCGGAACGGACTTGGCGGAAGTGTTTTTTAATTGGTGTATAATCCCATGAAAATAAGTATTGTTATAGCGTCATGTTGTCAAAAGCCACCTATGTCCACGTACCGCAGTGGAAGTAAACATTGGCTTGTAGCGGGGACGGCTGTTGCGATGAATGAGCAACACATCAAACGGATGGCGATGAAGGTCTATGAATGTAGTTTACCACTATGGATGCAATAAGAGGACCGAGATGTAAAAGGCTGTCCGTGTTGAAGGACATGGCGGAGGCAAGTGTCCATGATGACTATGACACCGATACCAGTGTGACTGGTTAAACTGGTTTAGTCACCTAGTTTTATGGTAGGGATGGGCGCTATACCAGTATGAACGGCACTGCCACGATATGGATTTCGCCGTACCGTGGATACCCTTGTATAGGCATCAATTCTTTGTTGACCCATCTTTTTGAGTGGCCATTGTGTGCATGTAGGGACAAACGAGCGTGCGTCAGCAGCACAGAGGGGACTCGAGTTTGGAACTTGGACTTAAGTCGCGCACACACATGCCGTTTTTCCGTTGGCACTTTTGGCTGGGCCGGGCGGATTTGCGTTTCCACTTAGTTTAACCGTAAAAGCGAGAGTGCTCAACTGATTCTCCATTTGTTGGTTCCTATAACTGTATAAGCCTAATGCAAAAGGGTCATAAAGTTTAATAGTAGCGCACCGCAGTGATTAGTCTGACGTTGTTCCAAAACAACGTGGCTCGTTGAAATAGGACCGTTTCCTTCATAGTAATCTTGGTATAAAGACTGGACACTGGATAATATTTCACACTATTAGAGCGCTGATATCGAGATGCAACAAAATGTTTGTGTTGTATCAAGAACATCGTGTGGCACTCGGAAATATGTGTGAAACATTGTCCAATGTCCAACTTCTGCTCTCAGTGAGCTACTGAGATTAGGAAGCAAAAAGGGGTGTATTGAACGTCAAACTGAATCCATCACTGTATGTTGCCGTTTGTCGGAAAAAACCCAAATATATCAAATGTGTCTTAAACAAATCATTCAGATTTTTATGGCTGGCTATAATAAAAGCCCACCATATAAAATGGAATCGAATAAAAACTGAAGACAAGCGTCGTCAGTTAAAGACACACCTTCAAGCAGGAAGCGTGTAATGGAAATGCAAATCCCAGCCGGGCCAGTGTAGTATAGTGGGAAAAAATGCCAACGGTGACTTGAGACTCGACTCGGACTCGTGAACAATCTTTATTTTATTTTATTTTAAAGGGCCCCTGTTTTACCACCAGTTGTGAGTGATTAGCTGTTAGGAAATGTC
Source organism: Lota lota (assembly GCA_026745465.1). Classification (NCBI taxonomy): domain Eukaryota; kingdom Metazoa; phylum Chordata; class Actinopteri; order Gadiformes; family Lotidae; genus Lota; species Lota lota. Next base: position 1,170,822 of record JACYXH010000376.1, on the reverse strand, counting down.
TGAGGTGAGTATCACTTCTTACCCTTCGAAACCGTATGCCTCCGGTGCACATCCGCGTAATTACCTGCGGATACGTTGAGATCGCACAACTTTCATAAACAATCCAGAACCGTGCAGTCAAATCTGTTTAACCATTTATTCTAGATAACCACCAAGTCCATTAATGACCATGGAACCGTCCAAGTCCTTAGTTGTAATCCAAAGGTTAGTAATTTAGCCACAATAGAGGTAGAGGACCAAGCATAGCTGTCCGTTTGTCTGTGCGTGTTATGTACAGTAACATAATTATGTGATCAGCTCTGTACAGAGCGGATCACAGGCTAAACTATTACATGTAATAAATCTTTTTTATTAAATCGGTGGTGGGCGTGTGTTATCCTTAGTCTACGGTATTTTCCGTTATCGCTGCTTTCCTCAACTAGTCCAAACTAAACTCTGTAGTGCTTGGTGTTTACACGCTGTCGTGTCTAAAACACTAGAGTAAAACGTTAAGAGTGAGTGTGTGTGTGTCACTCTTTCTGCCTAAACAAGGTTAAAATACATATTTGGACTAATGTAAGGCCTAAGAAAGGCTACCTAATATATGTACTACCGTGATTCAGTAATCTTTTAATCGTGATGTAATATCTATCGTCCGGACAGTGGAAACTCTGAAGGCTGTCAAGTTCTAGTCGGTTGGTCGATTGGTTGGTCGATATGCACTTCAACCAAATTCTCATTGGTCAGACAGTCGCTGACTTACAGTCGTTACTTTCACAATGAAAAAAGCGCTTCTTAATCCATTATTTTCAGGGGTGGGAGGGACATATGCAGAACGATGGGTTTTCTTTTTGAGTGATGGGCTGTATTGTGTTAGAAGTACCATTTAATTATGACAAAAAAATAGTGAAGGCTCCGTAGTTTCTTATTTAATAATCATGTGGTTTTATAGACTATAAGACAGGAGGTCCAAACAACCCGGTTTTCACCACTTTGAACTCACCCAATTTAAGGAAGACTAGTCGTTACTTACTGAACATCTGTCTGGCAGCGTTCAGTTAAAAAGGACGCCAGAAAGTGTAAAGTAAGTATGTAGGCATGTCATCTCAAATATGGCCCAAGTAAATGATCTTTTCATCTTGTCTGCCGTTCTCCGTGAACCTTCGTGTTTTAACGCGCGGTGGGCTTTGAGTGAACATATCAGGAGTGGCACCAATTGACTCTTCCGACGTGTGTTGTCTATGGGCGGGGCTACCCGACGTGTGTGTGTGTGTGTGTGTGTGTGTGTGTGTGTGTGTGTGTGTGTGTGTGTGTGTGTGTGTGTGTGTGTGTGTGTGTGTGTGTGTGTGTGTGTGTGTGTGTGTGTGTGTGTGTGTGTGTGTGTGTGTGTGTGTGTGTGTGTGTGTGTGTGTGTGTGTGTGTGTGTGTGTGTGTGTGTGTGTGTGTGTGTGTCGTGGCTCACCCGGTGTGCCACCCCCGCTTTATGTTTAGTTGGACTCGGACCAAGAGTGGGACTGAAGCCCCCTGACCTTCTCCAAACAGCACGTGTTATTTAGGCGACCAGGTAGAGTAGAATGCACTGGTTGATTTAAATTAATCTAGAGATGACGGGCAGATTGTTTTTCATCGACCAATCGATTGTTTTATTTGGTTGACTACAGCCCTAATTCAAAGAACCTCATCACTTGGCTACGCGATGCTGTCGTGTGTGTTAATTACATTTATATATCCACGCCATTTCTAAAGTTTTCATATCGGCAAACGTAGACGCCGATACCGATATATCCGTCAGCCCTTGTTCCTGATCACACAACCTTGAGTAATGTCTGTACTTCCGTTTCAGATATCTGCATCCTTCACGCCAACATCTGTGATTCGCAAAATGTACGAGACAAAAGAAAAGACGAGAGATGAACCAGGAAGTCGAGCAGACAGCAAGGAAGAGGCGATTCACTCTCAAGATGGTATACAACCTGAATGTGTTGCATAGATGCATGAATACGCTTTGTACATTGGGACAGTATACAATAGGAATAAATTATATTGTACATGAATAAGCATTGTACATTGGGACAGTAAACAATAGGAATAAATTATATTGTACATGAATACGCTTTGTACATTGGGACGGTATACAACATGAATAAATTATATTGTACATGAATAAGCATTGTACATTGGGACGGTATACAACATGAATAAATTATATTGTACATGAATAAGCATTGTACATTGGGATGGTATACAACATGAATAAATTATATTGTACATGAATAAGCATTGTACACTGGGATGGTATACAACATGAATAAATTATATTGTACATGAATAAGCATTGTACACTGGGATGGTATACAACATGAGTAAGTTAGCATGATCCATACACTTTGTACAATGGGCTTTAATGCAAAAAATTACATTAATAATTAATTGACACTTTATTTATTTTTTACTTTTTTCTTTCTGAAATAGATGGAAGTTCCCTTAACTCTTGCCTGGAAACTATGTCTGGAAGTGGTTCTCAGCCTGGTGGTTTAAAGGCTGGTTCACAGAACATGGCCAGCAAGGACAGCGAGCGCCTGAGGCCAAGCTCCGCCGGCCACCATGCGCCCCCCATGGCTTCCCCTGGGCCTGGCTCGGCCTTTCCCCGTCCCATGTTCCAGGCACCGCTGCTCTCCCACTTACCCATGGTGCGGCCTCCTCCTCCGCAGCTCCATCCCAGTGTTGTGCAGCGAATGCTCGCGCAGGGTATCCAGCCCCAACCACTAGGGCCCGCCCTGCTGCAGTCTGGTTGGTTGGCTTTCTTGTCCTGCGGTCTCTTTCGCTTTGCCCTTAGGGCGTCGTTAGAACCGTTTTCAACATCTCCTTGATTTGAAGGGTTTTGTATTCGCAACAGGCATGTTTCCATCACATGTGGACCTTGCACAGCTCCGCGGCTTGCCTCCTACCCTGCTTGGTCCGCCACTGTACCCTCTCGGTGCGACGGGGAATCCACGTCTACCTCCCAGGGCAAATGCCCAGATGCAGCTAGCAGTAATGCAGCAACAACTCCAGCAACAGCGACAAGGTAAATGGTCATTATTTGGTATCCTTGGCTGAAGAGAGAGATAGGCTTGCACCAGGAACGTGCCATGAACAGTTCAAGTTGTGCTTCTGACTGGTGTCATGGATGGATGGATGGATGGATGGATGGATGGATGGATAGATGGAGATCTAATGTATAGATACATCTATAGATCTAGATAGCTCTATAGATGCAAAATATAGTTTGATTGTGTTTTTCTATATCTTAGCGATCTGCCCGAGTGTGCAATGGGACTCAGAATAACGGACTAAGCGTGAGGGTTTGGCAAACTAAATGTGGTCTCGTCGTTAAAGTGACAGCCTCGTGTCTCTCGTTCCATTGCAGTACACCCAGGAGCTGGGGTCTCGCACTCACAGAATCACGGCCACCACCGGACTAACGCTCAGAGACATGGCGCGAGTCCTCCCCTTGGCCTGGCCAAGTGGTTCGGCTCAGACGTGCTCCAGCAGCCCCTTCCCTCCATGCCCGCCCAGGTCATCAGCGTGGATGAACTAGAGTTTCGGCCGTGAAGACCCGACGCTGGGACTTCCATCACCACCTCCCCATTATTGGGAAAAAATGTGAACTTTAATTTGAGAGAAAGTGCAGACATGGATTGTCTGACCGTGCTTTGTCTTCAACCTTGAAGTCACTGTTTTTTTTTTTGATTTCTGAGAAAAGGGAAGACAAGTTATGATGAATCGTTTTTGAAGAATTATTTTCTCCCTCTTTTTGTATTTTACTTGCGGTAAAGTAATTAATGTATAGGCCCTACATTGTACAGACAAATGGTAAAGAAACATATTCTCCCTATGTATATAACGCTATGGTTTCTTGGGATGGGGAAGATTTAAATATCCATGGTTCAATTCAATACTGCAGAGACAAAGTGGAGCCATCTAGAGATGGAAGCGTTACTTTTGTCTGGTCGTCTAGGTGTAACGTCCCCCCTGCACTGTGAAAGGGCTACTGAAAGTGTTTAATAGTGGTGACTCCAGGTGCACTCAATTAAGTTGTCCTAAATGACATGGTGTGGCCCCTAATCTACATGTGATTGACGCAAATATTGAGGTCTGTGGAGGAATTGGCAATTGTTGGTGTGCCTTTTTTTTTTCGTTTTAACTTTCACCCTCCCATCCAACTTGTCACTGGGGGAGAAGCACTGCTCTAAATCAAGTTATTCTATTTCTTTTGGAGGGGGTGGCTGGGATTCAGTTTATGCCTATGTGCTATTCAATTATAGAAGCACAATTAGAGTTAATAAATAAAAAGTTAAGTAAAACTCAGTTGGTGTCTGTTTACAGTGTTTTCCGTCTGTCAAATGTTATTGTAAACTCATTTGTAAAGTCATTTTGCAAAACCAGAAGTAAAGCGTGTGCATTCATCATGGCTTAACATTAAATTGACAGCACTTGTAGATGTAAGCCTACGTTGCATAGAGTGGAGCCTTGACTCCTATAGCTTAAATTATCCAAAATGCCGCTGCTGGCAGTAGACAAGGTCTATAACTAGAATATACCCGAATATTGATGGCTGCAAATACGTCAAACGAACAGCTGTGCACCGCTTTGTGTGCCGTCGTGGGCATGGTGTTGATAATCAGACCAGGAAGACAAAACGTTGACTAGGAGACCACTTCCAGGGCTCTTTTGATAACTTATTATAAAAAATGTAATCAAGATGCGCATGTTTGCATCGCCTGTGCAGCCTCCCCACCGTAGAACGAACGCGGGGGGGGGGGGGGGGGGGGGGGGGCGAGGTTAAAGTTCACAGGAAGCTGGGGGGCTGCCATTTTTTTTTCCCCCGCCGTTGCTAACGTTTAGATGCTAAAACGCGACAGGGACTGTTTCAACCCGCGGCTGGGCGTACTGCAACGGTCTGTCGTCCCGTTTTAGTCCGTCGTTTCTCTCCGTACACGTTGTCCAATACCAATGGTAAGTGGATGATTTGACATGGAGAAAGTAGTGGAACCGTCTTGGAACTCCTCGTGTACCTACCAGGTGAGCAAGCACAGCGCCGAGATGCTACATAACCTCAACGTACAGAGGAAAGATGGAGGCAGGTTCTGCGACGTGGTCCTGCGTGTCGGCGAAGAGAGCTTCCCTGCCCACAAGGCTGTGCTCGCTGCGTGCAGCGAGTATTTTGAGTCGGTGTTCAGCTGTCGCCCGGCAAGCGACGGCGACGCCAAGGAGCTGGAAATGCACACGATCAGCCCTAAAGTTTTTAGGGACATCCTGGACTTCGCCTACACGTCCAAGATCGTGGTACGGCTGGAATGTTTCCCGGAGTTGATGACGGCCGCCAAGTTTCTTCTCATGCGGTCAGTTATTGAGATATGCCAGGAGGTAATCAAACAATCGAACGTACAGATCCTCGTCCCCACTTCACGTGGGGGGGAGGCCAGCCTGTTTCAGGCCACGGGGGCTTCGGAATCGGGCTTCCAGGTAGCCCAGCAGGACGTGGCGAACGGGACGGGCACGGCGGAGAACGATGTGCGCTTTGCAAACAACGGGCGTGTGGACGGAGATCCAAACACCGCCGGTGCGCTTTTGGAAGACGACACTGAAACCCCAATGCCCGTGTTGCATCCCATCCAAGACGTGTCCACGTCCCCTTCGTCGGCGGTGACAGCAGAGCCGTGTCATGACACGCACTCAGCGGGGTCAAAGACGAACAGGGGCAGACCAAAGACCGCGACGGCGACGGAACCTTTGCACTTCAGCCACAGCGACCCTAAAGACAGTGGCTTATTCCCCTGCGGCTCGTGCGGGAAAGCCTTCACGGAGGCCTCGCGGTTGAAAAACCACGAAGCGCAGCACGGAGCGTCCAGTGCTGTGAACAGTGTCAGTGGGAGCCTTTCCCCGGAGGAGGGCGGCGTCGGGCCGATGGCGCGCTCTCAGCCGGGCGGAGTGGACAACGGCGTGGGGCCGCGCGGAGCGTTCTCCGCCGATTGCAACCGCAAGCGGGAGAGGATCCGACGGCACGTTGGCTGTGACGTCTGCGGAAAGGTTTTCCGAGACGTGTATCACCTAAACCGACACAAGCTCTCCCATTCCGGGGAAAAGCCGTACGAATGCCACATATGTGGACTGCGTTTCAAACGGAAGGACAGGATGTCGTACCACGTTCGCTCACACGACGGATCGGTGGGGAAACCCTACGTGTGTCAAAGCTGCGGCAAGGGGTTTTCGAGGTGAGTTGCATTCAAACACACCCTCTAGGATCCAGGTCAGCCACCAGTGATTGAGACCTCACTCGGTGGGACCTCCGGGGTCATCAACTGTGCCTAACTTATTTCCAGATGTCACGCAAGATGAAGTGACGCGCTTAGTAGCAGCTCCTGGCTTTGGCTTATTTAGAGGCCAGGTCCAAATGATCCACTTTAGATGAGTGGGTTTGTGGCATACCACCACAAATAACTCCATCCATTCGCTCTAATTAGGATCGAATGGGTTTTCTTTCGTATTTTCCACACCCTGGGGCAAAATGTTCAATTTTGTATGTTTTGATGGAAACCTGCGGTCCAAAATGCTGCCATATTTTTATTTTGGCAATGGCATTGTTTTGATCCTGCAGATGCATGCTTGTTGTATGACATGGCATCGAACGACTCAAGAGGAGGAACCTCCTACATTAATCTGAGTCAGATCTTTAAAGGGGTGATATTATGCCACCAGGTGGGAGTGTGACTAGCCATTAGAAGCCTTTTGATCATCTGCCTTTTCCTGTGTTTTAGTGACATCACAAGTGGGCGTGTCCACCTAGATGCATGATGGCTAGATCAGCAACATCTGCTACAGTCCTCTGGCTTGGCTGGTAGACTGATCTATCCAGCGTACATCTACGTGGACATTCCCCCTTGTGATGTCACTAAAACACAGGAAAAGGCAGATGATCAAACGGCTTGTAATGGCTGATCACACTCACACCTGGTGGCGTAATATCACCCCTTTAACTGTTTCGGGGTTTTATGCGATATGTTACATATTATGTTAAGCACCTTGATCGTTACGTACTAAGAAGTCTGCCGAACCGGTCCGGACAAGGAGGTGTTTACATTTTGTACAGTAGGGCCCGGCTTCTGCAGTCTGGGTGCAGTCTGACTGACTGGTCCAAATTCACCGCAACTCCCTTGACAATCGCTAAGGATCAGAGTACATTGCAGTACATCCAATGAATGAACTGAATCTAAATTTAAGGGAAGGCGTTTGCATGAAGAAATGCAGGTCTGCTCGGCAGGTGTATGCCATTAGACACACGGGGCAGTGTCAGATCGCTGTAATTCGGAGCGTGGATTAGGGGTGGGCGAAATTGGCCAAAAAGAATATGCAGACGACGTATATGTAAATTTTTTACGATATCTTTCAGCTTCCATAAAACATTTCTTTGGACGTACAAAGTCACTTGGATCCGCTAACCTAAAGAAAACATACCGGCCATTTGTAAATGAAAGCAGCAAACGGGCGCCTTAGGCTCACAAACATTCATATGATGTATTGTATGAAAAAGATACAACTTTCAACTTTAACACTGAATATCAATAGAAATAATACAAAATGAAATCGTGTCAACTATGTACGTCAGTTACCAAGCGAAGATGCAGCTTTTTCCAATAAGCATCGCGCCGTTGAGAAAGAGGGATGGATTCAACCCTCAACCTGCCTAGTAGGTAGACTGGCATCGCCAGACGAATTGCAAACTGGAATTAGTCTGGAACCTCTCGGTTCTTTTTCGATTTCCAAAGGGCGTCACCAACGGGCGCAGACCAAAATGGTAATGGACGCAATTGGACGGGCCAACAACCAATCACAGCAGCGAGACGGGTGACGCAGCACTGAGCGACGAAAGAACACCTTTCTTCTCAACAAAAGCTTTGAAGTGCAGTCGTTTGCTCTTCTTTTAGTGACCATATAACCGTCCGGTTCCTTCAGTGCTGTCTCGATGGCGTGATCAACAGACCGTTCTACATCAGCGGCAGCCATCTTTGTTGTTGTTGTTGTTGTGCGTTATGGAGGGGCACTCGATATGCAAGGCGACGTTTCATGGGCACTTTAATACCAGTAGTAATACCACATCACCCACCCGCTGCGTGAATATCCGTCGCATATCCAATGTCTGACTTGCAACAAAAACAAATTACATAAACCGCTGTGACATGTGCTCATTTAAATACACTACTACAGTAGCCCTATGCTGCTGTACATTTCACTTTCAGTTTTGATGTACCCAGGTTCCTGGCGGGCGGGCATTATTGTCAAACTCATCATCGGTGGGGGAACTCACCCGATCCGGACGAGACACCAAACGTTTGCAAACTACCCACTTGAGTCTCCACAACAATATGCAACGGGCTTTATTTTGGACTATTTTATTATACATCCTGCTTCAAAACCTGGCCAAAATACATATCAACATAATACGGAATGTATTTTTAAGATGTCGGAAAAAAAAGACCACAAAACTAGTTTCGATTGCAATGTGTTAGTTTATGTTTATGGTTTATTTATGGTTTATGGTGTGTTTGTCACCCTCCTTTTACTTTGACATTTTCTTGTCTGTGGCTTTCTTTGGCCATCACACTGCTGCGCACGGACTACTTTGAGTCTACAATGTTAACTGACTTAGTTGTGATTGGCCAGTGAGCCCAGTCCCAGAGCACGCAAGCAGCACAATCTCACGCACACCCCGAAGGACAGGCCCCCAGGGGCCCGCTAAAGAGACAGACAGGGCCAGCAAAAACTATATGTGTACGTTTGTGGAAACTATTGCAGATAAAAAAAAGTTGAAACCATAAGGCAACACGAGTACTTGTTTTACATTTGGACAATGTCATACATGCTATAATCCTACAGCTCGACTTTTTTGGTGCATAACCCGGTGAAATGTCAGGAAGGTATGAAATAAAGATACCGCCCAAAGCTAGTCGGGACGTGATGTGAAGCTTATAGCTTTAGGCCTACTTTATACACGCTGAACTTCAGCAGCATCTGCCAACGCGATGCTATCGTTCCCCTGTGTGGCCCTGTTAAACCCCGGAGCTGGAGCGCACTGACCTGGAGTGGCTGAGGTGGAACCCGCAACGGGTTTGTTCACGGCGGCACAGTACTGTCCCGTGCTCTTGCTCTGCCCCCAAACATAATCACGTTCAAGAATTTAAGCTCGGTTGGGAAATGGATGTCCAGCAAGCGGTTGAGACAGAGCTGTAAATGCACCTGGACCACCGATTGTGGTATCTTGTTTGAGAATGATGGTGGGCACTGGTAGAGTGACTTTATTTTTGTCCGTCTATTGTTTTATTCATCACTTAAAGGCAGGGTAGGCGATCTGTTTCCAGAACATGAAATAAATAAATCGGACTTCATATAATAAGAATTGGATTTAAAAAAAAAGATTAAAAAAAAAAGCTAAACAAATACATTTATCTTTGTACATTTCTACTCAAGGTAAATATTTGGTATTGCACATTGTGAATGACTTCCTGACACGGTGCTATTACAGCGTACATTTGTATCATATATCACATATCCGTATCGCAAGCTGTCTGTTCTCCCCTGGGTCGGGAATCCCAACACTCCTATGCTTACTAAAATTGCGAGCCGATGTCGCCATGCACGAGCAAAAAAAAAAAGTTCAGCCCAAACACAGAGTGGCAACAGAAAACTGCCCTGTGACGAGAATTGAAGCCCCCTGCAGATGGGACCAGCTCGTCTCCAGCTGGACTTTTAGCCAAGTAAACAAAGAGGTGCATAGTCTGCGGAGGGACACAGGGTTGTGGTTATATGGGGGGCCCTATATAACTAGAGTTATTTCATTGTATATGATATGGGGGTGCCACATGATCCCTCCGGTGGGATCTTGATGCACCCCCCCCCCCCCCCCCTCTACCCCCTTATGGTGTAGGCAGACGTCAATGCAACTGTATGCAGGAATGCAAAACATGACTGCTAGTAAAGATGTGTATTAACAAATTCGACATGGGCATTTCCCCCCCCCCCCCCACCCCCCCGCTCCCCCCCCCCTGTAATATGCAGCTACTAATGAACTACTAATCTATACGTCATTTAGTTAATTGACATGATACAAACAATGTGTACTTTCTTCGAAAACACCGTTTATTCATAGCGGGACGCGTCGTAAAAAGGATCAGAGGGGCAGCGTTTCCCTACGGCTCGACGCAAGGCTGGACAGCCCTGCTGTGTGTGAGAGAATGCATGTTGGGCAAAGGCGCAACCACCGTGCGAGCTGTAAGAGAAAATAGCCAAGCGAAAACCCCCACTGGGGTGCTGAATGACGTGTGTGTTTGTTTCTCACCAGACCGGACCATCTGAACGGACACATAAAGCAGGTTCACACGACAGAGAGGCCCCACAAGTGCCAGGTGACGACTCTAGAAATTGGAACATCGCCCATTACGTCTTACGCGTATAAAGGTGCCGAGGGATCAGATGTTTACCGCTTTCGCTTCGACCTTCCAGATTTGTAACGCTTCCTTTGCCACCCGGGATCGGCTGCGGTCGCACCTGGCGTGCCACGAGGACAAGATCCCCTGCAAGGTGTGCGGCAAGTTCCTGCGGGCGGCCTACATGACGGACCACCTGAAGAAGCACAGCGAGGGAACCCACAACTACTGTGGCATCTGCAACAAAGGTGAGCGGCTCGCCGGCCACAACGCTCCCCCCCCCCCCCCCCCCCCCCCCCACTGGGGAAGCTGCCGAGGGCCGTGCGGGGCCGGCAGCCCCGCGTCGGATCACCTCTCCCAGGTGTGCGCTCGTCCTCCAGAGCTTTTCTTACATGGGCGAAAGCAGTTGGCAAGATATGGTGCAGCGTGGACAAAATACAGAAACTTGACAACGGTAGTTGAGCTAAAGGAAGACTTGCTTGTTGCTGCCGCTGACGTGCTCAGATTACGTTCTTATCGTTATGGAAAGGACCCCTGCAGAGCAACGCAAACTTGTTTCTTTAACCTTTCGCTTGACCAGTCTTGTTTCCTATCGTGACCAACCTAGTCCCGCTCAAGGAGAAGTCTTGCGCGAGTTTAGTCGTTGCAGGACGAGAGCGGTGAAAAAACGTGAGTGAGAGCTTCGAGAGAGCAGAGTTGGTCGCCAAGTGTGTTTTTAAAGCTTCTTAAGAGAGTTTTTAAAGAGTTGAGCTTGATATCAGAGCATGGCTTCTCCTTGAGCGAGCCTTGGTTAGACACAATAATAAACAGACGGGATCAAGCGAAAGGTAAAGAAACAAGTTGGATTTGTCTGTAGGGATCCTTTCCATATGATGGAATATAATCTGAGCCTGTCAGTGGCAATAGCAAGCACTTTTAGAATACGTACATTGACGGAGCGCTATTGGTAAAGGATTAACATGATCAGAAAATAGGGTTTGATTATCGAAATTAGATTAAATTGTTTTATGAAATATTGGCCTGTCCTTAGGCTGATTGTGAATAATTAACTGTTACCCGACAATATAATTTTGACCGGATTAACACTACCACTTAAAAGGTAAAAATATATATGTTTATAGTACATTCTTCATAGCATATTTATTCTAATCGGTTAACTCTTAATAACCGGTTAACAAGTGTTGTTTAACGGCCGCAGTCTTAATTAGCATCCCTAATTCCTGTAGGTCTGGAATGGAATACATGCAATGCACAGCTCTGGTTATCACTTCATGCTTGGTGAAGTGAGCTGTGTTGTCCACTATCTCTGGGAAGTGTCCTTCCAATTTCAGGATTTGCTCAGCCCCAAACGGTGTTTTTAAATTGGTTACTATTCCTATCCGTCCAAGTTGGTGATCAAAACGAAAAGCTGAACAATGTACGAGTCACTGGTTTTTTCGAAGCTCAAGCATAAGTAATCACTACTTGCCTTTATGCGTGGGAACATGAGCATACTGTCTTCACAGACGTCCACAGTGGTATGCAGTAGCGCATGCACGCGACATGGCAAAATATCACAATCCATTCTTACCAAACGAAAAAGCCATTAGGACTTGGCGTGTTATTGTCACGAATCTTCCAGCTGACCGAGAAACTTCCCAAAAGTGGGTTTCCTCCACGCACAGAGCATTGGCTTTGAAAGGTCAAGCCGGAGAAATTGCAAACAAAAAGTGGGCTCAACGCGGCTGTCTCCCAGTCAGATAGGTGCTGTGGCGCCACCGCTGGCCATTCTGTGCGCCCTTAAGCTCTTGTTTCCAACTTCCTCTTGTTGCTCTTCCTCTGCCGGTTCCCAGGGTTCTCCACCGCCTCTTATCTCAAGGTGCACATAAAAGCCCACCACGCCCTGCTCCCCACGGCCGCCGCGGGGCCAGCCTTTGGCGCCGGGCCCCGGGGGGAACCTCAGACACACAACGGCAGCCCGTACCTCTCAGGACGCCGGTGCTCCGTGGAAGGCAAGCAGTCGGCCACCCCGACTATTCACCGCTCATTTGCTTTGCTGCTCGCTGCGGGGGGTGGGGGGGGGGGGGGGGGGGGGGGGGGGGCATACATAAGCCAAGCTGCTTGCTTAAGACCAAATCACCGATCTTGTGTCCTGCATGATGTATGCAAAGATCCACATTGCTACTCAGATCGTACGCTAGGACCCCAGGCAGTCCCAAAGCTTAGCGACGCGCTGGCCTTCTTTGGCAGAGCGATCGCTGATTGGTAAAGTGGGGAACGACCCCCTGGTTTTTGACGGCCTGACATGAGAACAAAATGAAGGAACCCAGGCAAATCGAACATCGCTTTTTTCAGTTGGTGTCAACGCACCAACCGCTTTTCAGCATGTCATTTTCAATGATTTTGCAACATCTTTTTCACGGGAATAAATATATATATAGCCTTTTCAACATTTTATAATGGAGCACAATCAGTCTTGTGATTCCAATTCCAGATTTGCTCTTAGGTTAATGATAGATTGGGTTTGGAAACGCTGTGCTGCCCCCTTGTGTACACGTTAACGTGGAAGTGTAACAGCGCCGCAAAGATCAGCTTTGTGTCTGAGTCGCGACGTGGATCTTCACAAATGTCGACTACTTGGAACTTCATGCTTGTTCTCCGATCGTTCAGTCTGATTGGGTATTTGCTTTATGATGGAGGTAGCCTGTGTTCATAAGTAAAAGGAGCGCTGTACATTTGAACCTGATTCAGTTATGCAAGGGAGATGTTTCACCAGTGAATGACTGCGTTTGAACTATATACTCAGTAGCTATAGTTAGCATTAGGAGTGGGTCTTTCACCTCAATTACTGTAAACCTTTTGTGATTGTTGGAATTGCAGAAACGATCTGAAACATTTAGTGTCAGATCTGCCATATTGCAAACATTTTGGAGCATTTCCTGTTTATTATTTAAACGTAACTAGTTTATTATACCCTAAAAACAAATGGCAGACTACACATTGACTTGCGTACACTTGGAAGCATCTTTATTTTATTAGGAGGGTGACGGTACACAAATGTCACGGTTCGGTACGTACCTTAGTTTTGAATTCACAGTTCGGTTAAGTTTCGGTACAGTAAGGGGAAAAAACACAACATACAATTTCTTGTCGTTTATTATGAACGTTTGTCAACATCAACAGTTTATAAAAAAAGTATATATATATACCATTTTAAATTAAACAACAAAATATATATAAAAAATAAAATACTGCTGCAAACTGAAATAATATATTCTCAAATAAATTGAACTAAATATAATAACTAATAACTTCACGTTTCCACATTGTGTTAAGTGCAGCATTAACACTTATGATTGTGTCTTTTCTATTTTAGAAATGTACTTTTCCCTTTGTGCACAAAATCAACATATCCAGGTGAATGGCGTTTTAGTTAGGCTATAGTTTAGGGCAGGGTACTCTGTACTCCGCCTGTGGTGTACAACTATTGCCCAAGCGATGGCTCTATGGAGAGGAGTGCCGCTGCCCCACCGTCTCCTGGCCAGCTAAACACCGCCAGACACACGGGTCTCCTACCGCTGAGGGCGTCTTTAGTTCCCCGCGTCACATCGCTGTATTTCAGAGCGTAGGATATCTGTTGAGTATCTAATATCTTTGTAACTAGATAGATATACTTTCAAGCGACGTAAAATGCTATTGAGATGTGCGATTGTTTTGACACACCAGCACTACAGCAGCAGTGTGCTGCTATACACGTCTCTTTCCGTTTTGTTTCCCGGGCGGTCATTATTGGAAAAACGCGTGGGGGGGGGAGAGACGGACACACCGCCCACCCGGGACAGCCAGCAATCGTTGGCGAACTGACCTGACCTATTTCAGGCTCAACAACAATGCGACGGCAAACACTTTCTTTTGGACTGTTTTTAATTATATATCCTGCTTCAAAACGTGCGGTATTGTCCGTGTGGGAAGTGGGATTTCAAGCAGCCTGTGTTCCGCCCGCCAAACAAAGCCCAACTGTTTGCATTCGGATCGGTGCGCATGTGTACCGAAAGTCCGGTAGTGACCGTTACACCCCTACAGTTCAGCCATTGTTGTATTAATCCTAAGGCGTCACCATACATTTATAAGTACATTCCAGGTATGCTATACAACGAAAGGCTCATTGCTTGTATGCGTTATGCTGTCAAAACAAATGTGTTATAGCGTGCCGTACGGTAACACTATATCATTTTTCATTTGAAGGGCAAAAACTAGCATCTGTGTGTCCGTGTGCTTGGCTTGCTCAACATCGAGCGGCCACCAAAGACCCCTGGACCCTGCATGAATGTTAGCCCGTTTTATGAAAGGATGACTTTGGGATTTTTCAACATGGACCCTGTATCCCATCAGCCCCGGGGACCCAGACGAATTCTGTGAGCTCGTTTCATTTGCCCTGCCGGAACAGTCTGGATCCCCTCGATTGGAAAATGACTTCCAAGCTCCAGAAACCATGACGCTCCAATCACAACCGTTTTGTCTGATAATGGACGGGGTTTATACCATGAACTGATGTTTCTCCACTATACCATACTGGCCCGGCGCGGTTCGGCTCGGCACGGCAGCCCAGCGCGGCCGGGGTTTGCATTTGAAGGCGTGTCTTTAACTGATGACGCGCTGGTCTCGTGTCGATGACACAACAACGCTCCCACTGTTATTGCCTATTTAGTTTCATATCATAGCCTACCATAAAATCTGATTTCGTTTAAGAGACATTTAATGTATGTGGGTTGTTTCAGAAGGATGGCGACACACTGATGTCCGCAATGATGCGGACATTTTGACGTTCAATAGTCCCCCTTTCTTGTTTCCTAATCTTAATAGCCCATCGAGAGTAGTAGTCCTGTTTCCACATTGGACAATGTTTCACACATATTTCCCCAAGTGCCACGTGATGTCCTTGATATTAGGTAAAAACCGCGTTGAATATCGATATTAGCGCTCTAATAGTGTGGACTATTGTCCAATGTCCAGTCTTTAACACCAATACTAATCTGAAAGAATTATTTCCTATTTCAACAAGCTATTTTCTTTTGCAAGAGTGTATCGTCAAACTAACATCACCGCGGTGCGCTTCTATTAAACCTTCATTACCCTTTTTAATTAGGCTTCTATAGGTATGGGAACCAACAAATAATAATGAATCTAGCTGTTGAGAACTCTAGCTACACTCTCCGTGCGTGGCGATGCGTCTCATACACGAGAACATACAGGTCATTGTCTTTTCATAGGTCTGTATTCCTACAGTTCGAGAGACAACTTTCTCGCTCCGAACAGCAGCCAGGGCTGACGTAACCGTGGAGGCGGGGGCGGGCTCACTTTGGCCCGACCTCGGAGGGGGGTCCATCTCGGGCGCGGCACGGCACGGCACGGCGCGCTTCAACTGGTAGTGGAAACGCAAATCAAGCGCGGCTACGCCAGGCTAATATCCCATCACTTGTGGGTGACTAACAAGTGACTAATGGCGGCAACCGTTCTTAAAGTGTGTCCAAAACCGTTTTGATTTCCCTTTGAACATGGTAATAAGTCTTGCATGATGGTCAACGTAGTAATCGATGCCCTTCGTCCCGGCTACTGAAATAAGACCGTAATTGAGAGAAAACGAAATTCTCCCCAAAACACTATGTGAACGTTCCAGTCTGCGTCCTTTCGCTACGCCAAAGTGCCTGTTGGTATACTCTTTGACGTCACGACCAAGGGACACCGACGGCAAGGTGTGTGTGTGGACGTGTGGCGCTCTGTCTGGGCAGCGGTGGGCCGCGGCGTCCGAGAGAGGGCTAATCTTCCCGGACACACAAAGTTGAACGCTATGGTGTGTGTGTGTGTGTGTGTGTGTGTGTGTGTGTGTGTGTGTGTGTGTGTGTGTGTGTGTGTGTGTGTGTGTGTGTGTGTGTGTGTGTGTGTGTGTGTGTGTGTGTGTGTGTGTGTGTGTGTGTGTGTGTGTGTGTGTGTGTGTGTGTGTGTGTGGAGCTCCGTCGGGCGCAGCCGTTTATGTTGATGTCAGCGTCTGAGTGAGGGTTAAGCTTCTCGGGCATTTATAGTATAACGCTAGTGTGTGCCGCATTTCATACACAATCCTGAATAAGCAGACTTGAAGGAACATTGGCGTGTCTGCATTCTAACCGATACCTTTTTTTATTTGATGTGATCATTAGTCAAAGCCAGGGAACAGAACTCGTTTGGCAGGCATCGTTGTTTTCTTTGCTATTGCCGACCCTAATTGACCCGTACAAGTCAAGACCACTTGTCGATTTTTTGGGGTGACTGAAGTCTAAATACAAGGGTCTTGGTGAATGCAAGAAGTGCTCTTAAAACTCTTGCATGCAGTTTTGAAGCACAAATCGGAGCGTACTTGCATGAGTCCGGTCGTAGACTTGGCTATTGATAGTAGTTGGCTATTAATAGTAGTTGGCTATTGGCACATAATGGAAGGGGACCTATCATTGTATATTTTATGTGATTAAAGTCGCAATGTGCAATATTGAGCCCTTCCCAGTTAGTAGGTGTGAGACTTTCATAATTGAATCAACTCCATAACAAGTAGAGTCCACGCTAACTGGCTGTGCAACTGTGTGACACAAACTAGCGTAGCTCAGCTGGCTGGGTGGGGTGAGTGGGAGGTTTTGGGAGTGTCAACAGTACGATTATTGTAAACGAAAATAGAATATATCAGTTATAGGATGTGATTTTATTGATAACATTATTTAAATCACCATTGATCAGCATTGACTACAGGTTATTTTAAGCGAAGAGCTAGCTTAAATTTGACATATTGCGACTTTAAATAATTGCAGGAACAAGCACCATGAGCCGGTGGGGTAGAATGAACTATGCCTGAATGTAGATGGATTAAGTACTGAACGTTTTTGGTTGTTGAACTGGCACCCGAGTCATTCAATGTGTGAGTGCTCTGGCACTTGTGGGAAACGCATGAAACTCTTCAGACTGAATTCAAAAGTAAGGCGACGGTGAGGCTGAGAACATAAGCTATAGGTAGATCATTGATGCCCAGAGTGCTGATCTGTCTGGTCTGTTTCCGAAGCTGCATGGGGGATCCGTGGGGGGGGGGGGGGGGGGGGGGGGGGGGGGGGGGGGGTGGGGGGGGGGGGGGGGGGGGGGGGGGGGGGTTCTTGGTTCTTGGTACAGCTATGTAGTCATAGCTATCCTATTTGGCTATCAATTATTTTACAATTGCATGTGTTGCTGGAACATTTGGTGCAGACAACAGATTTTAAACTTTTGTTCAGGCAAATTGTCAAGATCAATGAACTTTCACTATTTGCCCATATTTTCAGGTCATAGCAGCTTGATGGCAGTAAACATGAATGAGATCAAATAAGCAAACGAATCATGTTTGCTTGGCCTGCCTTTCTGTGTGCAAACAGTAATGCATAAAAGTAGCATTTGGGGTAATTTTATCTCTCTGGTTTCCACTGGCTTGTCTTGTCTGTCGTCCCCCTACCCCCACCCCCCCCCCCCACCCCCCCCCCACCACCACCACCACCACTACTGCTCCCGGGTGTGGTGTAGACCTGTGCGCCGGTCACCAGCTGCCTGTCACCTTACCCGAGGCAGAGGGTCGCTTTCATGGACTCTCTGGATCCCCACGTCATCCGCAGCCCGGCCCCCCGGCCCTGGGCCTGCAGGGCGCGCTCCCCTGTTACTGGGAGTGTCGCGCTGGCTTCCCCTTCCACGGGCCTGTCTCAGGTCAGTCCAGCAGGAGGAGGAGGGGCGGGGGCATGCTGCTAGCTGCTCACTGATTGGACGAGTAGCGCACGCGACGGTCCACATTGCGCAAAACGGTTTGGGCGTAGCGATTGGAGTTGAAAGTGGGCGTTTGTAAAATCCCAAAAGT
Source organism: Lota lota (assembly GCA_026745465.1). Taxonomy (NCBI): domain Eukaryota; kingdom Metazoa; phylum Chordata; class Actinopteri; order Gadiformes; family Lotidae; genus Lota; species Lota lota. Next base: position 1,152,507 of record JACYXH010000376.1, on the reverse strand, counting down.
CTCGGCAGTCTGTGTATTGGTTGTATGGAGTCTGGCCATGTCACGGTACAAGGCATGATTCTCACTGTCCCGTTTTGTGATGGCTCGTCAGATGTTTGCCATCCTGGACCGTACATTAAACGTTTTTAAGGTGACGGTCTGAACCTGGATTGAATTGAACTATTGAGAGTTGTATTTGATGCTTGTTTTCTAGATAATGCCAACACATTTAGGGCTCTCCCCCCCCCCCCCCCCTCCATTTATACTTCTTTCTTTGATTTTGTCCTCTCTTCTTCTAATCGCTCTCTTACTTTCGTTTTCTCTCTCGCTCTCGCTCTCTCTCCCCCTCGCTCTCTCTCTCTCCTCGCACACCCCTGACCACTGCGGCGTTCCCACTCAGACCGACCGGAGAATCCGGAGAAATGTCCTCATCTGGAGTCCGAGGAGTCGGACCCTTCGTTCGCTGAGTTGACCAGCGGGGACGAGCCCAAGTCGCCACAGAAGCCGGACGCGGACGACGTGGAGATGGCCTCGCCAGCCTGCAACGGCTCCTCCTCCTCGGCCACCAGGATGGGGACCTTTCCGTCGGGGTCGAAGGTCAAGGCAGATGTGGAGAAGAGGTTCGTCTGCAGCCTCTGTGGTCAGGCCTTCCGCACCAAGTCCTACCTCAACAAGCACCAGCACCGGGTACACGAGGGCCAGAAGGGCCCGGCCAGGGCCCCATCGGGGCCGGGCCAGCAGGCCACCTCTCCCTTCTCCTCCCAGCAGAACATGTCTCTGCTGGAGTCCTTCGGCTTTCAGATCGTCCAGTCGGCCTTCGCCTCGTCCCTGGTAGACCCAGACGTGGGGCAGAGTGGACTAGACTTTGCAGGGAAGTGATTTGAATCGAGGAAAAGTGGGAGAACCTTTTGGGGGCTCTACTGCAAACCTCGTGGTTAAGTTAAATCCTCTGTATTTGGGAATAATTTTGCCACAAGACTGACAAGTCGTCTGCTGTTCATTGCACTGCTCACTGTGCGTTCACTTTTGTTACTATTTGTCGTGTTCTATTTGTCATAACGCTGTATTGAGATTTTATTTTTCGTTCATTCCAGAGTAGTGAAACTGCTTTAAGAAACCTGACCTATTGTCCTTGACCTTGTATTAAATACGCTTGTATTGAATACGATGCTGAGTTATTGCTCTCCACCTTTCTACACCAGCCCGTACAGCCACATCTTTCTGAATCGATGTGTTGTGAATTAGTCTTCGAAGTCAAGCGTTTATCAGAAATTCATGATTACTGTCCATTATTTGTTGGTTATGAATTTTACTGGCTTTGAAGGCTGCAAATTGACAGGTTTGCGTTAAAACAATGAAAGGGATTTGTTGCTTTTTTTTCTTCTTTTTTTTTAAACCAAAAATGGTGATAACAGTCCTAAGTTTATTGTTGCTTGTTTCAGGAAACATTAATAATGACCATACTTTAGATCAATGGTATGTTTGCACAGCACACACTCAATTCAATTCGGTGGAATACTTTTTCCTCATTCACAATTACCTTTGACCTTTTAACAAACCATGCATCCACAAGTTATTCATTTTGTGAAAACAAAGCCATATGTTGGTTCTTGAAAGGTTTAATAGTTCAGTCCTATTGCCAGCCACAGTCAGTATACATCTGAAGAAGGTAGCTACCTCAGCAGTAAATGAAGTAAAGGTGCCATTCAGCCTACAAGTGACTTTGTGACAGTCAACTTCTTTTTTATGCAAGCAGACTTTACGTGGAACGGTTATATTGCGTAATGCCTATAAAGTTACTACAGCGTGACTTTAATGGTAAATGGTGTAACTTTCAGATGTACCACGGTGTTATTTACGTTACTGCATTGGCGTGTTTCCAAGCTGGATTGTCGAGGAGAGACTTTATGTGACCACGTTCAGCAAATCTTACTGACTGTGTGGAAACATGCCTCTAGGATGCTACAAATTAGCTTTCCAAATCCCTTTCAAACGTTTTACCAAGTCTCATTTCTCATCGCCTAGACGTCAACAGTTTTGTATATTAACCAGGGACCAATTTCAGTTGTAATTGTTATAAATTGTGGATTTCTTTAAAAGAATATTTTAGTAATTTATTTGTGCCCGGTTAGTTTTCTGTATCGTTTTTTTATTTGTATTTCTTTTTTATTGTGAAAAATTTTGTGGTTTTGCTGAATTTAGATAACTTTCCACTTTAGTGTGTGTGTGTGTGTGTGTGAGAATTAACCATCTGTTTGACTGATGCCACAGACCAGCATATATCCTTAACTTAAAAAGGAAGTCCTAACTTTAAGGCAGTTTTGTTTATAGCTGCACACAACCATCTTTATTTTTTTATAACTTATTTTTATTGTGCAAGGGCTCCCTATCAAAGTGTGTCTTGGATGAAACAGCTTTGTTTCAGAATGTAAATGAGCAAAAAATAATCATATGCCTTTTACCTTGTCAAGACTTTAATTTAATTGGAGAAGAGTGCATTAATGTGCATTTTCTTTCTAAACACGGCTGGATTAACTTTGCTTGCAATCTTGTTTTTGTTACCCTCCATGTGTATATATTTTTTTTTTCGCTTACTGCTTTTTATGAAAAATGATTGAATGAAAATGGCTTTACAATACTACTTCGTTGCACAAGTTGTGTGGGGCCTCCCATCGTATTTATTAGGGTAGGAAACAACTGAAGGTTAACTTATCAGATTTCATTTGAAATGAGGACATGCCTTTTGATTGTCACACCAAGCGGGGCGGGGCTGATTTTTGGATTGGGTTATGTTCACGGTATTTTGTTAATCTCATATTTGGAATAATTTAACACCTAACACAAATCGGTTCTATCGCACCAGACCTTGGTTAAGTTTTTACCACGATGCAGGTCATTGAAAAAGAAGACTGGGCTCTGTATGTGCTCGTAAAGGAAAGTATACTGTGGGATAAGCTTACGTTTGTGTCCGTGTTTTCGTAACCGTATGCTAGTTGCTTTACTTCTGTTGGATGTGTGATTCATTTTGATTATTCAATTCCTTACATGCCTATATTTATGGCTAAATTGCATTGTGCGAAAAGTGTATATACTTTAATATTCACACGTTCTCTGGCATATATAACTATACATATATATGTACATATAAATGAGTGTTTCTCAGCAGTCCTGTACTTATTTATTTTGTTCTTTTTGTCATAATGTAGAGGAATATAAATGTATAGCCATTTGGGACGTGTCTGCTGGAGTTGGCCACCCACTGTGCTACAGGATCTGGTGACGGGCAGATCACTGCTCATCCATCGCTCCTGGTTCGGCAGCACTGCCTGATCTGGTGACGGGCAGATGACTGCTCATCCATCGCTCCTGGTTCGGCAGCACTGCCTGATCTGGTGACAGGCAGATCACTGCTCATCCATCGCTCCTGGTTCGGCAGCACTGCCTGATCTGGTGACGGGCAGATGACTGCTCATCCATCGCTCCTGGTTCGGCAGCACTGCCTGATCTGGTGATGGGCAGATCACTGCTCATCGCTCCTGGTTCGGCAGCACTGCCTGATCTGGTGACGGGCAGATGACTGCTCATCCATCGCTCCTGGTTCAGCAGCACTGCCTGATCTGGTGACGGGCAGATGACTGCTCACAGCTCCTGGTTCAGCAGCACTCCCAAGTGCCGGTGGCTTGACTTTCTTGTCAATTTGTTCCCTTTGATTTGATCCACTCTGCTGCTGCCACGCACTATTACCTGTTCCCTGTAGTTGTGGAATGACGGTTGTTTTTAAATGGGCAGAAACTAATTTAATATACCTTGATTTCCATAAGACATGCTTGCAATTTTTGGCAGTTGTGTAATCTGTGATTTATTTAAACTTATTTGTTATAGGCCTAGGTGAGTTTTCTTTTTCTTTTTTGGGTCTGTTGCAAAGTGCCTTCAAAATACTGATTGTGAGCAGCAACAGATTTAAAACGTTTCTTTTTTCTGAAGGGTAGGCAAACGTATACAGTAACTTGCTTTGACACTTTTGTACGAAACAAACATGCACACGCAGACATTTTAACTTAACCTTTTTTCATCATTCTCAGCAGGATTGTGTTAAAAACGTGACATGCCTGGACATGTTTTGTTAAGTGTTTTTTGGACATATACCAATCCAAACATACTTTTCTATAGATATTGGTTTTTGTACTCTGTTATTGAGTCCCATGTGTCTTGGGACAGAGGTGGGTATGAAATAAATTTGCGTAAAAAAATAATAATAAACTTGTCGTTTCTGGGCTCTGAGAAAATGTACATCATTTTTTACTTTGTCAGTAAGTATGATCAGTATTTGTTTTATTTGAAATGAAACAAAGTGTTTACAGCCTATCCATTGGACTTGTTAAACACATTTACCTTAAATTAAATGGCATAACTAAACAACACAGATAATTTAATAAATGTTAGGATTTAGTTTGAAGAATATACTGTTCCTTCTCTATGTGCCTGTGTTTGAAATTCAATTTTTTAAAAGCCTCTGCAATCTCAATCATTGATTTTCCTTTAGTCTCTGGAACAAAGTGCAGCATGAACACTGAACTGAAAATGCAGTAGGCCACGAAAATCAGGAAGCAAAATGGTCCAATTCCATCCTAGAGGGGTAAATGAGAGAAAACACGTCAAAGCACACATTTCTAGTGAAAGGCTACAAAACGACATACACTACACTTGCACACTTTTTTTTTAAGAAACCTTTCTAAATCTAGAAAGGCTTCTATATGTAGAGCATCTCACCACTATGTAGGGGAAAAGCATTCCGATGAGAAACAAGCCCACCCAGTTGATGGTGCCGCTGCAGACGTAAGCAGAGGGACGCCAGGCCTGCAGGAAGAGGTCAGCTGGGAGCGCCATGGACACCCCAGCTGGAAGAACACACACACACACACACACACACACACACACACACACACACACACACACACACACACACACACACACACACACACACACACACACACACACACACACCTATTCTTTGACTTACCTGATGACCAAAACCTGACCAAATGATTAATAGCCAGTTGAATAATCAACAGGAAAAAACTCACATGGTCCAAGTCCGTAAATACATATGACTGTAAATATCAGGCTTATGTTGACGTAGGGGATCCACGAGTACAAGTCCTGCAGGCACAAGAAGCAGGTCTTAAATAGCGCCAGTCACGTCGTCGTCGTCTAAAAGAAGAGGCCGTCGTTGTGTATTGACCTTGAGCGACAGCGTGACGATGAGTATGGCCATGGTGACGCCCATCAACAAATAGCCGTAGCCCATTAGCTTCTTCCTGCCGGCGCGTTCAATCACTAGAGACTGAACCACAACATGATCAACCGGGGAGAAGGCCTCTGTGCGCGCTGACGCGTCCGCGGATGAGCAACACTCACGCAGAGCGACGCGGTCACCAACTCTGTCGCCCCGATGCCGATGGACAGGTAATGCCGTCGATCCTCAGCCACGCCCGCTTCTCGGAAGATGTCGAAGGCGTAGAAGTACAGCTGGGAGGCCGATTTCAACGACAAAAAAAAATCAAGTTGAGCCGATAGCGCCCGTCAACCGTGTGACAAATGTATGGTTTATTATTATTATTTTTAGGGGTATGTAAGTCTTTTTTTAATTGTTTTTATTAGTTTTAATTGGGGGTGGTCTGAAACCTACCGCGTTGTTGCCACAGAACTGCACCCCCGCACAGGGGATGGCCAAAGCCAAGAGCTGCCATCGGACGCAGCGGGAGCGGAGGACGTCCATCACGGTCTTGGCCTTCTCCCCCTGCGCGCTCTCCCTCTCGCCCTCCATGTCGTCCAGCTCCTGCTTCAGATCTCTCTCTTGCCACAGCCAGTGTAGGGCTACAAACAAACGTGTGCACACCATTTAAACCCGGGGCTTCCCAACCAGTTTTTGGTCTATGGTCCTGTTTTTAGGTCTAAACATGATCGCGACTCAAACTTTTAATAATGTTGTGCATCTGCTTCCGCACACACAGTTTCAACCCATTCAACATGCCAATCCTTTAAAGTCTTGCACTTGCACACACTTGTGGATCGCATGGCTCTTTTTTGTTTTCTGAGAAAATGTGCAACAACATGTTTCAAGTAATTCTCACGGACACGCGTCGCAACATAAGTCTCACTATTCAGCAACCTAAGTGGCTTGGGAATAAGATAAGTTTGCTACATCAAGTCAAAAAGCTCTGTTCAAAGTGCTTTCGGATGGATAACGCTGCAGTCTCGTTCCCCACACCAGCAGTTGCGAGCGGCGCTGCTTGGCTGGAGGCTCCCTTGGTGTTTCTGGACGTTCATAAAGCATTGCTGCAACTGATTATCGAACAAGATATTTTAATGCGTTTCACTAAGTTTGCTCTTCATTACAACACAAGACCATGTGTTAGACTGCTACAGATCGTAGTGAATATTACGTTTCTGATTGTAACCTCTCAAGGGTCTTTGTCTTGCAGTGGAGGAAACGGACTTGACGCCTGAAGGGGTAATTACTGAAACTGACCACAAGAGGGCAGTCACATACACAGAAAATGGCCATGAAGCAAAGTTGAATCAGTGTATACAACTAAGGAGATCTAAACTATCACAGTTGACTGAAATGGTGAACCGAGTCCAACCATCTCAAAGAAGATGATAGAAACCTAAAAGTACATGGAGCAATTAATGGAAGAGTTTGAAAAGGCATTCATTGAATTCTGTATGCTTAATCAGTCAGTTCTAATGTTCCTCAGGAATGAGGAAAAGTGCAGATCAAGATGACCGGTTTGAGCCTAAAAGAGACGTCAGAGTAACTGACAGGTGGTCTTAGGATGCTAAGCTTCGCACAAGGATTGCACAAGAATGTGACAAAGAAGTAACTCCATTCGACAGTGTTTCAATGGTAGCTAAATCCCAGCAAGGGTCTTCCGGGTCAGCTGGCGGAGCAAGGATTGGCAGTGGGCATTCCTCGGTTTCTATCACTACCTCAGCACACCTAAGAGAAACGGCAAACAAGGCAGCGATTGAATCAAAGGTGGCTGCACTGAAAGAGACGCAGGCTCAGAGCTGAGGAAGAAGAGCTCTTGCTCGGAACAGCTTTAGCAGAAGCTAATGCTAAGATGATAGACTATGAAGAATTTGAAGAAGTACAGGGTGCGTGCTTTAGGTCACAAACGTCATTGGTTGGGTCCCAGACCATGCATCGTAAAGCTCTGAAAGAGGTTGATTAGATTAGTCCTACATTAGATTGATTAGTCTTAGTGGATTAGAGTAAACATGCTCCATCACTTTTTAAACGTGGACACTCACACTCAGGTTAGTGTACAGGCAGTCCCAGCACTCACACTCAGGTTAGTGTACAGGCAGTCCCAGCACTCTCACTCAGGTTAGTGTACAGGCAGTCCCGGCACTCACACTCAGGTTAGTGTACACTGTACAGGCAGTCCCAGCACTCACACTCAGGTATAGTGTACAGGCAGTCCCAGCACTCACACTCAGGTTAGTGTACAGGCAGTCCCGGCACTCACACTCAGGTTAGTGTACAGGCAGTCCCGGCACTCACACTCAGGTTAGTGTACAGGCAGTCCCGGCACTCACACTCAGGTTAGTGTACACTGTACAGGCAGTCCCAGCACTCACACTCAGGTTAGTGTACAGGCAGTCCCGGCACTCACACTCAGGTTAGTGTACACTGTACAGGCAGTCCCAGCACTCACACTCAGGTTAGTGTACAGGCAGTCCCAGCACTCACACTCAGGTTAGTGTACAGGCAGTCCCAGCACTCACACTCAGGTTAGTGTACAGGCAGTCCCGGCACTCACACTCAGGTTAGTGTACAGGCAGTCCCAGCACTCACACTCAGGTTAGTGTACAGGCAGTCCCGGCACTCACACTCAGGTTAGTGTACACTGTACAGGCAGTCCCAGCACTCACACTCAGGTTAGTGTACAGGCAGTCCCGGCACTCACACTCAGGCCTGCAGTATCCCACTGATGATGGAAGCGACATTAGACGAGTGAGGCAACGACACACAGACGTCACAGAGCTGCTTGTGAGGAACCAACAGTTGTCTACCCCAAATGGACATTCCTCTGTTCCACGGAGACCCACTGGAGTTCAAGTCCATTGTGAGCGCTTTAGCCCTGCTGCTGACTGCATGGGGAGTAGCGCAGATAAGCTGTTCTTTCTGTGGAGAACCAAAAGATCTTGCAAAGAGCGGCTTACACATGGCAGCTGATCGCGGCTACAACCAAGCAATTAAATAGCTGGATAAGCACTATGGACACGAGCTGAAAGCAGCAACTTACACGGACCAAGCTTCCAGCCGGCCTCAGATAAAGCCAGAGAATGGAAAGGCAATGAGCCCCATCTCACTGTATTTCCTGGAGTGCAAGAATGCCATGGAGGACATCGACTACGTGTCCTCCACATGTAGATCCTGATCTCGAAGCTACCCTACAAGGTCGTCGACAAACGTAGAGTTGTTGCGTTTAAAGAGCCAAGTTTAAAGAGCTTGTGTGGTTTTGTAGATCGCCAAGTTAAAATCATGACCGACCCTCTCCAGACGCAAGGAAAAGAACAAGGAATGACTGAGAAAGGAATCCGTTTTGCAACTAACATCACTGTTTCTGAAGGTGAACAGCGAGAAAAAGCAGCTCTTTGTCTGACCTGCTGGAATCACCGTCGTTAGTCTCTGATCCTGACACTCTCAGGGCCGTAGCCAGGGTTTGAAAAATAGTAAGGTCCGTCTTCAGTTGCGGGGGTTCAGTTTTGTTGGGGGGGGGGGGGGGGGGGGGGGGGGGTGCTCGGCTCACGCACGCACCACAAGAAGTCACACACAGCGGTCCCAAAGTAACAAGTCTTAACTGAACTAAGCATGCACTCATCTATGAAAAGTTGTCAACCGCAGATTTTCTTTTAATTCGGATGTATTTGGTTTCCAATTGTATTTTGAGCTCTAAATAAAGTACCGAATTCCGGGCCTCGGTGACCTCATAGCTGGCTACGGGCATGCTCTAGCTTGGCGAGTGTCCCTTGGGAGTTAATGATGCTTTTTTTTTTTTTTTTACTTTATGTCTCTCAGTAGCATGACCGCTCAGTGTCTCTTGGGCTGGTTAGGTGGACAGGTGCTTTACCGTTTTTAGGCTCAACAACTTCAGCCGTCTGTTCTGGAACCCTGCTCTAGCTTCGTCCCCCGACATTGTTCAGGGGTCTGCATGTCGTCAGTGGCTTATTTACTTCAGGAACTCTGCTGCTTGGGTTCTTTTTCCCTTTGCTTGTATTGTCTCTCAGATTGAACCCTAGCAGCCTCAGCCATCATGTCGATGAGTGTTTCGTCTGCCACTCTTTCGTCGTCCAGATACAGTTGAATTTGAAACGTAATGTTGTCACTCCACAACTCATGTAACTAACTGACCTGAAGAATTTCCCTTGGACGAGCTCTGGAACGTATTGCTCACCTGAGTCAACAGCCTCGCCTTTAAAGCCATGATCTGAAGAGAACCCTTTGCGGTGACACACGACCGTCTTGTGCTATGCTCACTGTTCTGGTATATAGCTGGGCGATCACCGAATTCATAAGGGAAATGATCATTTCAAATATCAAATCATTGTTGATTTTTCAAAAGTCGATTTTTTTTTTCTCTAGTTGACACATAGTACGCCTTATTATGGTCTGGAAGCTGGTAGCCATCAGATGGTAGCCGTCCGTTGCTGGCTAGTGTCATAGATATGCAGGCCCATTCCAACCATTTACATTATTATTATTATTTTGCAAAACTTGATCACAAAATATAAAATAGCGTAGCCAGCAGTCTCACACAACCCGCAGGTGAACCCAACCCAAAATGAAGGTTGGGTAGCACTGATTTAACACATGAGGACACATCTCCTGCTAACAACACATTCATTCTAAGCACTGCTGTAATAGTTTGTGTCTGCTATCATCCTCGTGTTAAGCGTCTGCCCGTGGGCTTTGGTCTGAACAGGTAAAGATGCGATCGCTCATGTTCAATCCAGCCTAGGCGACGCCATCGTTAAAAGCATTGTCTCTGTGGAACCGACCTGTTTTGCTGGCCTCCGTGTCCCCCTTGTCGATGTAGAGGTGTCGAGGAGACTCGGGGAAGAACAGCAGGCTGATGAACTGCAGAACGGCCGGGACGCCGCTGGATGCCAGCAGGTAGGGCCACATACTCTCAGAGCCCAGCAACTCCCTGGCCCCAGTTAACACACCAGTTAGATACTGAGTAACAGTGAGATATTAGGTAAAGTAACAACGCTGACACCAGTTAGATACTGAGTAACAGTGAGATATTAGGTAAAGTAACAACGCTGACACCAGTTAGATACTGAGTAACAGTGAGATATTAGGTAAAGTAACAACGCTGACACCAGTTAGATACTGAGTAACAGTGAGATATTAGGTAAAGTAACAACGCTGACACCAGTTAGATACTGAGTAACAGTGAGATATTAGGTAAAGTAACAACGCTGACACCAGTTAGATACTGAGTAACAGTGAGATATTAGGTAAAGTAACAACGCTGACACCAGTTAGATACTGAGTAACAGTGAGATATTAGGTAAAGTAACAACGCTGACACCAGTTAGATACTGAGTAACAGTGAGATATTAGGTAAAGTAACAACGCTGACACCAGTTAGATACTGAGTAACAGTGAGATATTAGGTAAAGTAACAACGCTGACACCAGTTAGATACTGAGTAACAGTGAGATATTAGGTAAAGTAACAACGCTGACACCAGTTAGATACTGAGTAACAGTGAGATATTAGGTAAAGTAACAACGCTGACACCAGTTAGATACTGAGTAACAGTGAGATATTAGGTAAAGTAACAACGCTGACACCAGTTAGATACTGAGTAACAGTGAGATATTAGGTAAAGTAACAACGCTGACACCAGTTAGATACTGAGTAACAGTGAGATATTAGGTAAAGTAACAACGCTGACACCAGTTAGATACTGAGTAACAGTGAGATATTAGGTAAAGTAACAACGCTGACACCAGTTAGATACTGAGTAACAGTGAGATATTAGGTAAAGTAACAACGCTGACACCAGTTAGATACTGAGTAACAGTGAGATATTAGGTAAAGTAACAACGCTGACACCAGTTAGATACTGAGTAACAGTGAGATATTAGGTAAAGTAACAACGCTGACACCAGTTAGATACTGAGTAACAGTGAGATATTAGATAGGTAAAGTAACAACGCTGACACCAGTTAGATACTGAGTAACAGTGAGATATTAGGTAAAGTAACAACGCTGACACCAGTTAGATACTGAGTAACAGTGAGATATTAGGTAAAGTAACAACGCTGACACCAGTTAGATACTGAGTAACAGTGAGATATTAGCTAGGTAAAGTAACAAAGCAAGAAGTGAACTGGTATCTGGCGGCTCTATGCATCGTTTGATCTCCAAAGAAATGTGTGAAGACAAACGTTTGTTTCGTTTGCTGTTGGCTGTCTTGTTCTGGCACCGGATAACTACCTTACCTGAGGCCAAGGATTTGTCCCGTGACTTTCCCCGCCGCTATGAAGATCGAAGCGGAGAGAGTCAGAAACCCTCTTCGTTTCTTTGGGGCGCATTCGCCCACGTACATCAGGTGCACGCTCAATCCCAGGCCTGTGACACACACACACACACACGGACACACACACACGCACACACACACACACGCACGCACACACGCACGCACGCACACACGCACACACACGCACACACACACACGCACACACACACACACACGCACACACGCACACACACACATGCACACACACACACACACACACACACACACACACACACACACGTCGATGTAGAAAGCAATCAAAACACGCTGGAACATACCAATTGCCCAGCTGCAGGCCTACATGTAGATAGAACAATTGAATAGTGAAACATACCAACGTTGTAGCCAAAGAGGAATCTGGCCAGCAGTATCATCTCAAAAGACCTTGCCATGCGACTGAAGACCATGAGCAGTGCAGCAACAACCGCCACCACGTTGTTGAACAGCAGAGCTTTTTTCCTCAAAAACGAAAAGAACATTTGACAGAATGATCACAAGCCGTGTGTGTGTGTGTGTGTGTGTGTGTGTGTGTGTGTGTGTGTGTGTGTGTGTGTGTGTGTGTGCGTGTGCGTGTGTTTATGTGGCGTGTGGTCTAAGCATCGTACGTTCTGTGGATTCGGTGGATCTGTGCAACGAACGGCGTGCTTTGCGCGCGACTTTATTGTTGGGTGCACGTGTCTCACCGGCCGTGGGTGACGGGGAGGCTGCCGCTGTGGATAGCGCCGGCCCACGCGCCGAGGCTGAACACGGACACAACGCAGGACCAGAGGAGCACGCTGGTGGACGCGTCCACCGGAACCTCGTACCGCTCCAGCCACGTCTCGTTGACGAAACTCTGCACGTGCTGCAGATCACAACGTGCTCTCTCAGTCCACGAGCCCACAACCCAGCGTCTAAATGAAGTGCTAGCAAAATACGAGATGCCCTTGTGTTGTAGAGTGGGATATGACCACTAGGGACAGTAGTGCCATTGTTGGGCACAGGAACTTACCGCTCTCCCCCCCTGGGTTAGAAGTCGATGCATGGTCGCTATCAATAAAGAGTTATGAGCAACGTCTGTGCCAGTCCAGTTACTAATTAGTATTCCCAATATACTACACCTTGTTTTCTAAATCGGTCAAAAGGGTCTGTTTTTTTTTTTTTTTTTTTACTAACGCTTGAATCTGCGTTATCTCCGTTTTAGGTAATACTCACGGACGCTTACCCAACCGTCAGTTGACCGGGCTACTCAACCCCTTTAGTTACGGTTTCAGGCCCGCGTCGGGCGCTCCGTGTAAGCGTTTAAAGACACGTGATGAGATGCCGCTTGTTCTACGGCGCGGTTTATTTGCGGCATTTTCAAACTCACAACCCCACGTGACCTCAGCGAGCTCATTGTTGCACGTGTTTGAAATGCGGGGTGTGTAATCAAATGTATAATTTAGAGAAAGGTGGCCATTACACCTTTTTGATGTGAGACCGGGCTGCGTTTTTAATGAACAAACATTAAACAAATACAGGCTTGAAATCGGCCAAATGAGGCTGTGTCCTGGGGTTCGAATATTCGAATATTATCTGGACCATTCTAGACATAAAAATGTTGTAATATTGACAAACGTCTAAAGAGATATCTATAGTCTATATGCATGGAAAATGCTTGGGTATAGTTGAAATTGTGGATGCTGAGTGAATTCTGAACAATCATATTGCCATTGAAAGAGTAGCAGGCGGGTGGAGTTCTGCACACCCGATGCCTTCAAACACAGTGATCAGTTTCCTGTTTTAGCAGTGCTACATCACTGTTATTAAATAATCCTTTTGGTGGGCAGGCCCACCGTATCGCCTCGACCAGGGCAGTAGGTAGCGGGTGACCTCTGCTGAACCGGTGGCCTACATAGCCTTGTATTTATAAACGTTACCAAACTAAAATACAAATGACATAATCAAAGTAAATATAGTTGCATGCAGCAATAACCAGTGTCAAACATGCAGATATGCATGAAGTTGGAAAAATAAGCGAATGGGGAATTCAGTGAGACAACTGCTAGAGGTCACTTGGAAGTTATAGAGCCATAGTCAAAACTAGACCCTTCTGTTTACTTCCTCACAGTGTGATAAAGTGCCCCTTTTTAAGCCAAAAGTAGTCAACCCTTGACTTTGATTTTATTGATTTTATTTATGAAACTTCTCAGACCAGACTGCAAGAATTAGCTTCAATGTGGTTCAGCTACCTCCACTGCTGGAAGTAGTAGACCATTGGTCAGTAGTATGCCATAGACAAGCTGTTTACTCAGTCCATATGAGGTACCTGGTAGGATTCAACCCATGGACCTTCTGCCTTGCAGACATGTGCTCTACTCACTGAGCTATTGACAGACATGTACCAACAGTTGGAGATTAAAAAATATGTTGTAGGAGTAGACACTCTCTAGCAAATGAGAGATCTATATCTATCATAGAAACAGCCACTATCTATGATAGAATACCTCCACTATCTATCAGAATTCCACGTCCACGTTCTATCATAGTACACCACCTACAATATATATCTCATGGAATACCAGACATTTTCTTTTTATAAAATCATTAATCGGGAGTCCATTATAAACTCCACATACTCAGGCAAAGCGCTTCTCTTTGAGCTACAGACAGACCTGTAGCAACAGGGGAGATAGAAATATCTTGTAGAAGTGGGCACTATCTATCAGAGAATACATTCACTATCAGTGATAGAATCCATCCACGGTATATCACAATACATTCACCATCACTAACTGATGCGACTGTCTGAAGCAAAACAATTAATAACGATTCTCAGAAACTATTTAGTACATGGTGGGATTCGAACCATGGACCTTCTGCCTTCTACCCGGTGATCTATTGACAGACATGTAACATAAGGGGAGATCAGTATATATTTTAGAAGTAGGCATGTTTATAACACAGACGTTTTTTCAGTTGTCTCTGGCACTAATATGAACATGGTCCGCATGATCCAATTGGAAAACAGGGTTTATATTTGATCAGATGGAAAATAGGGTTCAGAGTCCAATAAAGCAGGTGTCATGACGATTGAACAAATGGTCTAGGAGGAGATGGTAAAACATGCCTACCTTTTGTCAAATTGGTGTTTGCTTCAAAATGTTTACACCTGTGGGGGCCTTACTGCATAGAATTTTAGAACTATTTTGATATTTTTGTTTGGGTAATGAGGAATAAATAAGAGTTGGTTTGCTTAGAATTGGTGAATTGCCCTGGGAAGAGATGACAAAAGTAGTTTTTTCAGTTAAATCTAAATTGCGGAATATCTAGTGAGGCAGAGGACAATGGTCCCAATGGGAAGGTTGTAGGCTATGAGAAGCTGCATCATCTGACACAAAGGTTGTGAGTGTGGGTCAAACGGGACCTGAAATAAAACCTTTTAAAGCTAGAGATGTTGACCAGTTGGTTGCGATAGAGACTTGATTCAATCGGTCCCTATTTCCAGTTATGGACGTTTGGGGAACATGGGAGTTGGAGTGCTTGAGAAGATGCATCATTTGACACCACATTTGTGAGTATAGGGCAGATTGCGCCTGAGATATGGCCTTTTGAAACGTTGCAACTTTGACCCTAGAGACTTCGGCCTATTGGTTCCTCTTTTTAGATTTGGCTGTTTGGGATTGTTGTGGACAAATGCGTACATTTAGGTAAATTGTGAGCCAAGGGAAAATGCCGAACTAGCGAATGTGGCAGAATACTTTTTTTAATCTGCAATAGCAATAGGTGCCTAGCACCTTCAGTGCTTGACAATGAAATCACCAATATGCTTACATTGGCAAAATACCTAACAACCAGTTATTATAGTTTTGTATTTTTCATATTATTTTCACACCTGGTTCATGTTTTTTTCTAAACATATTATTTAAATAAAATAACTTTGGAGAAAGGTTCCTCCCGGAGGAACAGGGAGGAGAGACAGAGAGGAGGAACCGAGAGAGGAGAGAGAGAGGAGGAACAGAGAGGACAAATGGAGAGGAGGAACAGAGAGACATGATTTTACTGTGCGCTGCGTCATTAGTTCCCAGCGTCACATCGCTGTTATTCAGAGCATGAATATCGGTTTAGTATCCAATATCTTTCTAACTAAAAATTAATGAAAAATATAGTTGCAAGCAATGATGACAGGGTCCTACATACGGCGAGCATGGCCAAATGCATACATAATTTGATCTCGTGCCTGTTCTCACAATATGTTTGGTAGAGGTCAGACTCGAACTGGAGACCCCATGGTCATGTTGCCCAAGCTGCACCAATACACCACAAGGACATGGATAATGCCACGGGCAGATGGGACTGTATTTTGAGAAGGAGCAGTATGCCATACGTGGCAGAAATGGTGACTTGTGATCACATGCAATTTTCAACCAGCAGGGGCAGTACAGACAGTACTACCTTTTTAAGTTGTTCACGTTCAAGCACTGATTATAGCGTCACCTATGGCCACTTCTGTCCTATCCTTTGCATCCCTTACTCATTTTACAAGTTCTACAAGCCTGCCAATTTATGCAACTTTTGAGCATGTCGTTTTTGTCAGGTAAACTACCCCACATAACATTATCTACAGCTGTAAACTACCCCACATAACATTATCTATCTACAGCTGTAAACTACCCCACATAACATTATCTACAGCTGTTAACTACCCCACATAACATTATCTACAGCTGTAAACTACCCCACATAACATTATCTATCTACAGCTGTAAACTACCCCACATAACATTATCTACAGCTGTTAACTACCCCACATAACATTATCTACAGCTGTAAACTACCCCACATAACATTATCTATCTACAGCTTTAAACTACCCCACATAACATTATCTATCTACAGCTGTAAACTACCCCCCATAACATTATCTACAGGTGTAAACTACCCCACATAACATTATCTACAGCTGTAAACTACCCCACATAACATTATCTACAGCTGTAAACTACCCCACATAACATTATCTACAGCTGTAAACTACCCCACATCACATTATCTACAGCTGTAAACTACCCCACATAACATTATCTACATCTGTAAACTACCCCACATAACATTATCTACAGCTGTAAACTACCCCACATAACATTATCTACAGCTGTAAACTACCCCACATAACATTATCTACAGCTGTTAACTACCCCACATCACATTATCTACAGCTGTAAACTACCCCACATAACATTATCTACAGCTGTTAACTACCCCGCATAACATTATCTACAGCTGTAAACTACCCCGCATAACATTATCTACAGCTGTAAACTACCCCACATAACATTATCCACATCTGTAAACTACCCCACATAACATTATCTACAGCTGTAAACTACCCCACATAACATTATCTACAGCTGTAAACTACCCTACATAACATTATCTACAGCTGTTAACTACCCCCCATAACATTATCTACAGCTGTTAACTACCCCACACAACATTATCTATCTACAGCTGTAAACTACCCCACATAACATTATCTACAGCTGTAAACTACCCCACATAACATTATCTACAGCTGTTAACTACCCCACATAACATTATCTATCTACAGCTGTAAACTACCCCACATAACATTATCTACAGCTGTAAACTACCCCACATAACATTATCTACAGCTGTAAACTACCCCACATCACATTATCTACAGCTGTAAACTACCCCACATCACATTATCTACAGCTGTAAACTACCCCACATAACATTATCTACAGCTGTTAACTACCCCACATAACATTATCTACAGCTGTAAACTACCCCACATAACATTATCTACAGCTGTAAACTACCCCACATAACATTATCTACAGCTGTAAACTACCCCACATAACATTATCTACAGCTGTAAACTACCACACATAACATTATCTACAGCTGTTAACTACCCCACATAACATTATCTACAGCTATTAACTACCCCACATAACATTATCTACAGCTGTTAACTACCCCACATATCTAAGGCTGTTTGGGTAGTCGACTCGAGAAATCGTACACAGGTGAGTTCAATTGCATTTCATCTTTGCATTACAATAGCATTGTTTTTCTAGCTCGTGATTTATGCTGCAATGATAGCCTCTTTCGTTGACTGAGCTTAATTGAATCCTAATGTAGGCTATCAGAGACAACAGTATTTTAACCAATGGCCTAGATGTTGTCTACATGTTGTAACCACATTGTGTCATGGACACACATATTAAACGTGTTTTTTTTTTGGAGTAAATATATGTCTACCTCTGCTGCAGAAGCCATCATAGAAACCTGGATTCCATACTGAAAAGATCCTCCTATTCCCAGCACTAGAGTCAGTAGGTACAACCTCCTGTACTGCACCTGGGAAACAGACCAAGACATAACACAACATATTCTACATGTCACACAACATCACAGGTACTGTTTGAGGCCAACTATTTACTGGTTACATTTGTTATGTGAATGGTATTGAATTGAAGTAGGCTAGTCACATGGGAGAAATTTACTATAACATCTAATGAAAATATATAATTATTATCTTGCCTACACGCTATATGAATCAAATAAGTGTGGAGAAAAACATTGAGTTACCATGGTTTCACTCTCCCCCAGTACAGATGCAATACGCTACCATGGTAGTTACCAAGAGGTGAATGGGTGCCTGTTGAATGTGTGTGTGTCTGGTATGTTGAAATGTGTATGTGTGGATGCTAGGTTGAATGCATACAGCTAGCCTGTTTCCGTATATGGTCTCACACAAGCCGAGAGCCAAGAGGATAACAAGAGAGTAGTGGATTTCCACATAAGTAAAGGTAGTGATTCCACATAAGGAAATGTAGTGGATTTCCACATAAGTAAAGGTAGTGATTCAACATAAGGAAATGAATACATGGGATGAGGTAGTGACGTATGGATGACGGAGGGGCAGGATGGACATATAGGCTGATGTCTGGGGCGAGGCTAGTTAGTTATTTTCCAAACTAACTCAGGTTTTTTTGTTACTCGTCACAAGTGACAATAAAGTATTTTCTTTCAAACTTCGGTTTTCTCTACCTCTCTAATTTTGTTAAAGTGTTAAAAGAGTTTATCTACTACACTTATACCTCCAAAATAAGATGAATGTGCTTTCAATGATTCTATTAATCTAACTATAGCTTTTAACAACAGTTTTGCCTTTGGGTGTGCTTTCTATGACTAAGAAATGTTAACATTTCTAATGTTATGATGCTAACACAAATGCCATCGTTACTCTTATTTTTCAGTCGAATAGCTTCAGGAAATAATTGTATTATATCGCAAATAACAAGGAACACAGAAAACCCTTTAAGTGCCTTTACAGTCTGCTTTTAAGTTGAAAGGGTATTGTCATGTGCGCATTAAAAGGAAAACCAGCAGCGGTGATTAATGGCCAATGGTTTGTTTCAGCCATCCTCAACAGTGCAAACCAGTTAAAGAAATAAGACTTATAAAACGTTCTAAATCTTAAAAAAAGAATGAGGAAAATAAAATCATTTTAGGATAGGATTTCTAGCAAATGAAATTGTGAAAACAGTAAGACACAAGCCACTTTAAACAATCACTTACCAGTTCTTTGAGTGCAGTGTTCATGTCTAGGCTGTGGATCAGTTGGACTAAGCACACAGATGTGTGGACACAAGAAGGGGATGGAGGCATCACACCAGGAACCTGCATATATCCCAATAGCGGGCGGGTTAAACATTTATAGAGCCGGTGGAGCTTTCAGTCTAATATTCAGCTACATAAACGTGGCTGGGCTGAGGGTCATTAGGTGGACCAAATACTTGTATGAACTAGATCTAGTTCTGCATTGCCAGATCAAACTAGATCTAGTTCCTGGGCATTTGAACTGCAGAAGACTCCTGTCCACTGGTTAGGAATTCTCGTAATCTTTATTCAAAGAAGAAACACGCATGAAATCACTGATTATTGAATAAATCACTGATTATTTGTCTGACAAGGGAATTCGTCTTCAGCTATGACATCATGGGCACAGCGAACATACAAAATACATAACATTTTGTGTACTTGGTAAATGGACACACACACACGCACACGCACACGCACACGCACACACACACACACACACACACACACACACACACACACACACACAGGGCCATCGCCCTGTGTGTGTAAATGTTTTTTTTTTAATTGACATTAAAGTTTGCTGGGCGCCCTTCCGTATTTTCTGCCTTGAGGTAACAAATGAACAAATTAAGAAAGAAAGAAATACGCTGTATACATTCTAATGTCATGTAACCTCTTTATTGATTATTGATTATTGATTATTGTTCATTATCCCTGTATCAGTGGTCCAGTGAAGAGCACTGTTGGATAACCCTCTGGAGACCAGGGTCCAATTCCTGCTGATGTTTGTCTCCATTTGAACCATAATGTAAGTTTTAAACGTAATGCTATCATGTCTGTTGTACTTTCATATACAACCTCCGACCCTATCAATTTCCCAACCTCCGTGGGGAAGCGGAGAGAGGGCCGGAAGGAATATTTCACATTATATTCACACAATGACTATGTTTGAAAAACAACCAACATAAACAGGACTTGAACCCGGGTCTCCAACAGATTAATCAGAAGGTCTTAGCACTGCACCAACAAGAGATTTGCTATGAATGGTCCGATTTTATATTTGACATTAAAATCACTCGACAACTTTGTTTAAAAAACCACCAACATAAGAAGGACTTGAACCCTGGGCTAAAGTTGAAGACTTCCGTTTCATTTCCTTTGGCAACATGTTTGGTGTTAAGTGGTCATTTATCCCGTTGGTACAAACGGTTACCCAGTGCATAACATTCATAATAATGCAAACGCAAGGGCTTTCATTGGTGGGCCATTGGCCCAATAACCATTGTGTTACCTCATGGCAATAGATAGAGATAGATACATTCACTTACATGACAATCTTCGAGATTGCAAATTTAAATTCACACATCTTTCTGTTAACAAAATGACCAACATTAGCGGGACTTGAACCTGCGTCTCTGTGGCTGACAACCAACAGTGCTCTCCCCACCATGGCACCAGTACAGCATGACTGAGCTGGTCCAAACCATATATTTGAAATTAAATTCACGTGAATTAGCACATTTTCAAAAAGTAAAGAACAGTACTCAATTAAAATGCAAATATTCACGTGAAATATATGTCCAACAATAAGAACACAATTTAACTACATTAACACGACTTCCACTAATACAACATTTTTCATACATATCTCACTATACCTATTTATCTAAATGCAACAGCCTATCTGTTGCCTATTCTTTTAATCTACTGTTCTGTGACAATTTGCAGTTGGGTGATTTCTGTCGCTCTCTTCCAAATTAACATCCCAGCTTTGGCACAGTTGAACTAAGATTGGTAGATTTAGACTGAAGTAGATCAGTAATATTAGATTTACAGCTAGTTTTTTTTCCATGCCAATAAAGCTTTGAATTGACCTGAATAAAGATAGAAGTTGCAGGAGCAATATTGTGGTTGAGTAAAATCAAAGAACAGCCATACAATAAACTATATCTAATATCATACATTATCTGTATACATTTTAAACCATACATTACCATTTGTCTCACTCCATTCCTAAATGCTGCATTCCACATACGAGTAGAAGTGTGTGTGTGTGTTATCTAACGTGCAGTATGTGTGTGTGTGTTATTAATGTGCAGTATGTATGTGTGTGTGTTACTACCGTGCAGTATGTGTGTGTGTGTGTGTGTGTGTGTGTGTGTGTGTGTGTGTGTGTGTGTGTGTGTGTGTGTGTGTGTGTGTGTGTGTGTGTGTGCAACCAGAATATGTTGGAGTTTGTAGAAAAAAATTGATTAGATGTTTTTATGAGTTTTTGATATCTGCCTATATAGTAATACATGCATATTGGGATGAGTTTAGCATCTAATTATTGAAACGTCATACTGTCTAGCTAGTTACTGTGCAACAGAATCTACATGCTTTTGCTTGTTATATGCTAACTTTATCTATTCTACTCTATAACCAGATGATAGAGCCGGCCCTGCACACACACACACACACACACACACACACACACACACACACACACACACACACACACACACACACACACACACACACACACACACACACACACACACACATACACACACACACATATACACAGACACAGACACACACACACACACATATACACAGACACACACACACACACACCTATACAGACACACACACACATATACACAGACAGACACACACACACACACACACACACACACACACATATACACAGACACAGACACACACACACACACATACACACACACACACACACACACACACACATATACACAGACACAGACACACACACACACACACACACACACACACACACACACACACACATATACACACACCTATACACAGACACACACACACACACACACACACATACACACACACATATACACAGACACACACACACACACACACACACACACACACAGCATAACTAACTTCCACCCCCCCCCCCCCTTTATTGCAAACAAAGTTTAAACAGACTTTGCATGTATTGTTGCAATAAATAAGAAGAAGTGGGATTCAAACCCAGATGAATCTAGGCTGGCCTAAACATCAAAGATAATATTAATTATAGTTTGTATTCATATATCATGTCTTTGGAAAACACAATATTTACACATTGCAATGCAAAATGATCAACTGGGAAGTGAAAGCACCTCATCTGCAAAGTAACACCTTTCCACTGGGGGGGGTGGGTGGGGGGGGGGGGAGGAGTTGTGTAGATGCAGAGACTTCCTACAAATGCCTATTCAATTAACTATCAAAGATAACATGATCTGTTTATATTTTCCACTACCGTATATGCTGATAGTACATAGTGACAGTTTACATCCTACAGAGAATCCCCAGCATCGCGGACAGCTCACTGAAATGTTTTTTTTGGTTTGAATTCTGCTGCATAAACAAAAAGTTAAATCGCATATACATACTGTAGATGTATACATAAAATAATAATACAAGACAGAATAACCAATCATTCCTGCTTTTTATTTAGATTTCAAACTAAAACTCACGCACAGCAAAACACATCTTAAGGTCAACAAAATGGATCAGTAACAACCTGGACTATAGGCTTTAACTATACGGTACTTGCTAATTTGACTAGCTACTGCTAGCACCAGAATTAGCTGTACCTGTATGACCTGACCAGTAGCTGGTCCCATCAGAAGGGGCTTCATTTGTAGTTACAGTGCAATTTTCTGTTGCCACTTTTTCCAAAGCTTATTCTACATAAGGCAATGAAGAGCAATGGACAGGATTTTTATTTTCCTTTCCAGAACATAAAACATTTTTTTTTGCGATTGGTGATCATTGGTTACAAGTGAATTATTTTGCTCTCGTGTCGTTACATCCACACAAAGTTCAAAACAGTGGTGTGTGTCCCATTGAATATTTTCCACGATTTTGCTTTCGAAAAATATTAATAGAGTTGTCAGTTCCCAACTAGCCTAACGCTACGGACTAAGGGAAGAAACTTTCCGCTGACTTTTAGACAAAACATCTCTGTTGTCATGGCAACGTTATCAACGACCAGGCGCGAGCTGTGCGGATCTTTCGGTGTGGGAGTATCCCGTCATGGATAGGAGGAAGGGGGGTGTTGTAACACCATGCGTTTATCTTTGGTACTGAGACTTCAGTACGGCCACGTGTTGGGGAAGGTAAATCACAGCTTTATTTTGAGTTCCCCCTAGATCAATCCACGTACCTCCGGGGGTACCAGTACCCCCACTTTGACAACCGCTGATGTATACAGAAGCCGGCAGACCGAAGAAAAGGTATTCTATAAAGATGTGGAGAGGCACACTTCGCCCAGCTGATACTGGGCTGGAGGAGCAGACAAAATGTTCTTCTGCTGCCCTTTGAAGTTGAGCTTGTGGAACTCGCCGGTGATTTCTGAGAGGGTCTTCCCTTTGGTCTCGGGCAGAAAGAAGCCAACAAACATGGCCGACAATAGGCAGACCCCAGCGAACGGCACAAAGCAATACTGGCCCATGGAGCTCTGCAGTTGGACAGACAGGAGTAGAGAACACCAGATGAGGATTGATGGCACTGTGATGACTGACTGCCTCTGTTTACGTTGTTTAGTTCTGTATTTTGATCTAGCTGCCGGGGAGAGATGGTCATTTCCAGTATATAATAAAATACTATTTCAGAGTTTAAAATGTTGGATCACAAAATTACAAGATTTTTATTATTAATTTATATAGTTGATGTATAATCATACAAAGTACCACAAAATGTGTTGCACACAGTGAAGTATCAATTCGTAAGTAGACGCTGTGTATGTGTGTGTGTGTGTGTGTGTGTATGTATGTGTGCGTGCATGTGTGTATATGAGTATGTGTGTGTGTGTGTGTGTGTGTGTGTGTGTGTGTGTGTGTGTGTGTATGAATGTGTGTGTGTGTATATGTGTGTATGCGAATGGACCGTACCACTAAGAACGGGAAGAGCATTCCGACAATGAAGAGGTTGATCCACATCATGGAGCCTGCTAGCATGTAGGCTGCGGGCCGTGTGGTCTGGCTGAATATCTCCGTAGGCAGCACTCCAGTCACCCCAGCTGAGGGAAGCCACATACATATCCCTATGAGCAACCCTGGAGCCAAAGCTATTGACTGTATCATGGTGACACCATAGCTGCCGTTGTGGGTCTGACTTTACTCTGGGTGTGTGTTCAGCATTGGTGTAATGAGGCCACACGTGACCGGGAGTCTCTAATCTAATTTGTAGGGTAACATTTTTTTGTGAATAGCGCTAATCTATTCATCAGCAGTCTTGGCTCCATTCATTTCTGTGTTTAAGTATCCATAGTTGGTACATTATCATTTGGTGGATTTAAACCATGAAGAATGCCAACAAACAGGCAACATTTACCTATTATATTGTGGGAAATGCTAGGAAATCTGGCAAGAAATCAAATCATGTTCATATTTTTATGCAACACGTTCTGGATTGCATAAGACTCGAGATCAGACACGGCTTGCTACATCACATTTATTATTCATTTTCTAAATTACTCTTATTCATGGAGGTTCATGGTGTATTACATTTATTTTTAAATGTGATAATATACTTCAGTTGGAATGGGGTGAATGTCATAGGATATTGTGGGAAATGTTACCAAAGCTACGAAGAACTCAAATAAATAGTGAATTTTGACCGACCTGGTCCCATGCCAAAGCTCAGAATATAGGTGAATATGCAGCCCATACTCAGGTATGGCATCCATGATATGACATGCTATTTGAGTTCAGAGAGAGGAATAACATTTTTACAATTTGCATTTAATGAAGAACAAAGGAACACTTTAAATAAACGAATAAGCCTTCAGAGAAAAAAATATGAAAACCTTAATTAAAACCAAACTATTTGTTTTAGATGAATGTAAACTCTGTTTATACAATAAACCCGATGGCTCAAAGAGTCCCTTGAGAAAAAAATGGCAGGCGCTACTATACTGCCCCCTAGCAACACAGATTGGTCCTGTGTAGATGTTTTATGTCTCCAACAAATACAATGCATGCTTATTCCCTGTAGAATGCCCATCACAAATTGTCCATCGGAAACATCTCAGTAGCAACAAAACAATCCCTAATGCTCTTGGATTACATTCGTTTCAAACCCAAACAAAGACATTCAAAAGTGCTATTGGTGGTTACCTCAAATGACAGAGCGATAGTGAAGACCACCGCCCAGCAGGTCATCAGAATATATCCCCCCATCAACATGAACCTGCGGCCTTTCCGTTCTATTAGTAGATTCTGAAAAAGAAATGCAGAAATAATCATTATTCACATTCTCTTGTTATCATTGAATATTACATTATTGACCTTTCACCTTTAGCCGGTACAAATCAAATTATTTAGCTGGTACAAATTATTAATATTATTATTCCATTATTCTGAATTTAGGATTTTAGTTTTAGACACACTATACTGTCACACACTATACTTACACACAGAATACTTACACACAGAATAATGACACACACTATACTGTCACACAGAATATTGACACACTATACTTACACACAGAATGCTGACACACACTATACTTACACACAGAATACTGACACACACTATACTGTCACACAGAATACTGAAACACACTATAATGTAACACACTATACTTACACACAGAATACTTACACACTGAATAATGACACACAGAATACTTAAACACTGAATAATGACACACAGAATACTTACACACTGAATAATGACACACAGAATACTTAAACACTGAATAATGACACACAGAATACTTAAACACTGAATAATGACACACAGAATACTTACACACTGAATAATGACACACAGAATACTTAAACACTGAATAATGACACACAGAATACTTACACACAGTATACAGGCTGAGAATTCACATGTGCCGGTACCGATGGTAATGTACTGGATCTTCTCTACGGAAATCCCAGCCTCTTTAAATACGTATGATGCATATAAATAAATCTGGAAGGACAATAGGACATGTGTTCGGCAACGTTTCATGAGTTGTTTTGTGTGGTTCAGCTCAAATAACTCAACTCTTATAAGTTCAGCTGAGCATTTTCTACACAGCCCATGTAATGAGCCCTACTACATCCCCACTGTAGTTACCATGCATACAAGTACACAGCATTTTGGATGGGAAAGGAAAATTCATTTTGATCCTCCAGAGAAACATTGCGGACACAGTAAAAAAAAATTTATAGGCATCCTTAAGCAAGATGTCTTAACCTGTAATCTGTCCTAACCGCGCAGAAATAATGTATCATAAAATATATAATATCAAGTATAACACCAATTGTATGTCACTTTGGATAAAAGCATCTTAAAGCTGCTTAATATTAATATTTAAAGATATATGAAACTGAAACGCACCATAACACAGTATCAAATATTGATGGGGAAATATCACATTTCTAACCGGCCTCGGCGTAGACAGGCCAGCAAGTCATCCACTACATTGCACCTGATACCTGCGTCTATATATCACGTAAAGATGAATTATAAATACATTCAACGCGGCTGAGACAACCTGCTCTCTGCACAGAGTCAATGGAAAACCTGCCACCCACCAAACCCCTGCGCTCCCAAAGCCAACCACGGCAGGTAGGGCCATCGCCACGGTTACCAAGTTAGCCCCTTGAGACGACATTCTATAAAGACAGACCTGGCCGAGAAGGGCAGCAGTACAAGACATTACACAACACAGATGAAACACAGCCAACGACACAGCAAAAGAATGGTAGCAGGTCAGATATTCGTTACAACATCTATAATTAGTAGATGTTGGTGCTTCCCTCTGTTTTACAATATATTTAAATTCACTTAGAGGGATAAGGTTCTGCAGGCTATTCCAGGTAGAGTGGGCAGAAAACATAAAGGCATCCTGCCCGCCTCAACCTGACCTAGGGCCGTAACCATTAGTGGGTCGCAGAAGAGGGCCAACGGTATTTCTTTGTTTTACACAAATCCATATGTCTATGCATCTCCACATACTAGGCCTGTTTCATTTGATAGTCAGTAGTATGCTTGAAGAGGGGAATATTGTATTGATGAAGTATGTATAGAGATGTTATAATCATCTCAGGTTTTTGGGGGGGAAATGGTACAGAGAATGTTGTATATCGCTTATTTTACAGAACTCATCAGGTGTGCCTGGAAAAGTAAGTCCACAGTTCTCGGGTCACGGCCATAGGCTGTATAAAATATGCATGTCGGGTCCGCGGTGTCAGCTAATGGTTACTCGACCGTTGTGAGGTTTTTAGACTTGCCTTCTACGAGGCAAATACCATTGTTTGAGATTTCTGAGAACAGCTGTGGAAACGTTATATTGAGGGCGGGACTTAAAGGCAATAGTCTATGGCCAAAACCCATTCATATTAAACCTCTCAAAATACATTATATGGAGATGAACTGGCACTGAACACTGAAATCCTAACCGAACGAGGAAGAAAATATAAATCTATTTTATTACAAAAATGAAATCCCATATCGTCCCGTTGACTTAGATGGTGGTTGGTCACAAATCCAACCATCCCCTAAAAGTCATTAGAGAGATCCCCTATGGTATGCCATGACCCCCCCCCCCCCACCCCCCGCCCCCTCACCGAGTCGTTGCCACACAGCTGCATGGCGCTGCTGATGACCATGACAGAGAGGAGCTGCCAGCGGTACGCTCGGTCGGCCAGCAGATCCCAGGGCCGGCTGGGCCGCACGCCGCTGCTCTCTGCCTGCTCCTGCAGCATCTCGTCCAGCTCACTGCCCTGCACCTCACAGCCCCGCAGACGCCTCAGAGCTGGGGAGCACAGGCGCACGCAGCGCCACACACACACACAGAGCGCCACGCGCACACACGCACGCACATGCAGCGACGCGCACACATAGAGCGTCACGCACACATACACACACGCAGCGTCACACACACACAGTGTCACACACACACACGTGCACACGTAGCGACGCACACACATAGAGCGTTATACACACACACACGCAGCGACACACACACAGAGCATCACACACACACATACACAGCGACACACACACAGAGCGTCACACACACACACACACATGCAGCGACACACACACACACACGCAGCGACACACACACACAGAGCATCACACACACAGAGCGTCACACACACACGCACACACAGAGCGTCACACACACATACACACACGCAGCGACACACACACAGAGCATCACATACACATACACACACGCAGCGACACACACACAGAGCGTCATACACACACACACGTGCACACACAGCGACACACAGACATAGAGCGTCACACACACACACGCACACACAGTGTCACTGAGGAAGTTCTAGATATATGCAGGGTCAGTGAGCAGTTGGGTGTATTGGGCACATGCTGCCGAATTTGTTATTGACAGTTATTGGTTGTTGCTCAAAGAGTTCCGCTGCATGTTTACCATGTCATGCAATTCTGTGATTGAATTCTGTTTTCACTCATTTCTTCTTATGGGTGGAAGTCCAGTATAGAATCTGTGTACCCTATGAGCTCTACAATAACAGATCTACAAAAACAACCAAGTGAGTCTTTAGGAACGCAAATCGGAGAGGTTTAGTCAGACTAGGGTGACTAAGTAGACTGTGTGTGTGTGTGTGTGTGTCTCTCTCTCTCTCTCTCTCTCTCTCTCTCTCTCTCTCTCTCTCTCTCTCTCTCTCTCTCTCTCTCTGTATGCTGATGAGACCCCCCCCCCCCCATCACCACCACACACCAACACAAGGGTTAGGGTTAACACTAAGAACGCTAATAAACAACGATTAGCGTTGAATGATTTGCCACACACCCACCCAGCCCTCGACAACAACCATCTCTTAAATGGATATTTCTAGCCATCTAGATTCTGTTCAATGTCAGTCAGTGCCCTGCGTTGCTTTTCAAGTAGCGCATGCATTGGACGTTTCCTAGTTGTGCATTGATAACGCAACCTTCAGCCAAATATCGGATATAGTATTTCATATAAAATAACCCCCCTTGGATGTATGTGATAAAGATGCAGAACAGAAAGGGAAATACAAGCTGTATGCTGATGAGCAGCAAAAGCAGAATACTCAGAGGTGGACGTTGGAGATCGTGTCATGATGAGACAAGAGAAGATGGATAAGTTCACTACTTTCAACAAAATGCCACATACAGCGGTCAGTAAAAACAGGAACCAAGTAACTATGGAATCCCCTACTGAAGCTCAGTACAGCCGAAAGGCAACCTGTGTGAAGAAGTACATTACAGAGGGAACAGGAGGCCAACACGGGGCAGAGACATTGGACCATTCAAACCCAGGGCAACAGTCAGCTACGGACTCTTCCAGTGCTGCCCTGCAAGCTGAACACAGCAGACCTTCAACAGCTCTTAAGCCTCTGCGGCAGAGGAAACCGCCTGAAAGACTGAAGGACTTTATCATTACTTAAGTCACATGCTCTGATTAAAACAATTGACTCTTTGTTCTTTGTCAAGCTAAATATTTGCTGTACTTAAGTGGATGGGTCATACATGTTAAAGCCAGTGTTTGGCTACAGTGGAGAAATTTGGAATGGAACAAAACATTTCTCTGTGAAGGACCCATGTTTAATTTATAAGAGTTTACGTCTAAGTAAAGGGGGGAAGTAATATACTGAATGGTGTGCTATTACTTAAATAGGAACTATATGTTGCATGTATGTCCCTGGGGGATATGTGTGAGGGAACACACCGTTGGAACTAGCAGTAAACAGGTGAAGTTTCAAACCTGGTGTCCGTTATTAAATTCGAGAAACCTAATTCATGGATTAAGGTGAGAAGATAAGAAAACATGAAATATAACAGAAATGTATTCCAATGAAAACCCTGCCGTCTTTCAAAACGCTGGGCATGTGCCACGTTCACAGCGCTCGCAACTGATATCGATATCCATATGTGTGCTACCTTTAATGCAGGCCTCCTTGTCGCCCCGGTCGATAAGGAGGTATCTGGGGCTCTCTGGGAACCAGGGCAGGGTAAGCAGTTGGATGAAGCCAGGAATGGCATTACTTGCAAGGAGGTAGTGCCAGTATGGTTCACTGCCTAAGATCTCTCTGCAAATGAAACAATTTCACAAGACCGATGAAACATGTCCCAAACACTGCTTATGGGAATGATTTTGTGTGTGTGTGTGTGTGTGTATACACATATATGCCGTCATTTGATTAAAAACATTTATCTGATTAATCTCCTGATATGTTGTGATTAATCAGTGATTATATAATTATTAATCACAATATTAAAGCCCCCAAATGAGGATATTTCAATTTGAAAGACATTCAATTACTATAGCAGATTAGTAAAGCATTGAAAAACATGAATACCCTGGTAGAAAATGCTAAAGTACACCAGTGTTTATCACTAGGCTACTCTCTGACCTATGGTATAGTCTTATCATCCCCTATTCCACAGGGGATCTCTAGTTACCTCACCACTAGGTAGACAAGTTTATAATGGCCATTCGGGGAGCAGGTTCCCCCACGTGACCTCAGGAGTCGTGCAAGAGTGCACGTAGCAAGAGTGGCGCGGGCCCCATGTGTTGTGGCTGGAGTACGTAGCGCCTGGTCCGGGTCCGTCTGCATCAACCAGTCACCGGGGGCGTGATGCTGAGCCCCATCAAGGGGTTTGTGGAAAAACCACTACGTGTTGGTGGCTCGTGTTGTAGTTGGGCACGCAACCTACCAGTAACATCTCCACCTCTCTGCATCTACCAAAACGGGCGTCTATGCCGCTACCCTACCAAAAGGGGGGCACATTGTGTCGGCCCAAGGTGTTGCTACAGACCCCGAGAAGGTTCACAAAGTCCTGGAGTGGCCCACACCGTGGAATGTGTCCGAGGCGCGCCAGTTCCTTGGCTTGGCCTCTTACTACCTCCGATTTGTGAAGGACTTTGCAGACCGTGGCCAAGCCCCTCCATGCACTCACCCAGAGGTACGCCCGGTTCCATTGGTCTGCCGAATGTCAGGAGGCGTTCAATGAACTCGAGAGACTCCTAAGCACTCTGCCCATTTTGGGGTATCCGTCTGACAGTGGCGACCTTACACTCGACACAGGCTCCAGTGACTTTGGACCGTTGAGCTGTTTTAGCGCAGATGCAGGTAGGGCACGAGAGGGTCTTGGCCTATTGGGAGTAGAAGGTTGTCTCCTGCTGAGCAAAATGACTGCACCACTAGGAGGGAGCTCTTAGCAGTAGGGGAGTTTACCAAACATTTTAGGCAGTATTTGTTGGGGAGACACTTTACTGAACGCACTGACACTTTACTGAACGAGGTGGCTGACCAGACTGAGGAAGCCCGAGGGACAGCTGGCCCGCTGGCTCGAAAGACTTGCAGAGTGTGACCTTGATGTTGTCCATCGCCCAGGAATCCAGCATTCAAATGCAGATGCTTTATCTCGAAGGCCCTGGCGTCAGTCCTGCCCGGTTACTACCAGAGTCAGATAGCCAGGATGTAGAGCGCTTTCAGGGCCGGGGGGTTCACTGTGACCTGTTAAGCGGTCTGGGGAATGGCATGGTAGATAAAACCCAGGGAGGGCTGTCTCTAGTGGGGGTAGATGAAGCGACAGTCCCTGTCATGCTATGCAACCAAGCATAGCTCCACAGGCCTGACACCCAACATGACGCAGTTCGGTCGGGAGATCACTGAGCCCATTGATCTTGTTGCTGGTTTTCCGATGCAGAACGGTGAGGCCAGGACACCTCCATGTCACACAGCTCAGAGAAAGATTGGACCTTTCCCATGAAATCGCCAGGGAAGCTCTGGGACGGTCTGTGGAACGAGGTAAACCCCAGTATGACAAGAACAACTGGAGGGTGCAGTACAAGGTCGGTGACACAGTGTGGCACCTGGTGAAAGGCACTAAAACAGTGAGAAACAAGGTGCAGAAATTCCTCCCAGTTTATGAGGGCCCATATTTTGTGGTCAGTCACCTGGATGATTTGGTGTACCTAATCCAGAAAGGCCCAAGAGTGAAAGCGAAGGTGGTCCACCATGACAAGCTGAAGCCTTATCACTCGCGGGTACCGTTGGACAGCTGTTGGACCCCTGTATTGCGGAGGGATGGGCCCCGGTGGAGGTGTCGCCCCCCGTCCTGGATCCAGACCCACGTTGGTCCTCTCAACTTGCGGGACATCTCACCAGGGGCTGACAGCCTCGTTCAAGGCCCAACTTTGGATCCTGCATCCCCTGTGTCGGGGTTACAGGACAACCACGTGGGCAGTCCCAGTGGGCCCCAGGAAGGGAGTGCTGGGCCTAAAGATCCTGGACTTGTTGGACTCCCGGCGGGTAATGCAGCGCCCTGCAGCCGGTCCAGGAGGAGACAGAGGCCTCCTGGTATGCTTGGCGACTGACATTGTTATTGAACCAGAGGGTGGATCGCTGCCCTCTTAGTTGTAAGATGGACTAGAAAACCAAAAAGAGTTCCTGTTAATGTGATGTAAAAATATATATATATAATGATGAAGAGTAATTTTACTGTGGAGATAAAACTTTGGTTCATGTGTTCTTAGGTTAATGCATTAAGACACTTTTGCATTATCATCTACTCAAGTTGATATGATATATTTGTAAAATAAAGGAAAGCGGGAAAGCATTTGGCATTGTTTTACCAGAGAGTAGCTAAAGCCAAGTTCTATGTGTACAATGCATTTCAATGTTATTTAAAGTTTTTCACTCATCCTACTAAAATCTTCTAATTGCATATGGCACCCGTAGACTGCCCTACAGCATGTTATGACTGTTGTGCGCTTTTAAGCCAATAATCTCACACTGAAGTAAGGGATGGGATCCCGTGCCAGTGTTCTTTCTGAGGGTGTGTATTGTTTATGTATGCTGGAGTAATGTTTAGGTTTTAACCATCTACCCTCACTTCAGTGGGGTAGATGGTAGTGTTCCAAAGGTACGCTGCCACTTTAGGAGAGACGTTACAGGAGGGCAGTAGATTCGTAGAAATGAGGTGAAAACCCACATGAGGTGGGAGAAGAGACGGTTTTCATTAGAAAGCGTGCGGACAGGAGTGAAAGGTTTAGCGATTGTCAGGAAAAGTGTTGAAGTTGGGAGTTTTGCCACGCCAACGAAATCCTGGAATAAATAATTATCCTTTTCGTCGGGAGTCTGTATAATTCGTGTGGTCAGGTTTGACTCTCCAGCACACGCTCGCTCTCGCATGGGAAGACAAAGGGCAATGACACATCAGCTTACCACCTTATTGGCATTCACTTCCAGCTGGCCATGTCCCCACAACAACTAACACAACTAACACATCAAACATCCAAAACGCCAAGTGGAAGTTCAAGGCTGCGGTCGGACAGTCTTTTTTGCTTAGGAAGGTTAATAACCTGGAAGTATCTAAGTGGCAGCCATGATAACAGCTGTTTGAATTCTTTAAATGCTAAGGAAAGGTGCTTCAAGGCTTCCTTTCTCCTTTAGCATAGGGCACACTGGGGTTGGGGTCGGATAGTCCTTTCCTATCCTCTTTTCCTTGACCTTGAAGGAAAATGTCATGAGGTCAAGGAAGGATGTGAAGGAGAGGTCATAAGGACTTAGGAAAAGACAACCGCGGTGCTAAGAGAACCCGACTGCACCTACGCTAGGCTGCGTCATTATGGGATGGCGGATGTTCTGGACGGGGGTCTGCCGTGGTGAAACTAAAACGTTCTGAAGATGGACTGCTAAAAGCATCTTAGATACTTCTTACTGTGTTGTTTCATGCAGGCTGTATGAACTTGGACAACGTCTCGCTTTATTACCACAGTTCGAATTGAAAGAAAAAATAATAATAAAGGCTCCTAGTCACAAAAGGGAAACTAAATAGTTGACACATTGATAATGGTTGCTAACGCTCAAGCTCCTGTCCACTCATATTTATTGACATAGATCCCAATTAGTATGATTGTAGGAAACTAATTGTCGGTCATGTTCATTGTTTGTTTCCGTGAACAGCCAAATGGTCACTTTAAATGTTCCTGCAGCAAGGAATTGTGGGACGGAATTATCTCCTTTCCTTTCGTAAAGGATGGTCCAGTGTACCCTATGCTAAAGGAGATAAGAAAGGAAGCGTTGAAGCACCTGAAGAAGTTAAAATTGTTCAAAGCAGGGAGCGGTTTCCAGTGTGTTTCTTCCAAATAGACCATAGAGCCAAGTTGCAATGTTCAATCCTTTATTCGCGGGCTCCTGTAAGATACCCCGGCAACCAACGCCATCCTGCTATATTGTTGACTCTCTTAATTCTTCGTCTGCGTGTTAAAATGCCCTTCATTCTGCCTATTAAAATGCTCTGTCTTAATATGCTCCTAATTCTACACATACAACAGTATATCAAAACACATGACAAGTGCGGGGCTATCAGATACCTCCAATCATTACCTGTTAACATACAAAAAGGTGCAACCCCCCTGATTCCCATTGGGTTACCGTTATTCAAAACAGCCAATCACAAACCGCTAGCTTGAACAATTGGCGGGGTGTGATACCTGGGTAAGATTGGCTGGTTGTTGGACTGTAAGACAAACAACGGGCAATTTGGTGCTAATACCAACCCCTCAGTTTCTCCATTGATCAATTCCTTTAAGAACAATAGGGAGTTAAAACAGAGGTCTGGCTCCCTGCCAGACCTCTGTGGAGGATGTGGACGATGAGAACAGGATGAAGGTGAATCCACATAAATTGTTCGAACAACTCCTCGAGAGCAGCGGGGGGATAGAGACAGATGTTTTGCAGGGAGGGGGATTAAAAACATGATGAAGGCGAAACATATTAACTGTCAACTAACAGTGGGGGTCAGGGACAGGGCTCTGGCAGGGAGGGGGATGA